>JAVSBV010001272.1:0-13017 GCA_033117975.1 Parotocinclus spilosoma | reverse complement strand
TCAGCCATTTGCGATACAGAGAAACCTGGAATGGAACGGAGTGGCAATTCTAATCACAATGCACTGTACATGTATTACGTTTGAGGCAGTCGAAAATCCCGGACAATTTTGAAATTCCTCCCGGACACTTTTTTAGATCTCAAAAGTAGGACATGTCCAGGAAAAAGAGGACGTCTGGTCATCCTACATATACCCCCGCACCCACACCCACTTCACAATTGTGGATTCGTAAGTTGGAACCGGGAAGAACTGGAAGCAATTAGCAGAATTCATAAAATGCAATCAAAACACCCAACCCTGACAGTGACTTGTTGACTAATATTGATGTTTTTTCACATATTTAGATGGAACTGGAAATGAAGAGCGACTCCACTCCACAAAACTACTGGATGATTCAGTATCAGAGACTGCTGGATGCTAAGCCACTGTCCCTTAGAATGCAGGTGAGGTTAATTTAGCAATAGAACACGAGAGGGAGCGTGTGATTTGGTCACAGTTAAATCCAGCCGATGATATTTGTGATAAAACAACAAAAAACAATTTCAACAGTAAAATAAATGAAATGCGCCCGGACCAGTTTGACCTCGAGTATACCTAGAAATGTCGAGCGCTGTATAACATTTATTTAAAGTAAACCAACGTTTACACAACTGCACATTTGTCTTCTAAATCTTTTCCAACTCGTTATCCCATTAATGACTGAATTATCATTAATTAAATAAAGCCCAGATTACATTGGTTTCCTTTTTTGATAACATACCAATATGACTGCTCTGACTACTGATTGAACCTGAGTACTGAACCTGCTGGTGTCATCAGAGCAACAAGCACAGCACATCGTTGTGTCCTGCCTGTGAAATCCATAGCAGATCCATTAATTTTCTAATCCTAATTAATGCTTTATCAGGTTTATTTGAGGATTTCCAAATCTATAGAAACTGTTACATGTTTACTCTGAATGTCTCACAGGAAGCTGGTGTGGATCAGGAGCTGGTGAATTTACTGTCTAAGCTTTCTGCTCAGCACTACCTGCCAGTCATCGCTCATCATCGAATCACAGCAGAGACTCTGTGTCACATGACCGCCAAAGAACTCAACAAGGTCTGTCCTAGCTGACTAATGTGCCTTAATTAACTGGCCAATGACAGAAGATCTGCCCTGTAAGAGCTATAGGAGAGACTAGAGACATATGAATATATAAACATGACAGATGTACGTGTGTGTGTGTGTGTGTGTATACAGTTAATGTATGAATGAGGGCATACTTTAGAACTACAAGATGTGCTGCAATTTGACAACTTAATGGTTAATGATGTCTATTAGGGCTGTGGATTATTTCTGTACACAGTGAGCATGTTTTAGGAAAGTCCACAATGAATAACAAATATGTTGTATTTATTTAAAATTATCATTCCAATACTTTGGTTTAAATAGATTTTTCTCACGTCTGAGAATTCTAAGAAGATACTTAAAAAAAAAAAAATCAAATTACTATAGGTTACTGTACAGTGGCAGTGACATCTCTCAGATGAGAACACTGCAGTGATCCAGTAACTAGGTAACAGATGCCCCGCCCAGGCACAGCTAATCTATTTACATTTACAGCATTTAGCAGAATCAATTAATGCGGTCCTACACTCCAAACAATTTTGGGTTAAGGACCTCGCTCAGGGGCCCAACTGTGGCGGAGGTGGGATTTGAACTCTGGACCTGTTCCATAGTCCAGTTCCTTAACCACTAGACCTGAAATCGATTCACATTTTTCTTTTTCTGTGTCAGCTGGGCATTAATGAAGTCGGAATACAGAAATCTCTCCTGCACTGGGCCAGAGAACAGCCGAGTAAGAAACTGCTGCACATTTCACAATAGGCAAAGCTCTCAATTAATACTTAATATCCGAGCTCACATTGAGTTCAAATGTCTCACTCAGGTTCTCCAAAGAAGCTCTGGGAGGAACAAGAAGCTGGAGTGTCTCTTCCCAGTGCCCCCCTGCAACAGCAGCTGACGCCACCTTTAACTCCCAACATTCCCCGAACGCCACTGACCCCCAGTACCCCCCTGACCCCTACAGCTCCCAGTCCAGGAGACACACCCAGCACAAACGAATGTGTGGTGTGCATGGAATCCGAGGTTAGTACATTAAATATATGGATTGGGATTTTATATCATTATATGATGTAGTCATTGAGTTATTTAACAACAGTTTAAGGTGATGTTACTGAAAATTAAAATATAGAACTATGGTCATCTTTTAGGTGAGTTTTAGAATTCTACTATTCTGTCCAATTAGCAATACATTATCTACCTTATAAGGAATTTATCCTACATACACAAAGGAACATTTTCACCACTCATCTCCAGCCCCACACTAGTTAGTATTCTGAGTACACAACATAGTACATGAGTATACATTGGTCTTACTTAGTGGTTTAGTAACAGCTGTAGTCATTTGTCTATGCCTATTCTTTTGATTAAGGTGCCAATGTAAAGCTATTGCTCATAGGGTGTGCTCAGGGGAAGGAAAACCACAGCAGTAAGTGACAGTGAAGTAACAGACCTCAGCTACACTGCTCACAAACATTAAGAAAAAAAAGGGTGTATTTGGGTGGGGTCTCTGTGCCAGCAAGGTTAGAAGGTGCATCACAGTCTTAAGCCTACATCACATTATTTAATATTTTTAAATATTATTTAATTCAATAAAGATATCAGATTGGGGCCGATTTGTCTCCCTTTGTAACTGCAGCCTTTGCTTCCTAAGCGTCCACATTTGCTATTTGAATATTCTGAGAATCCAGAATTAAATTATCTCCATGATGACAAAGCTGGCAGAATATTTGTAATAGTTTTTTTGGTTTACATTTATTTGACAGTAATTTAATATTTGTCACTTTTCTTTCTATCTGTTCTGTGTTTTAGGCGCACATGGTTTTCTTGCCATGTGGTCATGTGTGCTGCTGTCAGGTCTGCAGTGACGCCCTGCACTCCTGCCCATTATGTCGCAGTATCATCTCTCAGCACGTCCGCCTGTACCATGCCTGAACCCGGCAAGCTTTTACGCGTTCTGCATGAAGTCCCACGCTTTCATTCCCAACATTTGAAAGGTGATCGTGTGCTTGCCGCTAATCCAACCAATATATCAGGTCTGTTTATAGTATGGAAGGAGGTTGGTAGACTAAAGCATTTAAACTCGGCATAATTCACTTTAGTCTGTTCTGCTGCTGCTGCATTTGCACTATTGCAGTACTTGTGCCTTTGGTGTCTGACAGCTGCTTTCCCCAAATCATAACAGATACAGTTTATGCCCATCCCTATTCATAGAACAGGTCTTAAATGAACACTTTCTATTCTGCTTAGCTGTGAGCCAAACAATTAAGGTCATGTGTTAGCTCTGACAAATTATACAGTTATAAGCTCCTTTTAACATGTACAGTGAAAATGTCATGTCACAAATGATTTCAAGCAGTTCATCTGGGCAGAATCTAAGATTCTATAAACCAGCACCTCCTGTGGCTCAGAAGCAAAAGGCAGCTGCTTGAAAACAGTTCCCAAGGACCTGGGTTTGAATCCCAAGCTGGGCTTGAAGCTTAAGTCAGTTGGAAGTCACAGGATGTAGCTCTGCCTGTGCCCATTGAAATCCAGGATAAGCTCTGGACCCCAGCGAACCTGTCTAAATTAAGCAGGGGAAATATGATGCTTTGTTGTGTACATTTATTGGATTTTTAAAATTGAATTTAATTGTAAAAGCAAACATAGCAAACGTGCTCAGGTGGTGTAGGGCTCACCACCACCGTCAACATCCCCAGGTTCAAGTCCAGGGGCTGTTTTCTGGGCCAGGTCAGCTGATACAGAATCACAACTGACTGTTACAGGAGATGTAAGCTGGATGGAGCCTGTTAATGCTGCAACAAGGAATGGGCTTGGTGCCAGGTCACTAATGTCCCATGAATGCATATACATTTTAGGTGGTCTGACACTTGCACCATTTAAGACGCCAGGCCCTAAATTTGCCACCTGGCTACAGTCAACCTGCCCTCTGTAGTTACATGTCTATATGTGATTAATAATCGCTGTGCATGTTCCTGATCCTGTATTGCAGTACGAAAAAGCTTAACCAGTGCAATCAAATTATACTCCGGAAAGTATCCTGAAAAAGCTAAGTGAATACACTATTCTCTTAACTGTAGCAGATCTAAATCTCTAGTATGTGTTAACTGAAAGAACGCATTGGCACTTTTATATTAGGGCTTGTTTCAAGTCCTGTTGTTGCATGTTCTGTGTGAATCAGTTTGTGGCGTTTCCCCTCACTGTATAAATGCTATAAATGATGTGTCCTGTGACAGAACTCTCAAAACAAGAAAATAAACTTAATGAAACATGGCTGCATTTTTCCTTTGTAACAGATTTGCATGCTGGATAAACCATTAAAAGCCTTGTTTATTTAATACAGTTGTTAAATACATATATTGCCCCTGTTCATGCTACAGCTGATCACTAAAGCAAACTGTAGAACATTATATCTATATATACACTGCTCACTAAAGTGATAAATTTCATTATCTCGTTATGCAATATCCCTTTTTTGTGAGCAGTGTAATTAAAATAGCTGATTATTCTCCTGCATAGTCATTAGTGACACACGGTTCATCTTTATCAAATTGACTTCACTAGTAAGTGTCCATTACCTGCTGGATAACTGGTTTTTCCACTCCAGAAGTTTTTCCCAGAGTTTAGCACAACATTCCTGCTCAAACCTCCTAACCCGTATTAATCGTGTCAGAGTTGGGAACCAAGATGCTACACCTGACGTAGGTTCTTTAAAACATCTCGATTTTGTGCTACAGTGAGTGTTACACAGGATATGGTCAGTGTTCTTTTCCAAACCTCACTGAGTAGTCACTACCTGAAGAGGCTTCTGTTAAGGCAGTTTCATCTGCTGTCAGGTACGTCTGATCCAGGCTCACCTGCGAGGGATCCTCCTCTCCACTCCACTCCTGTTCACTGCTCTTTTCAGTCCTTTCCTCGTCTTTACATGCAGTCTCCTCTGTAGTAGCATGCTCCTCTTCATCATCAACCTCACACTCATGCTGCTTGAGGAACCTCACGGTCACGTACTAGAAGAAAATAATATCACATGAGATGTTACTGACTGCAGGATTATCTCCCAACTCAGTATACACATATTCCTTTCTGGACCTAACTGTACTCTGTACAGAGTAGGATTGGGTTCTGATTCAGAACTGGCTCAAATTCTAAGAACTGGTCACCAGTTGATAAAACTAAATTCCGATTCCACTTACCGGCTTCTAAAAATGCAGTATATGCTTCAAATACAGAGGTATGATTAGTGCAGAATAAACAACAATAACTGAATAAGAAGAGGATCAGACAAGAACTGCTGGACAATCTGATCCAGTCATATCACTGTGACCCTAGACCCTACAGAACCGTAAAGGTCACATCCAGTTTAACATGCCCCCATCAATATATCACTTACTACTTTTTAACTTTTTGTTTAATGAAATACAATTATAATATCTCCCTATTTATTGATTAATATATATATTTTTTTATATATCTCTAAGTTTTTTGAGCAGTGGACATGTATTAACATGGCACCGATGTGCCAAGTCATCCGTTTTGTTTTGACAAATCCCCTGCTGGAGCACTAATGGAAGCTGGATGCTCAACAGTTTGGTTCCTCTGAGAGTTGAAACCAAAAGCCTAAATGCAATTTGCGTGGAAAGTTGGTCTATTGGAAAGGAGGCTGCAACATAGCAACACAGTTAAGGCACGACTGAGTTGCATTAAAAGGAAAGAAAGCTAATTCCAATGTACAAACCCCCCCCCCCATTATTAAACCCATTATAAGTAGAACAGAATTGGAATAGAAAAAATGCAAACAATACCCAACTCTAATGGCTACGATGCTCTTTAGATGTCAAACCAGTGTTTTGACTCCATTTCCATTTCCAGCATTTAGCAGACGCCCTTAACCAGAGCGACTTACAATTGATACAGTCTTATAATCCAAGCAATTTTGGGTTAAGGGCCTTTCTCAAGGACCCAACTGTGGCAGCTTGGCAGAGGTGGGATTTGAACCCTGGACCTTCTGGTGCAGAGTCCAGTACCTTAACCGCTAGGCTACCACAGCACTAACTTCAACTTCACAGTCCTGTGTGGAATATCACAAGAAGCTAATCAGTCATTTCTATGATTGGTGGCTTCTTCACATTTCCTGGCTGTTAAAAGCAGATGTGTGGACTCCTGCCCTACCTTGATGGCGTGGAGGACGATCTGTAGGACAGATTCCCCGGTGTAAGACTCCTGCAGATCAAACTCTTTTCTCAGAGAGTGGAACAGTCTATTCATCACCCATTTCACCTGGAGACAAATGCATGCCAAAATGAACTACATGTAAAAGTTGTCAGCACTAATAAGCAGCTGCATGTGCTGAAAAAGGCTGGATGTATCTTAAGTAAATCATTTCATTTGGCCATTACTCGCTCAGAGTTATGTTACTGCTAAACATGGGCATTTACCAATAAATACATAAACCCTCACCTGAACATCCACCTGTTCATCAAGCTGCTTTCGATCTCTCTCCAACTCCAACTGCAAATTTGAAGAACATACTCAATAGATACACTAAAGATAACAGGTGACTGGATTGGCTTTTTCCTCTACACTAAGCAAGTTACCTGTTTCTGTAGCTCATTAATTCTTCCTTCCAGGTTTAGTCTTTGCTCCTCCAGTGCTGCAGCACACTTCTCCTGCCACTCCAGCTGAACAGAAACCAAGCACTCTTTGGAATTATACACTGAACATCATGCACATAAAACTTCTAATTAAACATTTAAACACTGGCTGAAAGATGTTTTACATGCTTTTTCCTTAACTAATATTTACCAAGTTCATAAGTAACCAATGGAGACCTACACTACTACATTTTACAAGTTACTTATTTAATCATTAATACATTTTCTCAGATTCAAACCCTGTAGAGGTGAATTGTCAAGTTGAGGGTCTATACCGTCCCCGTTGTTGGTTTACTATCACATGGTGCATTTTAATTTACCAACATAATTCACATCACATTTTTTAAACCAGCTACAACAGCAGCTGATCATTAAGGTGAAAAGAAGTGAAAGGATCAATTCAATTTTGTCTCAAGTCGATCATAAGGCCAGAAACTTCTTTGGAGAGAATCCAACAGTGGGAAAACGTGACCCAGAATTTAGTAGCATTCATTTGTTTCTTAAAACAAAACAAATATTGGTGCTCAAACCACCCGAGCCGTCCCCGTGCGCTCCACCTTTTGTCTGAGGTGTTCATTTTGGACTCTGGCTTTTCGGAGCTGGTCAAGGACCTGCTGCTTGTCCTGTTCAATGGTGCCGAGCTGCACCTCCTGTTCCTTCAAAAAGCTCTCCCGTTCCTGCTGCCACTTCATCTTCCTGTCTGACAACAGCTGGTACAAAACACAGATGAACATGACAAAGATCAGCCTTCCAGCAGAAACAAGTCAGAATTTCAGTCTCACTATAATTGGTTATGATAAGTGGGCGACACACACGTATGTATGTGTGCGTGTTTATATACATACACATACCACACACACACACACACAAAATACACGTCTTTTTATAATTACGGTTTTGTTGACTTTCTAAACATTTATTACCAGGCAGCAGCTTCTTGGTCCAGGGAAAAATCTTACTTGGTAGCAGCATCTTTTTTGTTTAGCATTCCAGCAAGGTTTAATGTTGGAAACAATGCTTTAGCTTTCTCATAAATGGCCCATCCTCACCGAGTGTTCCATTAGAATCTCTTGATTTTGGTATGCTATAGCAATAAATTGCTATAAAGGGCCAGAGTAAATCAGTCTTTCACTAGTGATGACGTCAATAATTAACAGTGATGCACCAAAAAGCTTTAACTGGAATAATAAATGAAACGTACAAAAAAAACGAACAACGTTCCCCCTGTATCACTACATTATGACCAATTCAGAGCTCGATCTTTTCAAATGTCGATCTACCTCCTAAAAGCCATCCCAGGCATGTCCGAGAAATGTTCACAACTATTATACAATTGAAGACTGAAAACTGAGGGTGATTCTAAACTCCATTTTAATTCTATTAAAACTAAATGCTTGCAGCAATTAAAACTAATGCGATTGTGAACATGTCAAAACACGATTTGGGTTTGGTTGGTTAATAATAAATATTATTAATAAAAATTAACAAATTAATAAATTATTGCTTCAATACCTGCTCCAGACTCTCATTGTCCATCCTCAGGTCTTGAATCTCCTCTTCCATGTGTTTCACTGTCAGCTCCAGTTTTCTGCTTTTCTGTTTCTCTGCTCTCCACTGTTGCTCAACACGCTCCACCTCATTCCCCAACTCTACACAAGTGTGTTATTAGAAAAACTGCCTAAATTAATTACAGTAAACACTTTTTTTTTTTGCTGTTTGACCACACAATGCCTATGTAGTTACGGCTTGTGTCCTAAATGGTCCCTTATTAATCGTCCCCACCCCCACACACGGGCAATTAGCCTATAGGCAACAGAACGATTTGGGACACTTCTTTATAAAACTGTTTGTCACTGTGATTCCGTCACACACACTCACGGTCCTTGCACAATAACAGTTAACAAAACTAGTTTGCATTAAAAAGGTATAAGTCTGGTAAGCATTTGTGATTTTTTTTTTTTGGTTACTGAATACCTTCCACTTGAGCATCCAGGTAGCTGATCTGACTGCAGCGTCTCTGGACTTCTTGCAGGGCACAAGTTAATTTGGTTTGTACCTCTGTCACCCTCTGCTGGAGACGGCCTGCCTCCTGCTGCAGCTCACACATGCTAGACGAAGCAGCACTCAGTTCTTCAGCCAAACATGCCTAAGGAAGTAAGAAGATTTGGTTCCGTTTACAGTTCTATAAAACGTGTTTGGGATCACAGCATTAGGTTATTTACCACTAATAATGTTAATAAGCAGACGATGTGTTTACTATGCACAGAGGATCTAGGTTGGGTTGTTTTTAAGAGCAATGCCACAAAAGCACTGCTATATAGTGAGATAGTGAGCTCTAGATTAAGATAATCCACATTACATGGGAGTGAGAAGCTCCAGATTACAAAGGCTTTCATTATACAGGGATCACGACAATAAGGGGATTTTTCATTTTTAAATGCATTTTTAATACATTTTTGGGAGCAGTTTAGTTATAGCGGTTCATAACACCAGTTTGCTGGTTGTGTGGTTTGCAAACGTCTGATAATACAGAATAAATATATCAAATCATTTTTTGTGAGGTATTGAACCTCACTTTCCTTTCATTGGACAGATCTGTTCATCTTGTTGGCCAATGAAACTGCTCCATAATGGCAAACTTCCTTTAATGGCTGTGCTTTTGCGGCCACATTAGGGCCTTCTGCGGCCTCATTTCACACAACCTCGTTATGTAAATACTGCTGCAAAGATGTCCTGCGCACACACTTTACTGTTGAGCGGTAGTAGGCTGGCTGAATTGTAAAGTGCTGACAGTGTGTCTACTTATTGTCCAAGAAGCTGTTTGGTCCATGAGCAGCCATCTTTTTCCCAGCTTGCAGAATCAGAAACAACAACCCAAACAAACTTTGCACAAGATTACAATTTCAAATTACAAATCGCTACTAATCGTTAAGGACTTATTTAAATAGTGTGAGTAACATTGGTGTCATGATGTACTCTGTTTATTTATTTGGCTTTTTTAACGTTGATATCGGCATCAGTGGCCATCCTAGCGAACCACACACACACACACAAGGTTTATACTTTACGTACCCGTGCACCCGCCCGCTCGTTTGGACTGGCGGAGGAAACCAGAATACCCGGAGTAAACCCACGCAAACACAGGAAAAACATGCAGACTCCACCCTGGGGTTAAACCCGGGACCTTCTTGCTATGAGGCAGCAGTGCTACCCACCGAGCTTGACTGATAGACACTGCTCAAGACTTGATAAATAATACTCAAGTTCATGAGTTTATATTCTTATGATAAGACATAAAAAAAAAAATCCATCCTTTTTTCTGAAGTGTAAACAATAAGGGTTAAAATATAAAATTTAACCAATATTTTTGTAGCTTCAAAGTACATTCAATAATCCACTTAAAAAATACTATTTTTATATCTGAAAGTGTACTTTTCTGGAATGAATATATAAATAAAAGAATATTTAGCCCACTGCAAGTTTAAATTAGTTGTCATTAACGTTACAATAACAAATAACAAAATGTGATCAATTTAAATAACTAAAGCCGCCTTAAACAGAAAATTCAAGGAAGCAAATCAGTTTCCATTAGAAAAGACTCCGCATTCAATCATTCATTTCAGATAAGAGCACAGGAATGAGGTACAGTTCCACCCTCTGGTGTTCAAACAACACAACTGCAGATACCATCTTCCCATTTCACCACGCACGTCTACTGTACATATAGTATCACTTTCGCATCGCAAATATTACACTAGTGAGTAATTTGTTTTAGAGAAGTTAGTTTTCTATGCTGTAATCTAGTCTTCAGTTACTCCTCTATTACTTTAGTTACCGCTTTCTGGAAGTTTTAGTACCAAAACGTGTCACCCGGTACCTTTTCCTGTTCTGCTTGAAGTAGCCTGGCATGGTTGTACTGAGCGTTGTTCTGTAAAACGTCGTGTCTTGGTTCCAGCACCAAGCTGCTGTGTTCCATGTACCTAATAAACACATGCGTACATGTTTCTTATGAACCGACAATAGAATACAAAGTATGTAAACATTAAAACCATCCAGTCCTTAACGTTTAGGTCGGTCCCACAAGGTTTCCCAAAGAGAACATTACTCTGAGCATCACATGCCATCTAGTAGCTCGTCTCCTCTCCACAGTGCCGCCACTTCCCCTAGGTAAGCAGTACTCAACTGTCCATGCGATAAAAAAGAAAACAGAACCGATCAAACCAGATGACCGGTTCCAGTGGTTTTTCTTTCTAGGACCACTGTCAGTAGATGCTCTCCACCGCTGACCAGCAGCATCACAACAGCTGTTCTGCTCAATCTTTTCAATAATCTGCTCATAATTATTTGTATCCTTTACTGCTGAACAGTTCTCGCACACCAAGCACGTCGAATATGAGATTGGACTGCGGTAGCCTAGCGGTTAAGGTATTGGACTCTGGACCTGAATGAACCTGAAGGTCCTGGGTCCAAAAATCCCACCTCCGCCAAGCTGCCACAGATGGGTCCTTGAGCAAGGCCCTTAACCCACCCTTGCTTGATTTGTAAGACTGTATTAGTTGTAAGTCGCTCTGGATAAGGGCGTCTGCTAAATTCCGTAAATGTAAATGAGAACAGATCATTTAATGTTCAATTAACCAAAAAGGCTGGAAAAAAAAGTCAAGTTTAAAATACAATTGTTCTGGTCAGGGACAGAATTAATTAACAATTTTTAACAACCTTTGTTCAATCAGTTCTATTTTCTGGCTCTGTTCTTCCATTTTGGAGTCTTTTTCTAGAACCACCTTCTTCAGAGCAACATTTTCCTGCAGTACACAAACACACAAGTTTAAAAAAAAGACCCATTATAAATAAACAGTCTGGCATTTCATGATGTAAACCACACCTGAATGATTCTCTGTATGTTCCGCAAGATCACGGCTGTTTCTAAAGACACACCTGACAGGGCATTTACGTCCTGCTTAGAAAGTTCATCCACCTAAAAGAATACAAGAGCAAATTTCTCCTGAATTACTTTTACCCAGTTTAGGCTTGAGTTCACAGAACTTCCCTGATCATCCATCAATAAATACACTTGTTGCTCAGGATTCATACCAATGTCAACAAGGCCTTGTTTGTTGTGACCAGAAGCAAAAAATAATGCATACCTTAGAAACCAAGTAGTCGACTTTGTCAGTCACCCTCGCAACAGCTAAACGGATTTCAGTGTTATGTTGCCGTGCTTCAGTAATCAGCAGAGTACTGAGATCTGGGGCTGAAAAGAAATTCAGAAGTGTACAAAGAACTAAATATTTATTAATTATTGATTTCGAGGGAGTGGCATCTAACTAAAAATCACATAATTCCTCTTTTGCAGCATGTTTACAATTATCACTACACAACCAGCATGATTCCATGTCAAGAATTTCTTTCCGATCAAGTGTTCCTTGTTGAATTTGACAAATTTCTATTTCAGTTATAGAATTAACTTTTATTTCATCCATGATCAATTAACTTAACGTGGGACTGTGGTAGCCTAGTGGTTAAGGTACTGGACTATGGACCTAAAGTTCCTGGGTTTAAATCCCACCTCTGCCACAGTTGGATCCCTGAGAAAGACCCTTAACCCATAATTGCTTGGATTGTAAGACTGTATTAATTGTAAGTCGCTCTGGATAAGGGCGTCTGCTAAATGCTAAATGATGAAGTAAATGTAAACTTACTGTAATTACGTGATAATATATTAAAAAGAAGAAGAAATAAATCAGAACATTTGAACGTTAGTCTATAAGAAACCACTTTACTTACTTGAGTATGGAGGGTGTTGGGCTTGAAAGTTTGGTGTAAACGTCTGAATGTGTGATGTAGAATAAGCCTTTGAACAAAGAATAAAGGTTAGAGAGGAAGAGAGAGCAAGGTTTGTTTGGGATTAATGCCAGATCAGCAACATCTTGGCTATTTTATGGCGTTTGTTCAGATCATTGGTTTTAGACAAAAAAAAAAAAAAAAAGCATCTAAATAGTTTAGCATTTTAACTGGTGGAATCTTTTCAAACAACTCCATGTTCTCTACTCTCTAAAAAGCAAAGTTTTAAACATTCTAATAAGACCAGGGCTGCATCCAAAATCGCATACTTTGACAGTACGCACTAGATTCAATTAAGTACGCACTGCTGGACCGTTAAAGCAGTACGCTCTTTAAGTATGCACTATACGCAGAACCTCGGACGCACTACGCCCGCCATCTTACCAATGTCATGTGACGCATGACGTCACACCACCAACAA
>JAVSBV010001251.1:0-13018 GCA_033117975.1 Parotocinclus spilosoma | reverse complement strand
ACTTGGCCAAAGAACTCAAGCTCAGTTAGTACAGAAAGAAGAAGAAAGGTACAGAAAAAATAATGGAAGAAAAAAGGAGTGGTCCAACATTTCATTTGAGAGGCACAAGAAGCTTGTTGATGGTTACAGGAATCGATTGATTTAAGTTATTGTTCAACCAAATATTAATATTATTGGATATTGAGATTTTATGAGTGTTAGTCAATCTGGATAAGGTCATGTGGTAAATAAATAATTGTGAATATAAAACAAAAGAGCATCAGAATACATAATTACAGCCAACTTTCTATTTAGGAAGTAAGTGGTGTTGGATGTAAACATAGCATACCAATGCCATTATTTTAAACAGGTCAACATTTTTATTTTAAAAACAACAGTGTTATATGTACAAATATTGTTTGCTTGTGTTTGCATGTAGTTCTACTTCCTAGATAGCGTTTTAATTTGACATTATTGGTTTCTAAGATCAGAGTTAACATTTTCCACACCAGTTATGAATTCTCTGTAGTATTCTAACAGGCCTATCTAGAGAATATAGCAGAGCTCTGACCTTTTAATAGCAAAACAGGTTTATGCTTTACTGCACTACATGGCCCATTTTTTGACATTCTGAAACTTTCAAGTTTTAGCACTAAAATAATAATCATGCTTTTGTTTGGCATGGCAAAATGTTCAGTCTGAAAACAACAGTCTATCTTTACACTCATTGGCAGTTTCATTAAAACAATAAATATCCTGAACCTTTCAATGCAAATACATTGCTCACAAAAATAAGTAAATATTTTATTTTTAGGGGAAATATCCCCTAATTTTTGTGAGCAATGTATTTACAAAAAAAAAATTCCTAATTTTCTCAGTTGTTCCGAACAGCCCTTCGTAAATAAAAATAATTAGCCAAATTCTGTACATTATAATATAATTACAGTACAAACATAAAATACTGGTACTGAAAATTCTTACAGTGTCACTTAACATATTCTTCTTACACAAATGTGAAGTGTTTATACATTAATGCCAAAACATCATGACCAACTTGTCCACAATGTTTTTAAGGTAGGTGGCACGAGTCAAACTGATGTCCACATGAATACCCAGATCCAGAGTTTCCCATCAGATTATTGTCCAGAGCATCTCCCTTCAGCAACTTGCCTTCTTTTGAGCACATGTGCTAGGCTTTAATCATTTCGATTTAAAAAAATAAAAGTAAAACAAAAACATGACTCGTTTGATCAGAAAACCTCCATTAGTCCATGGTTCAGTTTTACCTGGTGTGCCATTGTAGATGATTCTGACCAGCCTGTGCCTTTACTCACACCCCCCATATTCAGTATGTTGTAGTACATTCCTTCTGTAACCACCAGTAAAACATACTGTGCCACAGTAGCCCTTCAGTGGATTCAGACCATATGGCCTAGGTGTTGTTGCCCTTGTCATATCTCATCTGTTCTGCTTGTCCATTTTAGGGTGGTGGTCATAATATTTTGGCTCATGTGTGTATGTAAAATTTAAAAATGTAAAGCATGTTTAAAAGTGCACATTAATATCAGATGTAAGCAGATGCACAATACAGGAGATGACTGGAAGCCCTTTAAATGTGTCATTTTGTATTATACAGACATTAAATACTTAATGTTTACATACAACATATCTAAATCTAAAACACTAAGCAATGCAAGAGAAGCGTGAAATGCAGGATCATGTATTTATATTTCTCTGGTCTGTTTATATGCTTAATCCACAGAGAGACTTACAAAGGTACTCTACTTTAATGCTTATGGGGAAATGGATTTGAATAATTAGTGAGTTGAATTAGGTACAGCACACTCACCAAACAATGCTAAACTCTGGGCTTATAGCACTGAATTTGGCATCCGTAGTTTACTGACTAGCGTTTTATATCAAGTGTTGTACCATATTGTAACTATCAAACTCTAATTGCTTTGTGCTTGATTAAAGATGTCACAATCAGCTCCAGAATTGTTGATAAAGAGCGTAAAATGTTTCTCAGTTAATTACCATAATTACAAAAATATCAAAATTATGGATGATTGTTTATAAGTTCAGTTTAAACAAGCAAGTTAGAATAAGTGTGAAGTGCCATTAATTGTGACACATGCTTTGTTATTTGGATATTTTTGTAATTCTACTTCTTCCAGGTCTGGATTGGGGTCTCTGCTGTCTATTCCCTAAGGATGCAACCTCAGCAGGGTTGGGTAGGGGTTGCTGTTTTGGGTCCAGAGGATCATCTCCCAACCAGCATTCCCTTAATCAGACACAGCCAGTCTGGTTCCCATGTGATGCAAGTCCCCTGGGTGGTGGGTTTGAATCTTAGACTGATGGACCACCAAAGTGCCTTGTACTTTTGTTACTCATAGATTTAATGCAAAATTAAGCTGTGTGTGCTGTCACCACACAGGTCCAGAGACTCGGGTTCAAGTTCAGCTTTTATCTTTTCAACTGCTATTTTTGTGACATTTTCTGTCCATGTTATTTTGGGTTTCCTACTCTAGGTTCCTATTTATATTCCGAAGTTAAACATGTCTTATGTGTATGTGTGTGTTTCTTGACTTTTGGCTACATCTGTCAGTTTAAACACTTTGGGGGGGAACTTTGGGGCTGGCATAAGAATTGGGGACAAAAATGCTCTCCCCTTTTTCTTTTCTTTTGAAAAGCAGAAAGTCAAAATATTTCCTTTAGGTTATGGTTAAGATTAGTGTTAGGGGTAGATGCTTAATTAGTAATCATTATGGCAGTGGAAATCCCCAAAGTGATAGTGAGGTAGATATTAATATAAATCTTATAACCATTTCCCATTTTAAAAGCTGTGCCAATAGGCATGGAGCTGATTGTGATCTGATCTCTAATCTCCAGATGCTGAGAGGAGAAGACACGTGGACTCAATAGTATTAGATATACATTTGCCTTGCAGAAGGTAGAGTTCAATCCAGGCAGGTTCACCATTTCACTTTCCATCCATTATCTAAAGCTTTATCCACACGGGGTGGCGGGCCAGCCGTTGCCCACCCAGCAACTCTGGACGCAATGGCAGGAGCAACCCCAGATGACACACACACAGTTATGCACACAGTCAAACACTAAGGGCCACTTTTAAAGACACCAATTAACCTAACACACGTCTTTGTTTTCTGTATCCGGCGTAAACCCGGGGAGGACATGCGGACTCCACATTGCTACACACCCAGCCGCTGTGCTGCCCATGGAACACAATAAATAGCCACTTTATTTGAGTATTGCATTTTTTTATATTAAGAGAGGAGAGGAAATCAATTTGTTCATAAACCCATGTGCTGTTTTTTTGTTTGATAAAAAAAATTATATTTGTATATAATTTTATTTTTTTCAGAAAAAAGTGTTGTGTAAGAATGGTAATAAGTTATGAAGCAGTATATTGAATTTCTTTATCTACCCAAGTGAAATAATGTTGGTTCTTTTCCTCAAGGTGCAAGGACCATATTCAGGTTTTTCAGTGTTTTTTTTTTTGTTTTTCACTCCATTGTATCAAGACGATGACTTCTGACTAAAGAAAACAAAGACATCTCCCCAGAATAGAGTTCACAAAGAACATATACCTCCAGAAATTCTCAGCTCTTCCTCAGACTCTCTCATGCTCCATGACTTTGCCTTTTGTCTCAGGTCAAAGGATTGCATGGGTCATATTCCCCAGGTATCCACTTTAAACAATTCTTGTCATGAAACATTTCTCACATTAAAAAACATCCTGGATGATGTTTCCTTCACACTCTCCTGTAGTCTCAACTCTTATGCTTTGGTTGGATGTTAAACCAGAAAGCTCTGAGGATCAGCAGGGCATTTCACTCATGTGTCTGAAAAATGTAATGAAATGTCTGAAGAGTATCAAACTGTGACCTCAGTCTTGCTGTTGGTATGATAGCTTTTGTGTTTTGGGGGGTACTGGTGTGATGAAGATCCTTCATAGGGCGTGGGCTGTGTGAAAAGCTCTGGCAGCATCTCTATGCTATACTGCCTCCTGCTGGCGTAGGATTGCCGACGAGCCGAGTGCACAGGGTGTGAAGTCTGCCGGTGGACTGAGCGGGTCCCAGAGTGACATGTTCTGAAGCTTGAGCTGAAAAGTAGGGGGTGAGTGCTGGCCTTTGGGATGCGGCTCCTCTCCAACAGGCTGGTGGGTATGGAAATGGAAAGGGGTGACTGGATAACTTGGGAAGGCAAGGCATGATGCATGTAGGGCTTGTTCTCGTGCATATAGGACTTGTCCTTGGGATGCACAGGGATGGGCTGGAAGGGTACAAGTGTCTGGTATTGAGCAAAGTCCATGATTGGATAGCTCTTATAGTAGCCTCTGCTGGCTGTGTCAGCTGAAAAAGGAAAAAAGAAAAGAGAGGTACTGACGATTCAGAAGAACACATTTTATTCAAGAAGATTTATTTAGCCATATTTAAAAAACAGGTGCAACATAAAAACATTTTAATCAAATATGGCAAATCTCTTTAGCCTTTTAGCACTGTTCACAAAAATGAGGGGATATTTCATAAATTCTTGTAAGCAAAATAAATGTCTATACTCACCATCACTTTATTAGTTACATCTCACTGTTTCTATACTCATTGTGAATTTTAGCAGCTCTGCAAATAGAAGCGCTTTGTAGCTCTACAATTACAGATCGGTTTCTCTATGTACTTTATTTCCCTTTACTTTGTTCTCCAATGTTTAGATCCCCTCAGATCAGCTACTATTTGGGTGCTGGAACACTCTCAGTACTGCAGTGACACTGATGTGGAGGTGATCTCTTGGTGTGTTTTAAGCTGGTATGAGAGGATAAAACACAGTTATAAAACCCTGTGCTTACTTACTGTGCACTTTATCAGACACAACTATCACTCCACCTTGTAGATGTAAAGTCAGAGACAGTAGCAATTAAAAGTATTTGTTGCTGCAGTTTGTGGTATTCACCCTTTAAGCCTTCAATGTGGTGGCTGGACATTTTAGTAGGTAGATTGTTTTCAGTCCAGGAGTGTCACTGTGGGGTTTAAAATCTCCAGCAGCACTGCTGTGTCTGTCCCATTCATATACAACACACACTAACACAGCACCATCACATCAGTGTCACTGCAGTACTGAGAATGATCCATCACCCAAATTGTAGCTGACCATTAGCAAACAGAGCAAAGGGGACAAGCAAGTTATAAAGAGAAACTGATGGACTACAATCTGCAATTTTAGAACTGCGAAGTACGTCTATAAGGTGGAACTGATAAAACAAACAATGAATTTAGAAACAAGAAGGTTTAGCTAATAAAGTAATATGACAGTGCATGTGGACTAAAATATAATGAATATAATGGCCTGAGAGAAACAAAGAGAACCAGCATTAGAAACTTAAAAAGGCCAATGAATGTTGAATTTAGTAATTGTATTGTAATTGAAAATGGGGCAGTGGTGTCATTTCAGATTGGCATTGTGAGAGACGGCACCAATGTTAAGCATTAAGTCTGTTAAGTTACATTTCTCTGCATGACCTAGAAGCTTTGTGTCTCTAATTAGTACAGTTTAAGTTTCTTTCATTGTTTCACACCAATGAAAAGAAAGCATTACAAACTGTGTAACTTCAAAAGGATTGCTTGATCTAACAATGAACCTGTAATTGGACTGACTTATATTAGGATTTCATTTTTAAACTAGTTACTTCTCACTTTCCTTTTGCTTCATTGTTTGAATTATCTAACTGTGGCAAGTCCTTTGTTTCTCATTACAAATGGTCTGTAAAGTTGAGATGAACACCAACAAACAGACTGATGACTGTAACTAAAGTAGCTGATCACTTATTTAGATCTATTATTTTACTTGTTTTATTTTCCTTGTTTAATGTTCAGAATGTTCAGGTTGGGTATCGTTTGCATTCTACTGATTCCAGTTCTGCTTATTGATTCTGGTTCATAGCGATTCCAGTTGCAAAATAGTAAAAAAAAGATGCCAGACACTTTTGTATCAGCTTTCTTTTCCCATTTTAATTCTTTGATTTATAAATTATTGCCCTTTCAGTGCTACTAAGAAGCATTTTCTAGCCCTGACACTGTCCATGAATCTGCCTAATGCAGAATTTGAGCTACAGAGTAAAACATTACTATGGCTAAAACTAAATATCATGCTGGTGCCTTAGAGGGCTTACCATGTTGGAGGTGCAATCTCTTTTACAACAGATGAACTTTCCACACTCACTGCATTTTGCCTTTTTTGTTTCCTCTCACACAGTAGAGACCAACTTTTGACGATCATTGACTATAATGCTCGAGCGGAGCATAACAAAACATAACTTTGTTAAAACGTTTTAAATGATATGCTACGCAGATAGGTGCCTCCTTACAAACATTTTTGCACTCTTCTCAGCCCTGTATTCGAAGCCTAAAACATGCAAGTAGTAATCATTAAGTGAAAACAAATTGTATTTTTTTTTATGGGTGTCTAGTTCATTGAATTTTGGGACTGTGTTGCGATACCCAAACAAGTACGCAAAGATTATTAGGGACATCCATTTACAGTTGTGGCCAAAAGTTTAGAGAATGGCACAAATTTTGATTTTCAATGTAGAAGGTGTCAGGGCACCCAAGAAAGTCAAGCAAGCATCAGGACTGTCTCCTAAAGAGAATACAGCTACAATATTGGGTCAACACCAGTACAGAGCATGCTCAGGAATGACAAGGTGGACAATTATCTGTTACATTTGTATGGATGCCCAATTATGAAAGAGTGAATATTTTATTCTAGAATGGTTGTCACAGTGGATGAGCTTCATCATATGGAAATGTATTGGTCAGGATTTTGTAAGTCCTCAGATGACTGGTGTTTTATGAGGTTTGTTTGACTTTATGGCTTGCAGATGTCAATGATTCACTAAGTAGCAGTTTGGGGATGCCCAGTCTCAAATTCTAAATAGAATTGAATTAGTTTCCTTTGCAAAGGTCATCCATAAGTCTGACAATCAGACAAAAAAAACTGATTATGAATGCTAATATACCCAAGTCATGTAAAATGTAATGCACTTAGATAATAATGTCTGATTACTGCAAACTACTTTTTGTAACTATTTTATTATATCTTTTTTTATGAGACAACACTGAAGCTATGAAACTTTGATACAATGTAAAGTCGTCAGTCTACAGCTTGTAAATTTGATGTGGACTCGAAATAACTCAACACACAGCCGTTTATGTCTGAAACGCGAGTCAGTACACCCTTAAGTGAAAATGACCAAATTGTGCCCAAAGTGTCAATATTTTGTGTGGCCACCATTATTTTCCAGCACTGTTCGTGATGGAGTTCACTAGAGCTTCACAGGCTGTCACTGGACTCATCTTGCACTGGAGATGTTGGGGGCAGTGGTTCCATCAAGGCATATACACACAATGAACAGGCTCTGGGCAGAATAGACAGACCACCAGTAGAGAGGATCAATTGATAAACCAACATGCATGAGCAGCTCCCACAGTTTCATTGTCCACCATCCATCCACAGTTGGAAACTACACTGCAAAGCATTGTCTATGCCCAAACCACTTTCAGGCACTTTGCAGAAGGAAATACGTTGTCATGGCACCCATTACGTATCTTACTATTGAAATCGTATTGTCTTTAGCAACGAATCCAGGTTCTGATTGAGATCAGACAACAGTCAGGTATGAAGGCCTCAAAGTAAGCGTTTCAATCCTGAATTTGCCGTGGAGCATCAAACTGTCCAAACTGTTGCTGTAATGATCTGGGCCGCCATCACAAACGACAGTCAGCCACGCCTAGTTCTGATATGAGGAAACATTTCACAAACAACTTTCATGCCAGGGCTTTCAGCTGACATTTCTTAGCAGGATAATGCTCACCCATACACAGTAAGGGTTGCCCAAGAATGTATCTGCAAGACTGTAACATTATAGACCAGCTGGGAGGCCAGCTTCAACAAACTATGAGTATGGAGCATGTACAGGCCCAGCTGTGGGCAAATGTGTCATATAGGCAGCCAACAATCTCTCACCAAGAGGTACACTACCTGAAAGTAACCTCTGATAGTGCTTTTATAGAACAGAGGGGGAAGCATTTTTATGCCTTCTTGTGGCAAGGCCCAGTGTTTAATCAGACCACACCTGTAACCATATACATATCCCTCTGAGAGACAAATGCAATGCAATCTGACATTTCTATATATGTTCTTTTTTCACAGTGCATGTTGTTGTAGTTGAAAAATAATGATTGAAATGCATGAAAACTAACCATAAAATATTAAATTAACAGACATTCACATGGTTTAGGTTAGTAGCGACAAGTGGGTATTCATCTTTGTTATCATTCTTACCAACAGCCTTTAGCGTGGTGTACTTGTTGTGTGTTAGACCTGGCAGACTGAGGTCGCTTTGGGGATGAGGTTGTTCAGCAGTAGGGCTAAATGCGTGTAAAGAACTGTTGTTCAGTTGGTAATGCTCTGGAATAAGATAAAGAAGAAACAACATTTAAAATAAATTATATAACAGCATTCCATTGTTAATGTCATGTTTCTCAAGAGTTCGACGACCATCTGCTGTTTCCTGAACTATTGATAAGATGAACAAAGTTATCTGATTTAGTTCACTGACTAGCGCAAGGGATTATGTAAAGATAGTACAATACATTCAGCTTCCGATAACATCATTTACAGGACTTTTAAGTGCACTACATATCAACTAGGAAGCCATTAACTGTAGCGCTAACTGTAGGGCTATCTACAGCTGAAAAATACAACCCTAATTCCAATGAAGTTGGACCTATACCCATATTCATTTAAATACACTATAAATACAAGCTATTTAATGTTTAAACAGATAAACTTTATTGTTTTTTGCATTTTGAATTTGACGGCTGCAACACGTTCCAAAAAAGTTGGTATAAGGGCATGTTTACCACGGTGTTAAATCACTTTAAATCTTTTTACCAACACTCCATAAGCCTTTGGAAATTAAGGATCACAACTTTAGTTGCGCAACAGTCCAGGGTCTCCGTTGTCTAATTGGCGCTGCATAATGCATAATTTTCAAATGGGAGACAAGTCTAGACTAAAGGCAGGTCAGTCCAGGTCAATCACACTCTTTTGCTATGAAGCCACACTGTTGTAAGATGTGCAGAATGTGGCTTGGCATTGTCTTTCTGAAATAAGCAGGGATGTCCCTGAAAAAGTTGCTTGGATGTTGCTTGGATGGCAGCATATGTTGCTCCAAAACCTGTATTTACCTTTCAGCATTGACAGTGCCTTCACAGATGTGCAATATACAACCTTCATGATTTCCAAAAACAATTTGAAATGTGGAGGACACTTTTCCACTCTGAGTCAGTCCATCTCAGATAAGCTCAGACCCAGAGAAGCCGGCGATGTTTCTGGATGTTGTTGATAAATGGCTTTTGCTTTGTATGGTTGAGTTATAACTTGCATTTGTAGATGGAGTGATGAGCTGTGTTCACTGACATTGTTTTTCCTATGTGTTCCTGAGCCCATGTGGTAATATCATTAGAATAATGCCAGTTTTTAATGCAGTGCCACCTGGTGGATTGAGTACCATGGGTATTCAATGTTGGTTTCTTTACTGTCCACTTACTTGCAGAGATTTCCGCAGATTTTGTGAGACTTTTGATGATATTCTGTACTGCAGATGATGCAGTCCTTGCAATTATACAATGAGAAACATTGTTCTTAAACTGTTTGACTATTTACTCATGCAGTTGTTCCCAAAGTGGTGAACCTCACCCCATCCTTGTTTGTTAATGACTGAGTCTATCGGAGTTGCTCCCTTTATACCAATCTTGACACTCACCTGTTTCCAATTAAAATATGGTCAAGCCCTGGTTGGCTAACAACAGCTAGCTCCGTACCTAGCATTCTATATCCGCCTAGTCTCTGTTGCTTCCAGCAAAGCATAAGCCAGCTAAAATGCAGTCCTATTTGTTACATTACAGTATCCACCTGTATAATACAAGCGAAACAAAATGTTAAGCATGTTACAACCATGGATCTACTGAGGGTCTGAGATGACACGTGCATTAGAACAGTCTTGTTTGTGTTTGTGTTGCATACATTAGATTTCAATGGCAAACATCAAGTTGTTATGTTACAAATATCTTCCTTTATTTTGTTAATAAGCATTCCTCTATTTCAGACCTTCAACATTTGCCTTTTTTTAAGTTGGCATGGGGCAATTTATGAATAATAATGAGGTTACAAACAGGTGATATCAACAGGTGATTGTAATAATGATTCAAGAAAATAATGAGAAAAATAATGAGACAATAATGAGAAATCTATTGACATGTTTAAAAGCAATGTAACTCAAAGAAATATTGGAAGGGGTTTATAATGAGTTATTTTAGTCCTAACCTTTTCTGATTTGGCTTGGTCTGCATTATCTTGTTAATAAATGCATGGACATTCCTGAAAAACATGCCGTCTTGGAGGAATTAATGTTGCATTAAAATCTCGATGTACCTTTCGAAGTTGACGCCGCTTCTGAACATTTTTACACAAGGCTTCTTTTTTGCACAATGAAGGTTAAGTAGCATTTGTAAATGGAACTTTATTTTTATATATTTTAGTGCTTGTTAAAGCTTTGCCAAAGCAATCCCTTGCCCATGTTATATCAGCTACTGGTAAATGACTGTTCTTGATGCAGTACAATCTAAGGGATCAAATCTCACAGGTGTTTTTTACAGTTTCATTTATTTTATTGCACTTTGCTTGAGATCCTCTGTCTACCTTTGCTTCTCAGAGACTGAGATGGATACTGACTTTATACCAAATCATAATTACAATCACTTGTTCAAATTTATAACCAACAGCTCTAAATTGCCCCGTCCCAACTTTATGTTGGAACGTGTTGCAGGACAAAAATGTAGGAATGTATGATTATTAACATATGAAACATGAATGGTTCATGTCTGCATTTTACATTATATATAAAGTTAATATATCTATCCCAATTAATTTTGCATTACTGGGGTATTTTGCATTATTTAACGGAAAAGTATTCCACAGGTCGATTAAGCACAAATTTGACAAAGCTAATAAATAAATGTTAAATAAATTGTTATCTAAACAATTCCTGAGTATAAATGGGTCAATATAAATTAATAATTGGGCGGAAGTTTGGCCAGGTAATTCGTCTCTGCTCCTCAGAAATTGTAAACTCTGTCCTGGCAACTGTTTGTAAAATAGATTTGAAAACGTAATGTTTCATGCAGGAGATCAAACTCAAGCTGGACAGTAACTGACTGTAGGCTTATTTGTCTTAAACAAATGTGCAAGCTCAGGTTTGACCTCTAACAAAAACCTCTAACCTAGACATTTACTCAAACAAGACTGGAAAAAACCTAAAGAACCATTTAGGAAAATGTTTAATAAATATTGTATCATTTTTATTTGTGTTCAATAGACTTTATTGATCCCAAGGGAAACTCCAGGAAATACCCTTTTCCTATAATATGTTGTCTGTTTATTCTGATTAACTTTTGTAGTAAGATAAATGGAAACTATCAATAGAAAAATGTGTATTTATATTATAATTATTAATAGAGATTATATCTTCCTCAATTAGCTTAATAAGTACATTTTATACTTTTAAAGCCCAGGGGCAATATGAAGCAATGAAGGTTGTGGTAGTAGAACCTGCAAGTGTTTTAAATACTTTCCACAACCACACAAAAAGATTGTTGAAAACTGTTGAAGTTTGAATAATAACTAATTAATAGAACAGCAGTCTAAACATCATCATACACATGACAGCTAGTTTAGGACAGGACTGAATCACATGCAGAAGTTGAAGTAAATGAGCACTATGATTTGAATGTCATCCCTACACAGATGTTCCAGATGTTCAAAATTTGACGTTTGTTTATTTGAATGTTTCTATTATTGTATTATTTTTATTTTTGCTAATGATGCATTGTGAATAAACGTCCCGCTGTGCTTTGCTTGCGCACCTAGTCTCGCCATACCATATATTGACCACAGAAATGTAGCACAGACCACTCTGAGAGCCCTGCCCCAGTCTGCATGGCCTATTTCCACATATGTGTGACAGCATGAAGAGAAACACTGATGCAATTAGTGAATATTGGATGCTGTTCTCCTGTCTGTTTTCCATTGCTCATTAGTCATGTCTCATTAAACATAGCATAGTGTGTCGGGCTCCAAGCAAAATGCTCAGCTTTTCATTCAGGGTGAACTCATGTCATATGCTGAATGAATTATGTTGTTGTTTCCTGATGGTGGTAAAGAAACGGCTTGTTTTGTCTCTTGATAGAATGTTAAATAGTGTTAAAATACATTGTTCTGTGAAAGGTCTGTCAGGCAGAATCTCTCAGTGACAGAAACATACAATTAAGCTACTGAATGCAATCAGGCCACTGTGTTCATTAAGGTACTCAAAATTTTCATTTTGAAATGAACATGTAAATACATTTGTTAAGTAGGACTAATAACCAGCAAAGGTATTGTACTGCCTCAATTATTTTCACCTGACATTTAGTATTTCCAGTGTTTTTTTTCCCTACATTCTTCCTACAAACACATCTTAAGAAGTGCAGGGTCATCCTTGTACTTCTCGCATTTCTCGTTTTAAACTTTTTCACAGATTCTCTACTGGGAACAGGTCAGGACTGCAGGCAGGCCAGTCCAGTACTTTCAAAGCCATGATTTTGTAATGTTTGCAGCATGTGGTTTTGCATTGAAAAATTCTGGAAATTACGAATACAATGAGGTCTTGAAGGCAGCAAGTAAGACCGGCTGTAAAACCCCAATGTACTGTTCTGCATTAATGTTGCCATGGCAGAAGTGTAAATGGCCTGTGCCAAAGGAAGCTGACACAGCCCCATATTATGACATGGAAACATTTTTTAAACAATTCAATGCATTTCTGAAGCGTTTGTTAACAAACTGGAGCTCCTCTGGCCATCTTTGCTCATCAAAGACTTTTCTTTTTACTAGCTTTACATTGCCACATCCTAATTATATATAT
>JAVSBV010001240.1:0-13018 GCA_033117975.1 Parotocinclus spilosoma | reverse complement strand
CTCAACTTGGGATTGGCCTTTTAAGAAAGTGTAATATTGTGAAGCTGCTTTGAGACAATACTCTATTGTAAAAGGCGTAATATAAATAAAACTGAATTGAATTGAATTGAATTGAACTTTAAATGATAATGGGGACGGTGATGAAAGCGACCACCCCTGGCCCTACTTACAGTCCATGTTTTTGTTTGTCGGAACAAAAGACAATTCTTATAGATTAAAATGCCTACTCTGGTTCCCGAAAGTTTGCGAAATAATGGCCTTGAAAATTTGAAAAAGCATATAAAGGTAAACTAAATATAGCTAACCTAATAAACTAGCCTAACTGGTATAACTAATGCTAGATGAATGTAACTGATTGTTCCAAAGTTGTGTAAAAAAAATGCAGAGCAGTAAGTCTAATAATGGATTTCTACATTTTACCACCGTTTTGCCTGACCAGCATGGCTCAACATGCATACAATTTTTGATTACCTTCTTTAATATAACAATACTTTTACTTTTACTTTCAGTAAACTTTTTGAATACTTTCCTACGTCTACTTAACTATGGTGTTTAAATAATACTTCTACTTCTACTCAAGTCACCTTTTTGATATAGTACTTGCACTTTTACTCCACTACTCTACTCCAGTACTTTATACATCTCTGCCCAGTACACTACTGTATTTTTTATAATTATTGTGAATGTCCATGAATTAAAAATGCCATGGTGTTAGGGATGCTGTGTAGATGGTAGCGTCACACTCTGAGGCCTTTACTGTTACATATTGTATGCATGCAGTTTTCCTGTAAAAAAAATTACATTGCAGTAGCCTATAGAAGACTATGGGACTATGAGATTCAACATCCATCTGAGTCAAGTGAAAATGCATTGTGTATTTTTATATCTTTATTCAATATCTGCCAAAAAGCACACCATCTTTCTTTATTTCCTTATAAACAGAAGCCTGAAGCTTCTAGAAGCTCTTCTTCTGATTGCTTTAAAACTCAGCTTTCTTTTGAGTCTCAGACAGATATGTAAATGATGGTAGGTGTGGACTCTGCTTTTAGAAGCTCTTCTTCATAAAAGGCTTTGAAATAAAGTATAGTCAAGTAGGAGGATGGAGAATTCATTCATCGTATTGATTTATGTCACGTAACCAAGTGTGTGCAAAGCTCAGTGGGGCGTTGGTCGTGTGTTGGTTTGTCATAGCAATAACAAGCAAATGCCTAATTTGCACCCAGACCAAACACGGTGCTGAAAAACAACGACTGCAAATGAAGCCTAGTTGCCTTCGTGCTGAGGTAACCTGGCATCAGTAGATTTCCATTCTTCAGTGTGAGTGTAAGGTTTCACCTGTTTTTGTTTCGTTTGCACAAGTGATCTGGATCGGTTCTGGTAAAATGACATGTGCTCATTGAATTTATAGCCAATCAAAAACCATGAAAACGTGATTAATTTGGCTTAGCAGTTAAGATAATGGACGGTGGATTGGATGGTCAAGGCAGTGTTTCTCCTTCTCTAGTGTTATCCCCTCGTGTCTGTGAGCAGTATAGAATTATATAATCATAAATAATATAATATATCATTCTGTTTTAATTAAATCACTTTGATTAACTGCACATGCATGAACACACACACACACACGCTTCCGTTGAAAGCTTTATTGGTTCAAATCCCATTAAATCTCATCTCATTCTGGATATGGATCTGCTACACGTCTTCTGACACACTATAGATAGATATAAAACATAGATTATATGTAATGCAAATTTCCAGCAAGAACCTTTGTGTAATTACAATTTATATAATTAATTCAGTAGCGTCGTTTTCATTACAACTTTTGGTTTGGTGGGGCACAGACCCCACTGCTCACACCACCCAACCTAGCAGATGGTATGTGTAGTATTTTTATTAAATATACTCACTGATAAAACACAAAAAACACAGCTTTTTTAAAACTCAGCTTTCTTTTGAGTCTCAGACAGATATGTAAATGATGGTAGGTGTGGACTCTGCTTTTCCACGAGACATAAAATAACTTTCATTATGAGATAAGTGTGTAAGTGTTCTAGATCTGATTCCTTTCCTGCCTTTACTAACTATTATTACATTGTTTGTTTGTTTGTTTGTTTTTTATGAAAATATTATCAAACTTATTACAATGTAAAAATCTTCTGACCATACAGAATTATTTTAGGGGCTGCTGCCTGTACACAACATGTTACATATTTATACATCTATAGACAAGATTAATAACGAGTTATCATCGATCAACTTATAAACATAACATCTGTCAAAAACATAATATCTGTCAAATATACAATCACAAACTCATGAGAAAACAAGCCAGCAACTCGTATCTGCCACAAATAGTACTGTGTTTAAATTAAACGGTTTAATTCAGTATGCTAATATTACTTTTATTATCAGTGATCAGATTTCCTCTGCTTGCAAACCACAATTTCCACTTGATCACTTTTGAACACTTTTATTTTGGTTCATTAATGTTTGCAACAGACATCCATGTTAAAATTATTGTAATTATTTATTTTTATATATATATATATATTATAACTCGCCTTTCCTTTAGGCGCATCGACTCAGTCACCACCAGGCTTCAGAATTCATTACATTGTGATACGGAGAGAGACAAGAGAGAATAAACAAGAATATTATTAATGAATAGAGAACAATTTAGAGGATCTTCATATCATAGTATTATCTTTTTTTATTAAATTATTAAATTACACCATTTCCAGACCTGCCACTAAATGGTTTAACAAAACTACAATATTTAATCAAATAAAATATTAACAAAATATTAAACATTTTTGATTATTTCAGTCTGCAAAGTAATGATCATAAGCATTTTTCATACTGGTTTATTAGGGGTTGCATATGTGTGTGTGTGTGTGTGTGCGTGTGTGTGTGTGTGTGTGTAGGGGGATTGTTATATATCTTTGTCAAAACCCAACGTTCCAGACAGAAATGCCTAAAATTTTATTTTTAATGCCCCCTTTAAAGTCTCAATGTTTATTATTTCTTATTTTAAAAATGTAATGTTACTTTTGTTAAAAAAAAAAAACAAAAAAAAAAGACACAAAATATATCATCCCAAAGAGAAAGAGAGAAGTTTTGAATGAGGGATAAAGGTTGCCCTCTAGTGGGCAGGTATAAAGGTTTTCTCACATTCCATCGCAAACATTTTCAGATTATATTTCTATTCTATATTCTATATCCAGATATTATTTGAACCTCTTAAATAGGTTATTATTGACAAAAAAAAATAACTCACCCAAATCTAAATGTTGGATTGCTGAAAAAACTCTGCATGCATTCAGTCAGAGGCAGATGTGTAAATGATTACAGTTCTACAGATTATATGTTCTGATTAGACACTACGTCTCTCAAAGGGGTTGTAAACGTATTATCTCCGCTGCTCTATAAAAAGGCTCTCAGAGGGTACTTTTTGTTAGTGAACCTCCTGGTGAGGCATCGTTTTAGCAAGCGTTTTCCAGGAATGTCTCAGCCAGATTGTACAGTTCTTTGGCCTGTCCGGTCATCAGAGGTATGGTCAATCAAGCATTTATGGGGTCAGCCGGGAGACCACGAGTTTCGAGGATGAGGATCTACAGGCCCAGCCGTAGGCAAATGTGTCATAGAGGCATGACCAGCAGTCAAGCACTTTTACACCCTCTTGTGGCAAGACCCAGGTCTAATCGGACCACACCTGTAGTCATTTACATATCTGCCTTACAAGTACAAGAGTTAAAAAAAAAAGTACACATTTATCTGGTACGTAACACATTTTACAATTCATTTAACACAACAGAAATGGATGAGCTATCGTTTTTAAATGGCTAAAATGTCTGATCTATCGCCTTAATGAAAAAATTAGAGAGTAAACACCAGGAGAGTTTCTGGACTACTTGTAGTACATTGAGAATAAACACACAGATAATTTACAGGGGGACAAAATTAGTAGGGACACAATGGTGCATACAAAATAAGCCTGTTATACATGTCATACAGGTAAATAGATTAAGATTTGTTCAGTTAATAATTAAGAAGTGAGAAAGTATAAATACACTGCTCACCAAAATTAGGGAATATTTCATTAGGGAATATTTTATTTGGATTTTTGTGAGCAGTGTATGATATAATGTACGATACACTAATGAGGTCCACTACTACAGAGGCTGAGTGGGTCCAAATCCTGGAGGTGTCTTCGGTCATATGAAGGCTTGATGGGCAAGTGGGACAGTGATGGACTGGCATCCCATCCTGTTGACGCTTATGCCGCTTCCCTTTACTCTCCAGCAGTACTCATCGAAGCCACTGTGACCATAACAGATGAAAAGTGAGGTTCAAGCATGAAAAAATAACGTGTACACTCGGTTTTCTTTCTTGGAGTATTTTGCAGATGGACATTTCCTAACCGACCATTTTGTTGCAAGTCCAATCAGAGAAGAAGAACTGCCATTTCTAGCAGCTGTCTCATTCCACCGAGCCATTTAGATAATCTCATGAGCTTTGCAGAAAATGACTTAAATATGATACAGCTAAGCTTAAATATATTGGGAACAATACTTTAAATTTAGCATGGGACCTCAAACCCATAGGAAATTAGTGGAGTCCATGTTGCCCAGTGACAGCCCCAAAACATCACCGCTCTAGAGGAGATCTGCATGGAGGAATGGGCCAAAATAGCAGCTACAGTGGTGAACCTGGTGAAGACTTACAGGAAACGTTTGACCTCTTTTCATTGACAACAAAGGTTATGTTATAATATTATTTTTGTTATTTACCTTTTGTTATTGACCAAATACTTATTTTCCACCAAAATTAACAAATAGATTCTTTAAAAAAGGTTTTAGAGTTGCCAAGCGACAGCTTCAAAATCTTAATGATTTAGGAATGATCTGCAAAGAGGAGTGGAAAAAAATCCTCCGGACATGTGTACATGCAAACCTCATCATCAGTAACAAAAAACATCTGACTGCTCTGCTTGCCAACAAGGGTTTTGACATTAAGTATTAATTCTTATTTTGTATTTAAGTCGTATTTCTCAGAAAAATGCAAATGAATTTATATATTTTATACAATGTGATTTTCTGGATTTTCTTTTACATAATATATCCCTTACTGTTAAAATAAACCTACCCTTAATATTATAGACTGATATCTTTGTAAGTGGGCAAACTTACAAAATCCACAAAGTATTTATATATATATATATATATATATATCCTCAAAAACAAAAAAACAAAAAATATAGGGACCTCCAAAATGTCCTTTTGCTTTTGCTTTAGTTATGGAAAACACTATTAGTTGACTAGTTGCACAATCATTTTTGTATATATAAGCAGATTTATTTCAAGGTTTAATTGACTTTTACCAGATTACATAATTACATGGATTTAAATACAACATATATATATGTAACAAATGGAGACGTCCAGAGCGAGGAGACAAAGATGCGCCGGCGTGTGGATGGTAGGTAGGGTTTACTGCAACAAAACACCGGAGAATAATCAAAACAGGTAACAAGGGTAACTAATAAACGATAAAACACGTACGGGGACGTGAACAAAAGACGGGGAAAAACATCAAAGCTTTGCGCCTGCATAAAGCTAACGAGGAGCTTTATACAGGCGCACTAAACAGAAACAGGTGCAGATGATTACCGTGAAACCGGCTGCGTCAGCCGGGCGTAATAATATACACACACTAATAGTGATTTCCATAACTAGAGCAAAAGGAAAATTTGGATGTTCCTATTTTTATTTTTTTATGCTTTTTTTTATACGTCAAAGGATGTGTCAAATCTTATTTGAACAGACATACACAGTCCTAAATGAAATTTTCAGCATCAACGCTTCTTTAGAGTGCACTTTTAAAGCTGACAATTAAGAAAAAATAAAAATTAAAATAAAAAAAATGAATATAATACAACAGGTCAGTGTTTAATTTGAGCCGGATCCTGTACCTTTCATATTTGGAACACATCTCTAAATCTAGAACCTCTGGATTTTTTTTTTTTATGTAGAGTAAAATGATATTAACCACTTTTAATGAATTAATAAATCCTTTCCGTACACCCAGATGTTTTCTTTAATGGTAACCGGGGTAATTAAATTAAATTAAACCGGGGTAATTAAATAAAAAAATGTCTTGAATGCATTTTTTTATAATTTTAAAAGGGACACCATGTTGTTTACTGTATTACATTGTGAATACAAATAACAAGCTACAATATGAATGCAAAGTCACATGGTCTGTGCTGGTTTAGCAGTTATGATTCTGTACTGTGAAGCAGAAGGTCCAGATTTCAGATTCCACCTCTGCCAAGCTGCCACTGTTGGGTTCATGAGCAAGGCCCTTAACCCACACTTGCTTAGGTTACAATACTGTATCATTTGTAGAAAAGGGTGTCCGCTTAACGATTAGATGTCTAATGAAAGACTAAATACAGTATTCATTTAATCGCTATTCAAAATGGCTGACATTTGTAATGAAGTCACTCACTTTTGCTGTAGCAAATGAAGTTCATTTTCTCCTCACAGTCTCGTGGCTCCAAGGCACCACCTTCCATTTTTTGTGCTCCACAGGAGAAGGGTTGGACTGGGCACGAACGCCCTAAGTCCAGGTTCCCCATTGGTGCCTTGTTCATCCAAAACCATGAGCCATTCAGGAAGCGTAGGCCAGTCCAAAAATGGGGCGTCTGAATGTTCAAGTTACTATGGTTGATCACATAGAAATCGATGTCATTGCTCATGCTGATCAGGTCAGTGTAGAAGGTTCTGCAGTGCTCCAGTGCTTGCAACCACGTCTTCATCTCCTGCACCACGATCACCTGAGGCTCCCATGTGTAGCAGGAGAATTTATGGTCCGTCTGGCAACTGGAATCGGACCACACGCCCTGTAATGCCATCACACAGCGTTCAGTCTTGTTGTTTTGAGGTTCGCCTTTGTCCCAGTTGGTTAATCCAACCATACGTCCATCAGACCACAGAGTATAGCTCTCCTCATTCGGCCCCCTGCTAATGCCAATCCAAACCTGCTGAGGTTCTGGTAAACTGTTTATGAACCTCTGAAGTTCTGTAGGCGTTTCAATCGTTGACAGATCTACATAATTTCTTCTGCAGTAAGTCTGAGCGTCAGTCCATTTCAAAGTTTGGTTCACATAAATGTAGTTTCGAAGGAACAGACCCGTGGCTCCTGTTAGAGCCGACAGAAGCAGAACAAATTCAACAGCCTTCATCCTTCTCTCTGTGGTGCCCTTCAGTTCTGCATCATTAATTCCACTGGCACGGGATTATCAAAGAAAGCCAAAGACAAATAGATGCAAAAACAAACCAAACAACTTTGAATGACCTGCCGAGGAACTCAGCAATGCAAAGGTATGGAAGTGATCCAGGCTTAAAGTCAATGTCAAATTTATTTCTATAGCACTTTTTATAACGGAGCATTGTCTCAAAGCTTTATAATAATATGTTATCTTAAAAGACCAATCCCAAATTGAGCAAGCCTAGGGAGACAGTGGAAAGGAAAATCCCTGACTATAGCAGGAAGAAACCTTGGGACTCAAAAAGGGACTCGACCTCCTTGGGTGGCCTAAATGTAAATTGAAATAGTTACGTTGTCGTGTTAATAAAAATGAAGTAAAGAATAAAAATGAAAATAAATAACAAAATAGTTTCGATAATGAGTCCTCAGTGGTAAGTTAATGGAGCCATGTTCTCTCCTAAAAACGAAATAATGGAGGGAGTTAGTGCACTCTTCCTACTTTATTAATTCTGCTACCTGTTATATTATATTATCATATAAATTAGACACAATAAAGGTCGTTTCCAGAGATTACAATTTTACTTCAGAACTCAAACTGACCACAAAGTGCTCAAAATGATAGCTAAAACGCCAGAATGTAAACAACAGCATGGAGATGTTTGAACTTGTACTGAAGTACAGAGGTCAGGTTGCCAGAGCAACAAATTCTGCATTTGCACACGATCTAATGAATTTACCTACAGAATGCACGGGATCATCAGTAGAATGGGGATGTTTTAAATAAAGGAAAACATGCTTGAGCTAAAGTGAATTCAAATCCCCAAATGTTTTTGATGATAGATTTATCTCTTAAGCGCCTGCTAAACCATTTTATGATGCAGTAAAAGGCTGTAAATTAAATAAAAACACTCTAACAAACATACTGAATGCAGTGCAGATGTATGACTCAGAGAGTGCTTAGGATCCCTGATTTACAATGGCTTGACTTACGATATTAATAAACGTAAATAAACATTCAACAGATACCATACTCTGAATTTCGAATTTCTATTTTACCCCTGCAAATGACACTGAAACCTCCCAAGAACTCAGTGGCCTTCATAATTCTTAAAATGAAGATGTTTGGAACAACAAGGACTCTTACTAGAGCTGGCTGCCCCATCAAACCAACTAATGAGGGGAGAAGGGCCTTGGTAAGAGAGGTGACCAAGAACCCAGTGGTCACTCTGGCTGAGCTCCAAAGCACCTGTGAAAGTAACTTCAAGCCCATGTGGAGTTTTTAGGTGATTTTTTTGACTCCAGTTGGGCTTTGTCTTTCAGAAGATAAAGCATTATTAAAATCTTATGAACATTGATTAATTACAATTATTAATAGTACTTCAATAATTTGTTTCTGGGCAGCATGGGGGCTCGGTGGGTAGCTCCACTGCTCCACAGCAAGAAGGTCCCGGGTTCAATCCCAGGGTGGGATGACCTGGGTCCTTTCTGTGTGGAGTCTGCATGTCCTTCCCGTGTCTGTGTGGGTTTACTCCGGGTACTCCGGTTTCCTCCCACAGTCCAAAAACATACGTGTTAGGTTAAGTGGTGTCTCTAAAAGTAGCCCTTAGTGTATGACTGTGTGTGTGACCTACGATGGATTGGCGCCCCGCTAGGGTTGTTTCTGCCCTTGCACCCAGAGTTCTTTTACTTCTTCGTTCAAAGTAAAAAAAATGGCATCCTCTAATCGGAAGATTGTGAGTTACCCATTAGGTCACTGTCTCCAACATGTACAAATAATAATTTGATATAGCGAGAAGAGCCTTGGAGGTTTTATAATCCTGGCTGGGGGGGCTGAGGCTCTTTTTTTGTACATTTGTAATGAATAAAACGCTTTTGTCAGGTTGGACACCCAATTTAACATAAAATGTCCCTTAATTAACTGTAGGAAACAAATGACTAACTGATAGATCTCCTACCATTGACTAGCTATTGGAAAAAAAACTGTCCTGTGGGGACATTTTAACTTACTTTGCCTGTCTTTGTGAAGAATTGCTTTATGTCTGTTGAGTCTGGGGAGCAGAGGGAGCAAATATTGCAACTCACCATTGACCTAGACTTAAATTAAATAAGTCAAAGTTTGCTCCTAATATTTCAGTAGAGCAACATACAATTTTAACCCTCTTGTTAACTATAATTATTTTTCCAAAACAAAAATCTCTCTCCATCTTCTCTATATCTGTTTTTTTTTTCACTGAGACCCGGACTTCGCTTGGTGTGCATTTTTTTATTTCACCTAGCTATTTGTGATAAGTAGGAAATAACAAGTATTCAAAGTAAAATTTGTCTTTGTGCAAGAAGCTGTTTTTGCAAAAAACAATAACCTCATATGAGTACTTGATCTTTATGGATTTGGGGTAGCTTTCTATTATTGCTAATATTGCAGACATGTAATGTCCACATATGAGGACACAGGGTCTCAGGAGGATAATGGTGGTAACTCCCATGATCTTTCCACTTGTATACAGTGTATTGTTTATAGACACACAGCATTCACTCTCTATGTCTGTCTATGACCATTGGTAATCCACCGAATCTTTTTTTTTTTTCTCTTCCAGTCATATTTCTAGAGTCTCTGCATTATCTCTCTGACAGGATATAATGTATGAAAACAGTAGACAAATGAATGCAAAAGCTAGTCTGAAAGTCATGCCATCTAAGAAAATGATCAGGACAATTGTGACGTAAATGCAAACGTCGGCTCACTCTTGATTTGGTTCTGCCTCTGTCACAGCTGCACATGTTGGCCCCTCAAAATTGTAATATACGAGATTGCACTTTGTGAGTCGCTCTGGATAGTGGCATTTGATAAATCAGTGGCTCCCATCCTTTTTTCCTTGGAGCCCCCCTCAGTCCCCATACAGACAGACCAAGAATAAAGGGATTTACTGCAAATCTTAAACAGAAATTGAACAGAAATTATGTTCTATATTTTTTATTTTGCTCTTGGGTTACATTTATAGATTTCTTTTTCCATTTTCCATTTTTCTTTTTTAAAAACAGCTAAAGATTAAGCTACATTTAGCTGCGTTTTTCTTACGTAGCTCATGTAATCTCAATCGAGTAGACCTACACACACATCCTTGTGAATGAAGATACTAATGCCTTTCGACTCTTTTTAAGTGAAACTATCTTGTTATAGTAATTTAATATTAATTGTTATAGTAACTTAATTTAATAATAAGTACTTTTATATACATTTTTTTTCCAGTGAGTGTAATATCACCTCAATGCAGACAAAGACTCGAGTACCACCTTTGATGTTTGGACAGACCCCACATTGGGAAAATTGTGGGGGCCAAAAGTCTGAGGCCAGTAGTGTAAATGCTTCTATGATTATCACTTTTACATCCAAGGTTGGCCAGGCGATACAGAAATGGTTACATGGTTAACATGGACTAGTGGGTAAGACACTGGACTATGGACCAGACGGTCCAGAGTTCAAATCTCACCTCTGCCAAGCTACCACAGTTGGGTCCTTAAACAAAGCCCTTAACCCACAATTGTTTGGATTGTAAGATTATAAATGTAAATAATGTAAATGTACAGTTTTATATAATATGCTTTGCATTGTTACCAGACATATAGATTATTTCTTTTTTAAAGTTCAAAGTTTTAAGTACATCCCCACGATAAGTAAAGCGGTGACTGAATTTTTTTGTTTGATCCAAAGTTTTTTATTATATATAATGATCTAAAAGCAAAGCAACAGCTATCTGAAAACTGCAGAAGATCACTTATGGGGGCACTTACAAAATAGAGTGAAATGATATATAACATAGATCATCAGATCCTGCAAAGTTCATGCCAGCATGAGTTCACACTGTCACATAAGCAAGAAGAAGAACATACAAAATATCAACCCTTTCTCACACTTCCCATTTCTTATTCTTTTTTATGGCTTTTTGACCCTGACAGGATATATATATATATATATATATATTAATATTAATATAAATGAGAAGATATTCCAACATGAATATGGAGCGATTTAAAAAAAGAAGCATTTGATTTTATTTCATTAAACAAGATCATCCGAAAAACAAATGAAAAATCAAAAAATCATAGAAAGTTTTTCAATTATGCAAATGAGATACAAATTCAGTGGTTCATAATCATTATGGTGATTGTTTAGTATGTGATATATTCATGGCGATGAACAGAAGCATGTTAAACTGGACGAGAGAGGACCTCATAAGATACCACTATAGGGTACCACTATAGGGTGCAGGACTCATAGTGCAGTACCTCATAAGATAACACTATAGGGTGAAGGACCTCATAAGATACCACTATAGGGTGAAGGACCTCGTAGGATACCACTATAGGGTGAAGGACCTCATAGAGTACCACTATAGGGTGCTGGACCTTGTAGGATACGACTATAGGGTGCAGTACCTCATAAGATACCACAATAGGGTGCAGTACCTCATAAGATACCACAATAGGGTGCAGTACCTCATAGGATACCACTATAGGGTGCAGTACCTCATAAGATGCCACTATAGGCTGCAGGAGGTCGTAGGGTACCATTATAGGGTGCAGTATTTCATAGGGTACCAATATATTGAAAACTTTTGGGAGGAGCTCAAGAGCTCAAGAGATGCCCAAGAAACGTAGACACCTTGGTGAAGATATTCATGAAGGAGTGGTCCAAGGTTACTCCAGAGACCAGGGCTGACCTGATCAGGTTTTGTAAAAAAGGATTTATACCTGGGGTGAATAATAATGTATCCCACATTTGTTAGAATGCAATTGATAAACTTATATTTAAGTTCAATATCTAGACATCTGTTAATAAATACTACCTAGACTACTATTGCAATGACAGCGCTTACTGTCTGGCTCCTCCCCTTCTAGCTATGCTGCTATAGTTAGTGCTGCTGGAGTTTCATGCTGCACATGGCATCAGTGATTTTTTATAGACTCTGTGCTCCGAACCAATAAGTAACTACATTTTCTCTTTTCTCTCTGAGCTGATGCTCCGGTTTCAGTTCCAGCAACACACACTTGATGTTCCTACATCTCAGCATCACTGGTCATACTGATCTTCATCAATAGAAACCAGTCCCACCAGAGTGCAGGAACTCCCTCCATTATTCCGTTATTAGGAGACGATGTGCCTCCAGTAACTTGAGGAATCATTATCCTAAATCTAGTTTGCTATTTATTTTGAATTGTATTACCAATTAAAATTTTGTATTATTTACTTAATTTTACTATTACTGCAACTTAATTATTTCAATTAACATGTAGGCCACCCATGGGGTCCCTTTTTGAGTCTTGGCCCTCCCAAGGTTTCTTCCTTCTTTATTTAGGGATTTTGTTTGCCACTGCCGCCCGAGGCTTGCTCAATTTGGGATTGGCCTTTTAAAATAATATAAGATTGTAAAGCTGCTTAGAGACAATCCTCCATTGCAAATAGCGCTATAAATTTGATTTTAAATGTCTGTTATGCTGTCGCCATCTCCTGGCAACACACTGTATAGTTATCTCTACACAAGGTTATCTCAAGTCTAGTAGCAAACACCCATGTCGTTTAAAAGCCTAATTGGGCAGCACGGTGGCTCGGTGGGTAGCACTGCTGCCTCACAACAAGAAGGTCCCAGGTTCAATCCCAGCGTGGAGCGGCTTGGGTCCTTTCTGTGTGGAGTCTGCATGTCCTCCCCATGTCTGTGTGGGTTTACTCTGGGTACTCCGGTTTCCTCCC
>JAVSBV010001212.1:0-13019 GCA_033117975.1 Parotocinclus spilosoma | reverse complement strand
CTCCATGGTGGCCTAGATGCTAACTAAATAAACACCAAAGTATATCAAACTACAGTATTAAATTAACAAATTAGTAATAGAAAAATTACAAAATGAACGAAATTATAAAACAGAATAGACTATAAAGTCCTTAGTGGGAGGTCCTTAACCTTTACTGGTAACGTTCCAGCTTTGTGTAATTTATATAGCCTTTTTATAATGCTTTACCATTTTACATTATCTTCTAATATCTAAGGCCATTCCCAAATTGAGCAAGTCTGAGGTGGTAGTTGAAAGAAAAAAAAAAAACTATAAATGTTATAAGGAAGAAACCTTGGGAGGACCAAGACTCTAAAAGGTTCACTTCCTCCTACGGTGACTTAGATGTTCAATGTAAGAATGAATCTAAGCTGGAGCTGTGTCCAGCATAGATCCCTACTCTCATTAGTCTTGTGCTATATATAGAGAGACTATTTAGTTGACTGAAACTGAAATCAACATGCACCCACTCTCATAAACAAATTGGTGAGTGGCTGAACCATTTTTAACGAATCATTTATACGAGACCGATTATGTCTATGACCAGTCTGGTCACCAACAAATTGATTAGTGTGTCAAAGTAGTCACACTAATTTATCGTGATTGGTTCAGTTTGTTGAGCCCAACCCCCATTTTTAAGTATATTTGTACACGGGTAGCCATTTTAACAACGAATGTTTATGGTTAAAATAAAAAAATAACAGACAAATGGATAGGCGGGAATGTTCTGGCAGTACGTGCTACCACAATGTTGAGTCTTCTAAGCCAGATTCACGTGGCTTATGTCATTTCAGCATCACACTGGTGGTGCAAATGCAAAAAAAGATAACAGCAACCCTGGATTGAATGTCGTTCTAGGGGGTGATGTGCTGGGGCTAGTTCCTCCCATATTAGTCCCTGGAACTGCGTGGTGTGTAACCAATTCGAACAAGCTGCTTGGAATTCACACCTTGTATGGCATAGTCTGGCATGAGGACATAACGAATGCTGTGCCAAACTCCCAGACAATCTGAGGACCTGGTGATACCCAAGTCCTGTTACCTGCTTCTGGTCATATTTGGCTAGTGGAGCATTCTCAACACTGCAGTGACACTGATGTAGTGGTGATGTGTTTGTCTGTAGTGTCGGTATGATTGGATTAGACACCTACATAAACACTTCAGTGTCACTACTGGACTGGAAATAGTCTACCAACCAAAATGTCCAGCTGCCACCGTCCAATAAGAACTGATGAAGGTTTAGAGATCGACTAACACAAACCGTGCAACAACAGCTATGCTGCTGTCTCTCACATTTATCTACAAGATGGAGCACAAGGTAGCTCTTTCTAAAGCGCAGTGTTTGAAGAGCACTAAGAAAGTATGTAGAGAAACAGATGGACTATAGTCCTTAATTACAGAACTACAAAGTGCAGCTATATTGTAACTGGAGGTGATGAAATGTGCACTTAATGTGGATAAATTAATGTAAAACAAGGTGGTGTACCTAATAAAGTGGCTAATAAGTGTAGATTTGGGCCACATGTACCTGTACATTAGTCTCTGTAGTGTGCTTACCCAGCAAGTTCCCAGATTAGAACTAAAAAAGCTAAAGAGCAAAAAGCTACTTTTGTTGCAGTTTCATTTGCTTAAATACACTCTTCGGCTACAACAACAAAAAGGCAGGTTACGCAAATTGGGTAAGTAACAGGTGTTTATTAGGTCTGATAATGTTACTTAGCTCAGATTTTCAAAAACCATAGAATAAGATGTTTCTATAGCCACATGGAACCTCAAAAATCACATCACGTGGTATGATTGCGTTGAACAGGTGTTTTGAATACATTGTTTTAATTTGATATAATTTGTATTTTATTGACATTCTGTGATTTCCATAATTTCTTCACTTTTCCCTACTAGTGTTGTGATTTCAATAGTATACGTGTTTGTCAATTATCAGATTTTTTCACAGTACTTTAACAGCATTGAATACAATATATTCTGTGGCGTTAGAGTATTTTAGATCAGGAAATTAACACCACTACTGCTTCTTTTCATTAAGTAGCAATTTATATTTAAACTTTCTTAGTGTAATGATAAGGATATGAAAGCCTGTTTAAAAAATGTAAGATTTTTAGCTTTCTTGTACCCTATTGCTTTCTGTTAAATGTTCTTTAAATGTATTGTCATTTTTAGCCAATATATTTTGTCCCTCAGACCAGATTACTGAAAATGTCTTTTCCTGTATGTACACTGTTTGGATGCCAGTTAATAATGATAACATGTTATTGTGACAGGGTGTGAGTGTGGAAGCTGTAGATCCTGTTTTTCAAGCAAAGATGTTGGATATGTTGAAGCAGACCGGAAGGTAAGCATGAACGCAAACAAATATGAAATACCAGACAGTCGTTTTGAATGTGATTGTGATTAATATCTGTACTCTGTAGTTTTGTAGTATTGTGTGGTGTTGCAGTATTTTGACAGCCGTGTGTTTGTGGCAGGCCAGAGATGGTGGTAGGGTGGTACCACAGTCATCCTGGGTTTGGGTGCTGGCTGTCTGGTGTTGACATTAACACTCAGCAGAGCTTCGAGGCTCTGTCTGAAAGAGCTGTGGCTGTGGTGGTCGACCCCATTCAGAGCGTCAAAGGAAAGGTAAGCAGTAAACGTTTCTTAATACGTACTCTATTAGAGATTGGTTTCATAAAAAAAAAAAAAAAAAAAGGCTTGGGTTTAAGTGAAATTAAAGCCCAAATGCAGATTGGATTAGTTTATCATGAGGACACTTTTTTGTGATTTAGTGTTTGTCTCCTCAGTGTTAATACTCTTGTTTTAGTGTGTATGGGGGGGAATACAATCAGCATTTCTGCGTGGATGTTTCTCAGGGGAGGAGGACGGAAAAAAAAAAAGGTTGAGCTGAAGAGAAATGCTTATTGATACAACAGTGCACTTAATAGTGAGATTAGTGCAGATTATGCTTGGGTTATTTAAGTGGTCATGTAAACAGATTTCTGAATTCCAATTAAGACCTAGAAATCAAAATAATGGTCGTTTCTCACAGTGTCTTTTACGGACGGGAAAAATGGATACAACCAGAGCTTAGTGCTGTACTGTACTTTGATCAAAGCTGTATTTTTGTTACATAAACACTGCTCACAAAAACTATGGGATATTTCAAAATGATATATCCTTTCATTTTTATGAACAGTATATTATATAATGTACCCAGTTACATTATGCTCAAGTGTACCACGCAGGCTACAACTCACTCCAAATTGTATTTTGTTATTTTTATTCGGCTTCCCTGAGAGATCACCACCCCCACCCCCATTCTTCAACGGGCTGTTTTTGATTTCTGAGCTTACTAGTTACCTGGCAGTGCACAGTATGGGACCAAAAGCTGATCATTTCCAGCATGCTGGAGCCTCTGTTACTATTTGGTAACTGGGAATATTGATTCTCTCACTCAAGTTGAGTTTCCCACAGTAATATATAAAAGTGGAACTTGACTGTGTATTTAACTTGGAGTAAGGGTAGTTGTTGTAGCTATGCAGATAGAAATTACTGCTATGAAATGAATGTTAGGTTGACTTTAATATTTAAAATGTATCTGAAGGAATTAGGAATCAAATGGACTACAATTTGTGATTGTGCTTCGTAGCAGTCGAGCAAGAGTCGTTTGTACTCGCAAGTGCCTGCAGCACAGTATGCAACGGATGTGTGAACCTCACTTCTTGTAGGGCTGTTCAAATATTCAAATGTTTCACTGCGTTAGGCATACCATTTTTCTTTTTATCAGTTTTCTTGCCTTGCTTCTGTTTGAAGCATGTGTATAATGATGGAGGGAAGTTGGGGTGTTTGTGATGGAATCTGCTGTCGCGCAGTAAAGAGCAAATTGTATAAGATTGTTCTCGAAACTAACCCAATTATTAATGTACAACTCCTTTTTTCTATACTTGTACTAAACATTTTATCAATTCAATTTCCCATACAGAAGCACAGTGTAGTTCTACCATTACATAATGTAGTTTGATTCTCTGTGTACTTTATTTCTTTTTACTGTGCTCTGAACTGCCGTGCATGCGTGCGTGTGTGTGTGCGCGTGTGTGCGTGTTTTGCTGATATGAGAGGATCAGACAGTAGTGCTGCTGGAGTTTTTAAACACTGTTCACAGGATTCACAGGTTCTACATGAGGCTGATGGCTCAACATCTTTGGAAGGTGTGCCTGATATGTGGTGGTCCTGTAAAGGTCCTGATTGTTAAGTAACAGAGTAAAGGGGTGAATGAAGTATTTAGTGCTGCTAAATACTATCACGATCAAAGTGCTACTTTATGGTAAGAGGAACTGATAAAATGGAAATAAGTGTAGAAACATGGAGGTGTACCTGATAAAGTGATTAATTGTGTATATAGAATTTAAGGCATACTGACTAGTGAACTCTACAGGTTTACAGGTTTAACTCCGGTTTGCACCGATGTGTATGTGAGAATATATCAGTGATGTTGAAGACTGTACCTTGTGTGATCAGCCTCAAATTCCAAATATTATATTATTTCAATCAAGTTGTTTAGTTATAGATAAGTATTCATGAAATTATGATGACTTAAGCAATACAGTATAATCTTAAGTATCATATTTATTTAATTATAGCTTGGTTTTAGTTTACATCTGAAAGACAACACATGTCTGGTTCAATCAGACAATATCATCACATCAAGTAATGTATAGAAGTCAACAACGTTAAGCAAGTAAAATTTGTAATTAAAGAGGATTGGTGCATATGCACGTATGTGTGTGTGGTCAGACTGCAGAACAAAGGCTATCCCCTGTTCGTTAAGAATAATGGGGAGGTTCTCTGGATGTTTGCGCTGGCAGGCACACAAAGGCTGGGTGAAGTGTGAACAGGCGGGATGTTTAAAAAGGGAAAAAGCACACGATGTGATGATTGATGGAACGGAGTATAGAGAATAAAAGGGCTTTATAAGTAGAGGAATAGCCCTGAGCCTGGCATGCCCACACTGAGTGTACCAAATAATTTCAGAATAGTTCTGTGGATGTCACTTCGGTGTGTTACTGAAGTTATCCCGTCCCAGATGTTCAACACGCAAGTCAACATCATCCCACTATGTGTAATTGTATTATATTTACATATACAATGTATTTCATATGTGAAAATTTGACAGTTAAGAGAGGAAACAAGTCATGGAATACCTATTTCCAGTATTTAAACTGGAGGTAATAGAATTTTGAAACAAGACAGTTATTATATTTTCCCTCTTGTGTGAAATACAGCGTCTTCATTTTAAGCAACTTCATGGAGGCAAATTCGGAACTAAAAACAGGATACTTCTCAGCACCGCTCAAAGCAAGTCTGAGTAGTGCATGCCTTTGGAACACGTTAGCCACAATTAATAAATAATCAGAACATTGTGCTGAATGATGGAAGAGACAAAAAAAAACCCTTAGACTATGAACACGGCAACATTTATTGAACTGAGGCATTGAATGAATGCAAGTTGATCTTGTAATTAATCTATTTAATCTATTCCTTTGCTTGTCATTAACAGCATTGTTGAATTTGACTGCTCGAATAGTGCTTTAAATAGGCTAACACCGCATGTGAAACATAAATGTAATGTCACTCCTTCCTTCTCCTTTTCCCTCCCATTTTAGCCGGTCATCGTTTTTAAATACCTTCACCATTTTGAATATGTCGCTATCCCGAAAGTCATGCCACCCATCTGTAGGGTCCTGGCTCGCGGAGGGTAATGCAGGTGTTAAAAGGTGCATGCATGTATCTAATGGGTTTATATAATATTAGGTGAATGATTCTAAATGGCATTTCTCAGTGCTGATGTGTACAAAAAACGCTTCTATTATAAGCTACTTCATTTAAGATGTGGTGAAACTACCATTCCATGGCTGGGCAGTAAACTAACAGCTTCTCCACAGGTAGTCTCACTACTGAGAAATCCAATTACAGACTGTTTCATGTAGACTTTGTGGTTTCCCATTATAAGGTTACTGAACTGTAAGTAACGCCAGTAAACTCTTTATTGGCAGAGTCCGATCTCATTGAGTTATCTCATTATTCTGTGCATGTAAACTCTTTTAGGCTGTGTTATAATAAAGCATGAATTTGATCTTGTTAGATTTGGGGTTAAGTGAAGAGGGGACAGCCATGGGGTGATATGGGTGTCGTTTGGCATCTTCATCCTACTCGTTTGTTTTTCTTCTTTTTCTTTTTTTATGCTTTCCTTCATTTGCTTTCACATGCAAATACACAGCGTTTGTGCATGTGCATGTTTGTGTGCGGTGTGTGTGTGCGCGTGCATGCGTGCAGGAAGGACATTTCCTGGCTGCAGGATTCAGTTCTATTAGCACCTTCTCTGAGCTCTATGAGAAAGTGTGAGGCAGATCTTTTTGTCTGTTGGGTGCATGTATGGGGTCGTTGAGATAAGAGTGGGGGATTGTCGATGGTTGGCGAAATTAGATTGGGACATGGAATAAGGGTTGTTTGCTGGCTCTGTGTGTACTTTCACAGCTAATAATGTTTTATACCACCTATTTCATTTTTTTGGAACTATGATTGGTAAGGCTATTGATCATAAGGTCCAATGATTTTAAACAAATGTTATTGGTTTATAACATTATGCGCTTGGACTTTCTTCTTACGCATGTATTGAGTTAATGGCTTTGACACACAACTCAAGTCTTTACCAGCCAGTGCTAGAAAGGCACTTTTCAGCGCTTTGTAAGTGTCCTATTGGGTTTGTTACTTTCGCTGTGCTAACCCAAACAAAAGCATATTAGTTTATGTTTGCACAGATCTGAGCATTCTAGTATATCTGTCTGTGTGTGCGCTTTCACATTTGGAAGTGCGTCGTGCCCTTGTTTGTCACACTTTAAACTCTAAAATATGTATGCCTTCACACCGTCTGTGATTGGATGCATACGAAAATGGTAGCAGCGCTGTGGGAACGAGGTGTGCTAATGGTGTTACTGTAGAATCATTTCTGCGTTCGGTCTTCCAGCTGGAGGGCTCGCTGTACACACCACAGAGAATTCAGCTTCTTGTGTGCTCGGCTCAAACAGGAGGCGCAACACAAGACACAGCGACAGCATGGTAGGCAGAGCAGGCCAACATGCTGCATCCTCCTTCTGTATTTTTAAATTGATCATGATGAGAGCACAATTCTGCTGGATTTTGCAGAACTTTGCTAACGAGTCTCATGGGCGAGGCAGTGTGGCTTAGTAGCGGCATATTTAGTTACAAACACTTTGTTTGTGTTTTATTATTTTGGTGCTACTTTAAGGTTGTAAAAGAGGTATTGTTATGTTCTTGTAACTGAAACCCTATGACATCCTGCACTGTTTTGCTAAAGTAGCAGCAATTACAGTAGATATATACTTACTGGCTACTTCAGAAGATCCATCTTCCTAGTGTTGGGTTGGGGTTTTACCTTGAGAAGTCAAGTCAAATTGATTTATATAGCGCTTTTTACAACGGAGCATTGTCTCGAAGCAACTGAACTGGGCAACGGAGAACTGCATTTATTTGTCACGGAACAAGGTTCAGGAGATATTGCTCAGAGATTTTGGTCCACATTGACTTGACTCTGCAGATAAGGATGCTGCAGGTTTGTCAGTTGCACATCCATGATGCAAATCTCCCGTTCCACCCCATCCCAAAGCTAATCTATTGAATTGAGATCTGGTGACTGGTGAAGGCCTTTTCAGGACAGTGTAATCATTCCAGAAACCAGTTGGAGATGGTTTGAGCTTTGTGACATGGTCACACTGGTCATGGTCAGCAACAATACTCATTTCGTTTATAATGTTTAAATGATGTGCAACTAGTATTAAGAGACCCAGGGTCTGTAAGTATCCCCAACTCCATTACACCACCAGCGGCTGTTTAGACTCTCAAAACATGACATGGATCCGTGCTGGTCTGAATATTTAAGAAACTGCTGATCTACTGGGATTTTCGCACACAGCTTTTTAGGTTTTACAGAGACAGAAAATTGAAAAATACTTCTGCTGAAACCTGAGGAGAGTTGAGGAAAACCAGCAGATACAACTAATAGTTTAACTGTGAACATACCACCAAAAAAGGATGGAGTGAATGGATACCAAAGTGAATGTCCCATGGTGACCTGACTTAAATCTGATCGTTTGTGAATGGATTTGAAGAGAAGTGCGTAAAAAAGGGTGTCTTGTTCATTATAGAACATATCATGGATGCTAAGAGATGCATCCCTGTATATTAAAGAGCATGTTGGGATTGTTACTGAAGACTTTCTCTCTTTTCAAGTGTCCCCATAAATGCTCAAGAGGGCTTAGGTCTGGAGACTGGAGGAAATATTCAGATCTTTAAGTAAATGTTGCACAGCTTTGCGATACGTTTGGGGTCATTATCCTGCTTTCCGACTTTCAACCCCTGCTGGATGTGTTGAAATGGGGAGACAAATTAAAAATTGGTGAAAATGTTTCCTTGATATTCGTAGGTTTGGTCTGAAAGTGTGTCTATGAAAGGGAGAGGCTTAATTTAGCACGTCTGTCTAGTGGAGATGACTGAATCTGAGAGGGCAGATACTGTACAGAACACAGCCAAGAAGCAATGGAGCAGCCAATCGTTCATTTACTTATGGTAGTCTGAAAAGGCAGATGGTGTAAGAGTTATTATTCTAGATGTGTCATATAATAAAGATGAAGATGTAAAAACAACTTCGATTTCGATTCTGCTGTGCCTTATTATTTGGTATTTCTCTTTACTAGTGTCACATACGCTATAGCTTATTTATTCTCTATTTTATAAACCACTTTGTTTAATTTTCTCTAAAATGTTAGTCTACTGGTTATTTTTTTTCAAATAATTTAGTTAACTTTAAATATTCCTCCTAGTTATTTAGTTTCTGTTTATTTAAACTATTAGTACTCGTACATATTAATTAGAAAACCTTAACAAAACAATTAATTCTTACATATTTCTTCCAATTGGGCCCAGGAGAATGCGTAGCTTTTTGAGTCTTGGTCTTCTGAAGGTTTATTTTTTATAACAGTTGGGCAGAGCAAAAAGGTGATTTTTAAATCAAGGGTTTTTCAAATAAACAGTGAGAGAGACATTATTATAGTCACATTATTTTGTCTTTTATTTTTATCAGACCAAAAAAAAAAAAGGTTTTGTTACATTCAGATCTGATAAAATTGTCAACCTGACTAAATGTAAACATGGTCTGTTAAAATTATAATGTAGCCGATTACACGGATAAGTAAATGAATGACTGAAGAGATAAAGACAGCTGCATGATGTGTGTTCCTGGGCGAACCACAGCACACACATTTCAGCCCGGCTCATGATTGTTAATGGCTCTAAAAGTTTAACTAAAAGACTTTAGTTAAATTACTCCAGTCATGTTTGTTTCAATGCCACCCCTAATCGTGGTAGCCTACGTCATGTAAAGTTTCTTCACATGGAAAAATGGGAACCTAACTCAATTCGCATTTGTGTTCTGACCAAATGTATTAAATTAAAGGCGAAACCTTTGAGTGGAAACCCAGGTAATTCTCTATTGTGTAAAGCACTGCAGAAATAAATCTGACTTGACCTGACATAACTTTCATTTGAAATCCAGTAAGCTGGAGTCGAAACAAAATTGTTGTTGTTTTTAACCGTCCTCATTCAATAACGGCTGGCCTGCTGTGTAGCTAAGAGACACTCTGCAAGATACCTATATCATGCATTAGCTTTATGCAGTTGTAGGTTGGACTGTGTGCACTGACCTATTCCGGTGGTAATGGCAACCTTTATTGAAAAGCGATGTTTGCATTGATTCAGTCTTTCCAAAGTGACGTTTGGTAAACAAGTCATGAATAAGTCAGAACGAACGTTGGATGCATAAACATCAAAATTTCATAATGTCTCTGGAGCAGGAGCCTTTACCTGTCATGACTTTTCACATGAATCTATCAGGGATGACCGGTTGCAGTCTTTCACAGACCTTTTTTTTCCTGCTGTTGCTCCCAGTCATTCTCGCTGCTCCCTGTGTGTCTGTGCAGGTGCGTAATTACAGTTTACCTCTCACTGGCTGAACTGGGTGTCAGAATGTGACAGGCTAGCCATGTAGCTGTATTCGTTGTCCCGGTATGAGACAGGGTATGTGTACGCCCAAGTGTGCAGTCCTTGCATATATGATTTGACACTGAATCATTTACCATTGTCCCTATGCTCATGCTCTCACTTTCAGTCTCTTACTAGCTGTTTTTTAGAGACTCTGCCATCTTGCACTGTTACTTTGGAATTAGATCAGACTTCATTTATCCTCTCAGTTTTTTCTTTCTTCACCACTTGTATGAGATATCTGGAGCGGCTGTTACATTACAGATTTACTTCTACACAGACCATGATCTGGAAAACCCAGAGTGCATAGTTGAGACCTCTTTACAAGGAGTGTGTACTACATAGTGTTATATGATCTAATAGCGGATGTTTTTTTTTTCCTGCAGGTTGTGATTGATGCATTCAGACTGATCAATGCTAACATGATGGTCTTGGGGCACGAACCACGGCAAACCACGTCTAACCTGGGTCACCTTAACAAGCCTTCAATCCAGGTATGAGCAAATATGCATGTAACAATTAGACAATGATGCTGTGAAATTCTTGTATTCTATCAAGCTGCAGCTTGTTAAATTGTTTTTAAGCAACACAGAAAAATAATACTACAACCTCCGTATCGTCAGGAATACCGCAATGTTCTTTAAACCCAGACACATTTATATGCGGTGATAACCACAGTTATTTTGATACATTTCCTTTGTTAAGGAAATAACAGTTGTGTAATAAGATTTTTAAGAAAGTTCAAGGAGAGCTGCTGAATTCAATCCATAAACATGTTGTACAAGTGACTACACAAACCTGAATCTTTACCAATGCACTGTACAAATAAAACATTAAGGACAAAACCGAGGTTACTGCTTTTGCAATGGCTTCTAATATTTCGACTGTACAATTGGAATCTATTGTTTAACATAAATACACATTCAATAGAAATTTTGATTTATACATTTTCCTGACAAGGGTGGGGGGGGTCTAGTCTGAAAAATGCAGACATCAGAACATCGTTGTTCATATGTGAAAGTTATAGCTAAGTATCTTTTTTGGTCACTAATTCCTTACCATTTTATCCATCTCCACTAATCCACTCAACCAGTTAACAACAACAACAACCTAAATGCATTATAAAAATGTATATTAGCGAGTTTGTCATGGGTGGTCCCAGGGAGAATTCCAGCACCTACTGCAGCCACAGAAAATTGTATTCCGCTAACGCTAATGACATTATTTATATGTCAATAAAGTGTGCATATAAGTTCAGGTTGTAGTACTTTTGTTACTGAATGAATGTTAATGAAAGGAAGGAGACCAGGATTAGAGCTAATATAGTCCAGCTATACAGCTGAGGCTGTATTTGAAGATCAATTACGTCATAGCAACGCACAAGTCTTCAAAGAGCTGGAAAGAAAAACAGCAGCTCAGTAATGTGTGGATGTTTTTGTAGAAAAAATTACTTGGTAGAGAATGCCAAAAACAAGTTACAAACACTCATGACTAACCTCTTCCACCATTTACAACTGCGCTTCAAAGTGCAATATGAAGCACACTGAACTGTGTGCTGACACTCGGACAGTGAATCTGATGGCATTTCCTAAACCTTCCACCTCTTGCCCCTGATGAACTCCTTTGTTCTTTTGGCAGTGTGTTTAGGGTCATTATTTTGATGCATAATGAAGCATCTCCCAATGAGTTTGGTTGCGTCTTTCTTTAATTTGGCAGATAAACCGTTTCGGTGGACTTTTGAGTTCATGGTAATGCTGCCATCATGCATAACATCATCAGTGAAGCTTAATGAGCCCATCACAGAAGAAGCTATGCAAACCCACACCATGACATTCAATGACCTCAATTGTGTTTCACAGATAAGCTTGTATGTTTGGAATCATGATCAAATCCTTTCTTTCTCCAAACTTTAACCTTTTCATCACATTGGTAAAGGCAAATCTTTCTCATCACTCCATAATTCTTTGCCCCAGAGTTTCTGAGGCTTGTCTCTGTACTTCTTGGCAAATGCCAGCCTGGCCTTCCTATTCTTCTTGCTAATTAGTGGTTTGTGTCTTCTGGTGAAGCCAAGAAGTACTTTTGTTCATGAAGTCTTCTGCGAACAGATTGGTAGCTTCACTCCTGCCTTCTGGACGGTGTTGCTGATGTCACTAACAGTTGTTTAAGGGTCTTTCTTTGTACCACGCACAATGTTTCTGTTCTCAACTGTTGTGGTTTTCTTTGATCTACCTGTTCGATCTGGTACTTAGTTACAGTAGTGGCGACTTTTTTCTCCAGGTTATTCCAATATTTGCTCTGCAATGGCTTTGATTGATTTTTTTCCATCTCCCCTCAGCCTCACAATTGCTTGTTTTATATCCGTAGACATACCCGTTTTCATGTCTCACCTGTTTTCCACCCTTTCTTTCCTGCCCTATACACCTATTAAATACACACACATAATAAATGCCATGTTAGACACGGTAAGACTACTGATATTCCTAATTATGTTAAAACGTGAATAAAAGGATTAATCGAAAAGCATTGCTAAAGCCACCCATAGACTTTTTCTCTATCCCAACCATGGAACAAGATGGCTTTTTACAGCTGCAAGAAACTCTTGACCCAAGATATCAGTTACCTAGTAGAACATACTTTGCAGGAGTTCTGTCCAAAATGTATGCTGAAGTGTATGCAATCAAATTTTACAACTGGAACCATTTTATATTTGATCCCTTTATTCTGTTTTGTTTTTGTTTCTTTACCCCGAATGTCACTTTATTACCTGTTCTGTTCTATTAGGCCTTGATTCATGGACTCAATAGACATTACTACTCCATCACCATTAACTACAGGAAGAATGAGCTTGAACAAAAGGTAACGTACTTAACCCTAAATGATAAATGAGGAAGACATGATTTA
>JAVSBV010001201.1:0-13020 GCA_033117975.1 Parotocinclus spilosoma | reverse complement strand
CTCAGATTAAACTTTTGATTTGTCATCTATGTTCTATTACAAATAAAATATTGACATTTACCATCTCCACATCATTGTTGATTCTTTTTTGGAATCCGCTTTGTACAATTACAGTCTCTCTACATTCTTTTTGTCCCCATTACTCTACAGATCAAATAATACTTGGGTGGTGGATCATTCTCAGTACTTTAACAACACTTGCGTGGTGGTAGTGTGTTAGTGTGCATTGTACTGTGACACGAGTGGATCAGACATAGCAGTGCTGCTGGAGGTTTCAAACAGCTCAGTGTCAGTGTTGAACAGAAAATAGGCCAAAAGCCAAAAATATCCAGCCACAAGTATTATATAGGCAGTGTCCTGTGATTGAAGGATCAGAGGATGATTAACACAAACAGATGAGCGACTGTCTCTGACAAATACAAGTTGGAGTAATAAGGTCTCTAATAAAGTGAACTGTGAATGAACAGTGTTTTAAAACACTGATCAAATCGTACCAGCTCAAGAAACACTAACAAACCGCCACCACATCAGTGTCTGAAGTGCTGAAAATGATCCAAAACCAAAATACTTCCTGTTCTTTTCCCGTGGAGGTTCTGACCATTAGTAAACAGAGTAAAGATGAATAACAGAAAATATACGACAACTAGAACTACAACGTGCAGTGATCAATAAACTTTAAATACAGAAGCAGCAGATTATATACTGGAAATTTTTTAATACCTAGGAGCTTTGCACAGTACTGTATGTACGCAACACCTTCCATTAATCAGTAACTCAGAGCAGTTTGAGACTCTTTATTGGGCTAGATGTCATGAGCTTACACTAGTTACAAAAAAGAAAGCAAAGTGTATTTCACCAGAGCTGTAATAGTTCAAATTTGACTTGATCTGTGAAACACCCATAATAATTGGATGCGTCCAAAATGGTCCTCTGTTCACCATTTACTGCCGTATACAACGCTATTAGCCTAAAGGGAACGGAATTTGAGATGATTGTGATCAAATTAGGATGCTTCCTTGTACACCGTGTCATCTCTCATCATCGGAGAACATCCATTAGATTGTTGTGAGGCAGCAAGACATAATGAAAATAATGTCAGGGTATATCGATACACTCTGCTCCCAATTCGATTCGATTCACAATACGATTTGATTTTCTCACAGTTACTTATTTTACATGATATAAAGACCATTACGTTTTTTTTTTCTGACGTGTAACTGATGCAAAATCTTGCACAATTTGTTGTATTTAAACAAAGGATTAAAATTGTAAACAAAATGCTCTATTGTAGCATCCCCATATTTTTAATAAACGAGTAAAAACATTGTTTTTATTATATTTGAAGAATTTAAAATGGTTTTCACATTATTGCACCATCTGGTGCTGAGAAAAATGGAGTTGCATTGAATGGCGTAATAAAGAACACACATTTTTTTGCATTGTGTCACCTGTTTAAAAGTCAGAAATACATTCAGGTGTAGACATGATTGACATTTAGTTGTTTGCTTTCCAGGGTTAGGCTCTGGAGCGCAGCCTGAAACAACCCTGCCTGTAGGGTTAAGAAACATTCTGTTCTGTGTTTGGCTCTTCAGGCTACTTTATCACTTGTGTCTCATTGCTCGCTTCCTCTTTCTCCTTTTCCATCATTTGTTCCAAGTATATTTGTCCTTTCCTGTTTATTGACTATTCTTGTGATTTGCTAAATCATACGATGGATGGATTAAAGGATTCGTCTATCCCTAAAGGTTCATAAAGAAGTAAAAGTCATTTGCTCTTGAGACAAAAGCTTTCACTGAAGCTCTGTGCTTGTAAAGCATGTAAAAGTGTTCTCTGTCCCACCAATGTTAGTATTTGAACTTACTCTTACTCTTCCAGCCAAGTAATACTACAGTACTGAAGAAAATCACAGCCAGTCGTGTAGTTTGAGATTCTAGAAAACATTATTTTTGGCCCCCACACCACAGCAGATAGCACAGTCTGTGTTTCTCAAGTGTCAGATTAATGTAATCAAGAAGTGTTGTGTAGTTGGTTAGGCAAGCTGTAGAGCTCTGTCATGAAAAAGGATAATGGGCAGAAAGGCTGCTTTATAAATATTATCATGGTAACCATTCCTAGACTCATGAACTGGCAGCGCAGTGTAAGCATAGGGTTTGCTTTTATGTGATAATGAAGCATTACATAATCTATAGCCTCTAGTTAAACAGATAACTATTCTATACACTTTCATTAATTACTGATGCGATTCAGTTCAAAATTAATATAATTGAAATTCAGGTCCAGTCCAATATATTTCAGTTAAGTTGAATTCAATGTGATGTGTCCCAGCTTCAGTTCAGTCAGGAATAATGGTTTCAAAACATTTCTTCACTGATTTGATTCTCTGTCAACTGGTACATGAATTCTCTCCGCAAATCTTCTCGCAAACAAATGTGTTTGTAATAAAACATGTAAATACTGTCATTTCTATACTGTAAAGGTCAACCCGTTCCACACCCCTCTGTCGGTTATTACATTTTACATTTATGTCATTTAGAAGACACCCTTATCCAGAGCGATATACAATTCATACAGTACAATTAATACAGCAATTGTGGGTTAAGGGCCTTGCTCAGGGACCCAACTGTGGCAGAGGTGGGATTTAAACCCTGGACCTTCTGGTCCATTGTCCAGTACCTTAACCAGTAGGCCACCACAGACCTTCATGCAGCTGTTGTAATATACTTTATGGCACTATATAATGCAATCAGATATTTTTAAACTACAACATATGATGATCATCTATTCATTAGAATAAGGCTGTGTTTCTGTGCATTTTAGGCATGCAATATTGTTTAATGTATGTTCTTATTATTTATTTAAAAAATGTAGTGGTTATTGTAGTAATTCTACAATTACAGACTGTAATCCATTTTTTCATGATAGTTCTCTTTATTCTGTTGTTTAATGTTCTGGACCCCCACAGAACTACCATAGTTTAGGTACTATTTGGGTGGTGGATCATTCTCAGTACTTCAATGACTCTGATATGGTGGTGGTGTGTTAAAAAGTCTTGTGCTGGTATGATTAAATTAGATAAATCAGTTCTGCTGGACTTTTAACGGTCTCAGTGCCACTGCTGGACTAAAAATAGTCCACCTATCAAAAATGTCCAGCCAGCAGGAAGTACTGATGAAGGATTAGAGGATGACCAAAACAAATGTCCGAGATTCCCCGTTCAATGCCGACCCTGGTCTTTGTCTGTGTAGAGTCTGCATCTACGGCATACAGCATACTTCTAAATACATTAATGCTCTTTGAAATTCTCTTTAAAACCTTACCTTTTTGTTTTTCAGGACTGTTGCCTGTAGGAAGAATGCATCTTGCTGGCAGTCCAAGATGAGTGCCCATATTTAGCTGATGTTTGTTAATTACTGTCACCTGTAGTTTTATCCCTTTAATACTAGAGCTTTATAGTGTTCTGGAAAACGCTCAGTATTGGTTATTAAATGTCGGTGGTTGGTTGGTGGAAATAGTAATAAATTATTAATTTAAAAAAAACAAAAAAAAAACACCTAAGTACCTGCTGTCTAGCAAAAGACACACACCACACACACACACACACACACACACACACACACATGCATACATACATCAGTGGTTTTCCAGTTGCTTGTATGTGTCCCTACATTTTGTCTTCTTCCCCTGCCATCAGTTCTTGAGACTTATTGACATTGAGACACAGTAAAACAAGGGGCCAAAATGGTTATGACTACACCTACATTTAACTTCTTTTCATCTTTCCTAAGGGCGTGAATTGACCTTGTGAACCAGCCTTACTTAAACTCTCATAATATAAACTTACTTATGATATGCAATGATGTACACTATATACACTTTTCTCTTGAGTGAGCTTACAAATTATTATAACATTCAGTGTTTGCATCAGTTTAAACTAACCCTAAAGCCACCAGTCTTACGAACTGTTTTAAGAGTGCCTAACACAGTGAATAGTGACGTCAGACTTGTGTGTTAATGGAAAGGAAACTGCAGCCAACTCAGCCTTTTTATGTAAATGCAACCATTATTCTCAGAAAACATAAAGCAAGTTGATTAATATATATATACAGTTGAATCCGGTTAATTGGACCACTGGTTAATGGGACCAGACGCTTATTCGGACCAAATCCTAAAGTACTGAAACAAACCTATTATATATGTGTAATGTTATTCGCTTAATCGGACCAAACAACGTGAGAGCGAATAAGAAAAAGAAGCCACAAGTCATTACTTGGAGCAGATGCAACAGCGGGTCAGCGAGATATGGGAGGATTTTTGGGATCCCCAAAGAATTTATGCTTTTATCAAAGGTCAGGAAATCCGAAAAATTGTGTTGACAAAAGCAAAACCAGCGGGAGGTGAACAAACTTATCAATTCAATTCAATTAAATTCATATCAATTCATTTCAATTTGATTTATAGCTTTTTACAATAATGCATTGTCTCAAAGCAGCTTTACAATATTACATTCTCTTAAAAGGCCAATCCCAGGTTGAGCAAGCCTAGGGCGACAGTAAAAAGGAAAAACTCCCTAAAAGTGGTAGGAAGAAACCTCGAGAGGACCAAGACTCTTCATCACTTTCTTGATTTCGTTCAAGTGTTTGTACGTTCGCTATACGTGTAAATCACACAATAAATGTTAATTAAATTTTAATTAACGTTTAATAAACATTTAATATGTTACATAGCACGTCCCATAACATAGGGCATGTTCGTTTAATCGGACCAGCCGGTTATTAGGAACAAAACGATCACGTCCCGATGTGATTAACCGGATTTGACTGTAATTAGGAGTGTTGGTTATATACATTTTATGACTGCCCAGACCTCTGTAAAAAAAAAGGGCAGTAATGATTAGTATTGAATTTAAACATTGTTGTTTCTCTTTCTAGAGATATGCTCTAATGATTTGTAGAGGATAAATCACTAAACAGCCTGCTTCAGCACTCATATTCCTGTGCTCTTTTCTCTTCTTGGAACAGAGCTGAAATGCATAAAACGACCATGTTAGTCATGCATGTTGCCTTAAAACCCATACACTAACCAATTGTAACCAACTGCTATAAGAACCACTGCAAATTCAGGTCTACGACTTTTTAAATATTACTACATCTGAATTTTTTTTCTTTAAAATGCTGACGTTTATTGATTTTGTTAAAAAAAAAAAGTAAGCACTGAACCAATAAACCAGTATAGTGTTGGCGCACTATACCTGTGGAGGATAACAATGGTCTTGAATTTCCTAAATTCTTTATTCTGCTGAGCATCAACAACTGTTTTTCTGAGGTTCTCAGAACTCTCCTTTGTGTCTGCCCTAATACATGATACATTATTTAGTACTATGATGGGCCTGAATCCTGACTGAAATGTTTCCTAAATACTGTTACATTGGAGGTAACTACAAAGCTGCATTTTCTAAGATTTTGGAGAGGAAAGGTAGATTTGAAATTGGACTATAATTAGACAGAACTCAAGGGTCAAATTTGGCTTTTTAATCAGTGGTTTAATTGTGGCACATTTAAAGGATTTTTAACCAAAGGTTTGAGATGAATTTAATATAATAAGCAGTGGTTCTATAATAGTACATATGAATGCTTTTAGTAAATATTTAGAAATTGGATCTAATATGCAATTAATGACTTGCTCTGATCAGGTAGTTCAGCATTAGTAATTGGAATATTCTAGTCCTGATTGTCAGCTAATTAAACAGAAATCTACACTGGTGCTGCATCTGGAAGGTTGCTGAAGAGATGAGTGATATGATAAGCACTGAGTTTTATGCCTTATCGTTAAAGAAAACCATGAAATAATTCATGTTAAAATCATGCTAAGCTTCAGAGATCTTTTTTTAGCTAATCTGGAGACTGTAGATCTAGCATTATTCTTATTTGTCTCTATGAGTGAGGAGAAATATGTAGCTTTAGCTTTGGTTATCCTGTGTATACTCTGTCATGCTATTTCTTCAAGCAATCTTAAATACCTCTAATTTACTTTCACCTCTTGCGTTTTAAACTCCAAGCTATTTGCTTTAAGGTATGGTTGTGGTCATTATATTGTAGAGCTTTACAAAGTCTTGCCAAAATAATCCCTTGCCCAATTGGTTCTATCATTTATTGATGAATCATTGTTTTTGATGCAGAGCTGTCTGAGGGATCGAAGCTCATGGGCCATCAACTTAAGTTTCACCTCTCACCTTCACACATTGAAATTCCTTAAATTGGTTAATGATATTATGCGCTGTAGGGAGGGAGAAATGTGCAAATCCCTTTTTAAACCCATCAAAAATGTTCTCACACATTTGCTGACAGACTGGATATCCTCTGGTTATCTTTGTTTATTAACACTGTTCTTTGATGCTACTTTTGTACCAAATGATTAGTACAATCACCTGTTTAAAATTTATTACTAGCTCTAAATTGTTCCATTGAAATTAAAAAGTTGAAGTTCATCAGACAAACCATGAACTATGTAAGGTAATACTGTCTGCAATGGCATAAAAGTTATAGTCAATTTTTTTTCTGATTAAAACTTTTAACTTTTACAGAGTATACTGTTTTGTATACATCTTTTATTTGAGTTCTCTTTATACTCTTTTAGAACCTGTGAAAATCTTGGGTACTAATGTAAATGTACTAGGTTATAGTCTAAAAAGACATTTATGCAACCCACAAAGTCATATTCTTTACCAATTTTCATACTATTAATGTTTTTACCTATGATATAGTGGAGTACATATAATGTGGTTTGGGGTGCAAAATGTAGTTTACATTTGCGAGTTTAGCAGTGTAGCTAATCAATTAGCTTGCATTGATCACAGGTAAACATGAGCGGGATTGGAATATCTGAGTACAGACTTCATTAAAACATGGTACAGTACACCATACAACTTTTATGTGTGTTATGTTAGCACATAACTATCAGGCTTAAAGCGAGCAAGCTGGCTAATTAACAGCAAGGAAAGTAGCTTACGTGTTACGTTCAGACTAAAAACCAGTAAACACCACACCTTAACCCCAGATGGGGTGTTGTCATTGCTGATTCTCAAGCAAGAAGTCTTTTGTACAGGGTTCAGCTTGGTTTCAATACGAATCAAAATCAGTATCATTTGGGATCTTCTGAATCTAGAGATGACTCTACCCTGGTAATGGTTTCTGCTCTTAACAATATGTATCTGAGCATTAATGGAAATTATGCCACATTGTGCAGGACAAGAATGCAAAACAAGCGTTTGTGTTAGGATGAGTCACACGTGTATATCAAAGCCATTATGTAGTTTATTTAGCTTTCTAACAGAGAAGAAGAGTAAATGATAGTACCAAACAGTTTTTTCAGTATCTCTGAGTAATCTGATTCACAAGACTGCTCAATTATACATTTATAAAGCTAAAATAACCTAAAGTTTTGTAAAATACAACAGTTAAGGAAGCGTGTGCTTGAATTAAGAATTTTACTACTACTAATATTACTACTGATTTGTTAACAACTGTAAACACTGACCCGTTGTTTGCTAAGAAAATTGTTTTATTTCAAGTGAGAGTTTTAGTGAAAGTCAAAGAAGTCTGTTTAGAAAATGATAGCATTTTATGTAATATTAGAGATTTTTTTTATAATATTAAGACACAATATAAGGGGAATATACGATTTATGGATATCGTAAGGATGTTGCCATTCCGAATGAATACATTATACAGTTAAAAGTGATTTTATAATTGCTGTTCATATATTAATAAAAAAAAAACACTGAATAAAATAACACATTTTACATAAACAATCATTGACCACCCTCAATACTGCTGACATTTTCAATTACAGGCTAGTTTCTAAAATAAGAGATTTCTGGTTTCCCCCAGCAACTGGGGCAAACCTTTTGTTAATCCAAACATGCCTCCCTTAGATCAAGGTTTGACTGAGGGTTAAACAATGATCCAAGAACCACCTGTGTGAAAAATGTATCAAGCTATGACACAGACACAAAAATGTCGTTTGTCCAGATGTAGTATGTAAAAGCTATTTAATGTTAATGGGAGATTCCAGCTGAGTGAGTAAAGGCAGCCTCCACCCCGCAGGACGGCCCAGACATCAAAACACAAACAAACGAAATACTAACAACGGACACTATGTTCTTACCACCTTCTTGACTGCCACGTGATCATAACAGTAAACTGAATCACTGTAACACAGGGTTTGACCTGGATAAAAATAGTGTTGCATGCTTACACCCATTTTAGTCATTGCCAGATTCTGCCACCAAACAAAATCTTTGGTTTGCTCTGGCCACCAGATTCGAGGGTAAAGACATAGTAACACATGCTTCGTGAGTGCAATGCTATGTTAAAAAGCTGACATTAATTAGATGTTAATTAAAGGATTTAAATACTGATCATAAGTATATGGTAATTGATTTTGAGTACACAATTTTAAAGATAAATGGAAATTTTGTAGGTTTTTCTAAATGAAACGGCCTGTAATGAAATATCCCCTAATTTTTATGTAGTTTCACCCAGTTAACTAGAAATTTGTAATTCAGAAATAAACAAAGCCCTGTATTTAAATTACATTTTACATTGATTAATTAACAGTTTGGTTATGCTTACAATTCAGTGGCATTATCTATATCTTTTTTTTAAATCAGAAACACCCGATTCTACACCCAAGTTTTGGAAAGTTTCATACTACAATGAGACCAGATTGTTGTTCACAAATCCCTGGTTGTTTCTTTGTGTAACCAGTGAAACCAGTTCATCCTGATCAGTGTTCTACAGATTAGCCAATACGTGTTCAGCAGGGTGTAGCCTCAAAAGAATGTAAATGCACACCTTCAAAAGCTTCTGCTCTCATCTGTAGCCTTATACACAAGGTCTGCTGTCAAGGATTCTAGTTCCACCAAGATGAGTTTGAACAGCTTCGTTGATGCTGCAGTTGACAAAGCAGGTGAGTGAAATCGTGTGTTCTGTTCGACTTTTGAATTATCACTGTTATTTTGTCCTACTGATTTGACTGTAATGCACGTTGTGTCGTTGTCATCGATTAGCAGATTATTAGTAGTAGTCAGGGGTGATTATAGGATCAGATCTTTTGGGGTGCAAAGCACCTCCAAAAACCATACATTTTAGCTTAATTTTTGAATGCTATTCCCACATGTGTGAAGGAATAACATCCAACTTTTGGGGTAGAAGAAACACAACACCAATCATTTCATCATTTAATGCTGAAACTGTGAGCCACAAAGATAGCACTTGGATCATACTATTTGTGATGCAGAGGAACTGCTGTATTTTCAATGTTAAAGTATTATTTTTAAACCATACCCTTTGTATGGTTTAAATTTTTGGACAAACTTCTATTTAAAAAAACCCAACAACAACACTTTTCAGTATTGCTGGGATTCAATTTAGGGATATTTGAGCAATTCTAAAAAAAAGTCCATACATACCTATGTTCACTCCTATAAGTATGTTTTATTTGGCATTAAATTAAAGAGATTATAAACATTATTATACAGACTATAATCTGTGTGAAAAAAGATTAAAAAAAGCATTTTTACATTCTAACATTTTTCAATTCAGATTAAAGTATTGAATGACAAATAAATATATGTTCTGGGGACGGGCTTATCTCTATAAACATGATTAAAAACAAATAAGTTGGGCCAATAAACACTTAAAACCAATCAGTTCAATAAAACGTTTATAACTACCTACCAGTCATGTTGCCTGATATAATACAAAGTTAGACCAAGTAAGCATTTGTTAAATTTTAAAGACATTTATTAATTCTCTCTCCAGCAAAGGCAGCCAAGGTGAAGGTGAAATCTATGTTGGGAGGTGGAGGAGGAGAGGCCAAACAACCAAACAAGCCAGGTGGAGGTATTGGTGGTCTTTTCCCTTCTGCTGGAGATGCGGGTAAAGGTGATGGCAGTAAATCAAAAGGGGGACTGTTTGGTGGTCTGATGGCACCACCCAATGACAACGTGAATCCTGGTGCAGCTGGGGGTGCAGCTGCGGGTGCGGCTGGAGGTGCAGCAGGAGGAGTTGCAGGAGGTGGTGCAGAAAGTATGTTGCTTTAGGCTACTTCTGATTTAAACTGAAACATCACATTGAAAGAACACTGTTTTAACTATGGCACACCTGACTCAAACCCCAAATACCTTTGGTATGGGTATAGTAAACAAATTACTAAAACTTATGGTCAGTAAACCATAGAAGTTGGCTATTTATGGCCATTTGCTAGGTAAGAATCAGTGTAGTTTCTGAATTTAGAGAATTATATAAGTGATATCTTACAAAGGGGATTCCAGTCTACATTTAACTACTTATCAGTGTGAGATACAGGACTTAACATTTTTACAGTCTTATGTTGGTAGGTTGGTAGGTAGCAAATCTTACCCATGTATGCCTGGATTTTATCCAGGTGCTCTCATTTTCCCCCTTTGCACAAGACATGCAAGAGGTTAGCTGGTATTTTTTAAAGTGTCCCAGTGTGAGTGTATTTGCATGTCCGTCTGGAGTTGGTTCCCATCTGGTGGCCTGTTATACTGTTCAGGCCATTCTGTTAGCTAGATATGTAACTTTAGTTAGTTCCTTAATGAAACTGGAGATTAAGTTGTAATGTTGTAATGAAAGGACATTACAATCTCTATGAATTACACGAAATCACGAGTGTATGGTGTTAGTGTGTGTTGTGTTCATGAGTATGAGTGGATCGCACACAGCAGTGCTGCTGGAGTGACCAGCAAGACACTAACAAAGTGCATCAATACAATAAGTGAAACTAATAAAATGGACAATGAGTGTAGAAAAAAGCAGGTGTACAAATAACGTGATCTGTTTTATGATATATAATTTATTATTGTATTTGTTGCTGTTTCTTAAATGTAGTTGTAGCATCAGTATATGTGTAGGCATTACTGTGTCTGATTTTCCTGCCAGCTGCCTTATTAAAATAGACCAAAGTCACACTAATATGGAAAGAACTACAAAGGCTGTTCCTTTTTTTATATTCTATTCTTCTTTTTTTGTATTTTCAGTTTTATGACTTCTTGTTTGTTAGTTATAATTTCAGAATAACTACATAATTTAGTGCATTTTTTAAACGGTTAAAGTTTGATGTCGGTGTCACAGCCAAAATACTTCCACACACCACAATGGACTTGTACGTTTCTAACATTTTTAGTTTTTTCAGTGTTTGATGCTAATCTGTGAACGATATGGACTATTAATATATTCCTGTATTTTCTTTTCCAGATGAAGATTTCAACTCTGCAGTAGATGAGCTTGCTGGATTTTAAACTGAAAGAGTCGTTATCTATGGACAGTTGTTCAGCCAAATGTCCAGATGTAACGGCGTTATTATAATTATTCTGCCTCTGATTCTGAATGGAGCCGTAGAGGAGAACTACAATGTTATAAAAAGCTAGCTATTATTAAGCTAGTTCATGTGTTACAACAACATGGATGACAAATATAAGCTAATTAAGCCAATTATTAATCTGATATTGTTTTGTTTTAAGATATAATTGTCTAAAATAACAACTGCACATTTTGATTGTCTCTTTAGTTTTCATACAATTTTAAATAGTTGTGTAACGTCTCCAGCATAGATAGCCAGTCCAAAAGTAATCGAGTATGACTTAATTAAAATGAAAACTAATTTTGTATGTAAATTTTAAACAAGAACAGTCCAGTTTTACTTGAATATTGAATACAGATTATTTATGTTTGAATAGTGTTTGAATGCAATTTTTCTCAATGATATAATTAAAACAAGTCCTTGTAGAAGTATGAATGTTCTGTTTTGTAACATCAAGATAATGCAATTGTATAGTTGTAATAAACAAACTGACTAGTTAAATATTTATGTCTACAGTGTGTTTTAATTACAACTCTATCTCTATTGCCATGACTTAGGCCTATATATTATTAGTTCTGCAAACAGCTTGTGTCACGAGTATGACTAAAATGCATATTATATTACAATATTCCCAATATAAACTAAATAAGTAACATATTAGCAGGAAGTCAATAGAAGTCAGCCTTTTATGATCTCAAACTGAGCCTTGAAGATTTTGTTAAAACGCAGAAAACTTGCCCGGCAAAGTAGGCTTATTATTTATGTGTATGTCAGAAGGTTTCGGGTTCAAATCCCACATCTGTCAAGCTGCTTGAGTAAGGTCTGTAATCCACAGTTGCTTGGATTGTAATATTGGACCTTACAATAGTTTTCTGGTATGGTATATATATTATGGCTGTAATAGTATATATAGTATGGCTTTAATAGTATATATTGTATGCTGTTGTTATACTACATTCTACAGCATACTAAAGGTTTACCATGTACGTACTTATTTATATCATATTAAATCCCACAAGTTCTTTTATATTCCTGTGGTGTGCATTTTACAAACTGATTTGGTTGGTGTCAGTAAGATTAGTATGCAGTGTTATGAATAGCACAGTCGCTGACGCAGCAAATTACTCTACACAAACTGTTATTGAGAGAGTAATGGGTAAATGAGTGACCATCAAGTACTGACCAATAAAGTTTACAATTCTCGTTCACAAAGCCTTTTTCCTGTAGCACAGTGGGATACAGGAAGGAATAATCTTTTTATTTGCCACTCAGCATTTCAAGCTAAATTTTCTTGCATATGTGCACTTTATGTAGTAATAATTAGTTCTATGTTGTCTCTCATAGCTTTTGCTGTTATTTAGAACTTGTAAGTCCTGGGGGAATGTTGTTTCATTTCACTGTGTACACTCTGTATATGGCTGAAATGACAATAAAACCCAACTGACAAACTTTTGCTTTTAATAGATGCTGTAAAGCTGTTTTTTTAATCCCGTCATTTTTGCCCTACTGGGGTTGAACCACTAAACAGCCCCTTCAGTATTCAAATACAGTCAAATCCGCTTATTCGGACCAAATCCTAAAGTACCGAAACAAATCCTATTATATATGTGTAATGTTATTCGCTTATTTGGACCA
>JAVSBV010001190.1:0-13020 GCA_033117975.1 Parotocinclus spilosoma | reverse complement strand
GGCATCACTACAACGCTCCCGAGTTTCTCCCCAGCCCTCTACTGCCACCTACAGGTCTTTGCCTAACATTTCCATTTCCACATCATTGCATTCAGTTTTTATTCACAATTTGTTTAGTGTCCCAACTTTTTTGGAATCTGTTTTGTATGTTCTCTTATCCTATCTATTTATATGAGGGATCACAAAGGTGTGTCTGAAAGATATGCACTTCCAAAGCTTTCAAGAACAGACCATCATCCATTTGCTGCCAAACCAAACAGAAAATACAGCAACATTCACTCTTTGCAGTCTTATTCGCTATGGGTTTGTGTATATACCAGGACTTGCTTCAAACTGATCTAATGACTTCCAGACCAGCAGGTTGACTGTGTGTTCCTCCATCACTCCTGACGTCTTGGGTGTACTGTTGTAATGGCTGTGCCCCAAAAGCCCCCTGGTCTTCAATTGGCCCCTCAAACTGAGCCAGAGAGAGCCACGGAGCATGAGAAGCCTCTTGCCAAGGTTGAGTTATTATAGGCACTAAATCGAGGTGTTGTAAAATTCCTTGTAATGCTGCTGTTTGCCTAATCTTTTGGACCAATAAATGATTTTCCCTCTACTGTTTGTGGATTGGTTTTGCGGTTTTAACTTTGCTAAAGTGATGTGAAATATTGGATTACTATTGCCATGGACTCATAGAATGGGGACAGCAGTCTAGAACATGGACACTCCAAGATGAATGAATGAAAGTATGAAACTTTTATGCTCTCTCTGCAGCCCAATTTCCATTCTGTGTTTTCTTCTTTCTCAGCCTGGGTGGGGGAACATCCCAAAGAAGAGAAAATGGGAGCATAGTGCATATTTCAAGTTTATGAAGCTTGGACACTCCTCACGTTCCTGTATGATTACTCTGAGGGAGAGAAAGAGCAAGAAAAAAGACAGAGAGAAAATCCTCATCTGGAAATGATTAAACCCTTTTTCGTCTTCCTCTCAGCATGAACACAACATGACAGGCTGTAAGCACTTTGTGCCATATTTCAAAGTTATGGTTTATAAACATCTGGTGAGCTAGCATACTCTTGGGGCAAATGGGATCTTTTTTCCATATAGCACTTTGTTAGTTTTGGGCTCACCAAGGTGAGAAACTCTAGCAATGTGAGGAATCTCTGGGGTTCTGGGGTGTGGGGAAAAGACGGGAAGGTGGCAGGTAAGAACCACTCTGGCCCCTCTTCGGCTTCTTCAAATAGGAACCTCTCTCTCTCTCTCTCTCTCTCACTCTCTCACTCACTCACTCACTCACTCACTCACTCACTCACTCACTCACTCACTCACTCACTCACTCACTCACTCACTCACACACACACACACACACACACACACACACACAAAAACACAAACATGCTTTAGATGTCCTGCAGCAGGATGAAGAGCACACCTGGCCAGCCACAGTCACTGCACTGCATGAATCAACTAGATTGATCCAACGCTCTCTCCCTACTGTGTGGACATTCATCAGTGACTCATAGACTTTTCCTCTTAGAGAGAAAGTCAAGCCATTCAAACATTCATCTAACCACCCACTATCTCTTTTTCAGCACACTACATATGCTGTATTTGTATTGCATATAAAAATACCTGATATATCCCAGCTGTTATTTTACTGTAAGTTCACGTTAGAATTAGTCTCTAGTGTTGCGCAATTCAAGAAGAATGTTCCTCTTGGCTTGGACTGGTAAACGATATGTTTTCTTTGGCTGGCTCAAGCTAAACTTTTGTCATTCATTCACATGTTTTAACAAATTAGAAACATTAGTAACCCACATTGCAGCCATGTTTTGGTTTCAGTGTTACACTTCTACAATTATATTTCAAAACACCACCACACTGTTTGACAGCCAAACTGGAAAAAAAAACTAAAACAACTTTAAATATTTGAAACACATGCGTTTGAAATTAGACTGTACCAGTGTGGTAATCGCAATACATTAGCAATGGCATACAATAGAGCTTTTGCGCGTGTTACATGAGAAGGACTGCAACAAGAATGTCATATTATATAGAAGAATTTAATTATATAGATATTTTCATATTATACAGTGGCTTGCGAAAGTATTCATCTCCCTTGAACTTTTCAATATTTTGCCACATTTCAGGCTTCAAATATAAAGATATCAAGTTCAAATTTTTCGTGAAGAATCAACAACAAGTGGGACACAAACGTGAAGTGGAACAAAATTTATTGAATATTTTAAACTTTTTTAAAAAACTGAAAAATTGGGCGTGCATTATTATTCATCCCCTTTACTTTCAGTGCAGCAAATTCACTCCAGAAGTTCAGTGAGGATCTCTGAATGATCCAATGTTGACCTAAATGACTGATGGTGATAAACAGAATCCGTATGAATGCACCTGCTCTGTAATAGTCTCAGAGTTCTGTTTAAAGCGCAGAGAGCATCATGAAGACCAAGGAACACACCAGGCAGGTCCTAAATACTGTTGGACACACAAAGATTTTCCAAGCTTTAAAAATCTTAAGGAGCACGTTGTACATGATCATATTCAAATGGAAGGAGTATCAGACCACAGAAAATCTACCAAGACCCGGCCGTCCCACTTTTAGCTTAAACAAGGAGAAGACTGATCAGAGATGCAGCCAAGATGCCCATGATCACTCTGGATGAACTGTAGATATCTACAGCTGAGGATAGGACAACAATCAGTCGTACACTGCACAAATCTGGCCTTGATGGAAGAGTGGAAAGAAGAAATCCATTTCTTGAAGATATCCATAAAAAGTCTCGTTTGATGTTTGCCACAAGCCACCTGGGAGACACCAAACATGTGAAAGAAGGTGCTGTGGTCAGATGAAACCAAAATTGAACTTTTTGGCCACAATGCAAAACGTTCTATTTGGCGTAAAAGCAACAGAGCTCATCACCCTGAACACACCATCCCAACTGTCAAACATGGTGTAGGCATCATCATGGTTTGGGCCTGCTTTTCTTCAGCATGGACAGGGAAGATGGTAAGATTGATGGGAAAATGGATGGAGCCAAATACAGGACCATTCTGAAAGAAACCCTGTTGGAGTCTGCAAAAGACCTGAGACTGGGACGAAGATTTATCTTCCAACAAGAAAAAAAAATAAAAATAAAAAAATAAACATATCCAGGTGTTAGAATGACCAAGACAAAGTCCAGACTTTTACACGCCAATTTTTCAGTTTTTTATTTGTTAAAAAAGTTTAAAATATCCAATAAATTTCTTTCCACTTCACGATTGTGTCCCACTTGTTTCTTCACAAAAATTTTTAATTTGATATCTTTATGTTTGAAGCCTGAAATCTGGCAAAAGATTGAAAAGTTCAAGGGGGATGAATACTTTTGCAAGCCACTGTATTTGCTAATAATTAAATATCTCATCATTTTTGTGAGTACTTTAAAGTCACGCCAAAGTTTTCTTTTATTTTTGCATACTTGTTCTTTGCACAATAAAAAAAAAACCTAAACTAATGTCTTGGCCTAGAGAGGCTGTTCTCTAGCATGTTGCTAACATTGCACTTAACTAAACAGCTAAACACACATTCATAAACTGTTAACATGCACACTTTTTAAAAAGTCTTTTGCTACTGATGCAATGTCTTTACGAGCAATGCAAAGAGATCATTGTGATAACCACACATCAAATTCCTACCTTCTCTTTTGTTTAGAAAGAGTAATGGACAATTTAGCTCAGATTAACTTTGATACTTATGGGGATCCTAATGATCCCCAGGGCTGGAACACAATATGTGAAAACAGGCTGGCTAACTAAGCATAATTAACGTAAAATTTGTTAGCAAATAAGAAATAATATAACCAATCTGAAACATGTGCATAGAGCGAGTGGTGAAAAGAAAACAAGTGCAGGGAGGAAAAACCCGCGTGGCAGCAGCATGCTGTGTTAGGACGTATACTGCTGTCTGTTTAGTACACCATCAGACACTCAATTAAAAAAAAAATTGACAGTAAAATTGCCTGATAGTTGGTGCTGACCTAGCTGAATAAGACGGTGCTCAGTTTAGTTAGGAATTCTGGGAAATTCTAAAATGGCAACCATAGTGGCATCAATATGCAAAACTGACTTAATGACAAAGTTCAGAGTGGAATTAAAAAAGAAAGAGGAAATCACGTTACAAGTAAAAGAAAAAGGACACATTTTTATTAGTCATTTTAAAGTAGTAAAGGCACAGCCATTCTGTAAAAAGAATCAAAGTAATAGAAAAGCTTTTCCCCCACAATGGTTTTGATCCCTTAGGCTTACCACAGCTGTATTTGTGTCTATCAGAGATGATTACTCTTTCACATCTGATTGCTCTTTAGTGAGACCAAAATATTTGAGTGTCTGATGGCATGACCACAGTGGGCGACTGGAGATGTAGCCACAAAAGTCCAGTCTGCAGCCGAAAACTGCATGGATCTAGAACACCGGGGCTATGGGACACACACGAGAGGAAAAACACAAATGATTGGAAACGTTAAGTTATAAACACTACTGTACACTGTTATTATTAATGCATATTAAATGTAGGTTTGAGCTTCTGTCTATATTAATCATTATTAGTCAGGACTTGGCAGTTCTGGGTATTTAGCTGGTTCTTTAACCACCTTCTGCCCATAGGACTGTAATATGACCTAATTATTAGTTGCTGTGAAGCAAACCATGAATTTGAGCACAGTAAGTCTAATTTAAACTTGATATTTACACCTGTGACGTACTACAGATGGAATAAACTGGAATATGGGTGATATTTGATTAGATTTAATAAATGCTGTGTGAGGGGCGTTTCCCAATTCATTATTATGGAAACGGCAGACAGAATGGGCATCAGAGAACACTTCAGGATCATACACAAAGAAATCAACCAGGATAACAGGTGTAAAGTACAAAGGGTGAGAAAAAACGTAATTGGAATCATGGAAACAAAGATCGAATTAACTTTAGGAAGGCGATAAGGAATCGAAATCATACTGGAATAAGCACTTAGTAAAGAGTAGTAAACCATGAGACTTAGCAAAGTACTGTGGTGCAGGGAGTGAATATATATCAGTGATCTAATGAGAACCGGGTGTGTGTAATCAGAAGGAATGTGATAGGAGTGTGTCGTAGGCTGGGTGTGGCCACTTTGGTTGCTAAGAAGGGAAAGATGAAAAACAGGGTGAGTGCACATATGTGAAGGCAGGGATAAATTATATGTAACCGGGTTAAGACATTTAACTGTTTTAAATACATCTGGGCAACAATTGTTATTACTCCCCTGTAGACGCAGGTTGTGGGTCAAGAGCCAGGCCTGATCGGCTGATCCAGACCTGATCCTTGCTCCATTGACGATCTGCAGTAAGGTGTGGGTGGTGCACTGATAAAACTGGCTCCAAACGGTTTCACTCCTTCTGAACCAGTCATCCACAGCCGGGGCATCTGAGGGTGCAGGATCCCATGGAGCAAACGGGGGCTGGAAGCCAAGAACGCACTGGAAGAGCATGAGGCCGGTCAATGAGTGGCCAGGAGAGTTCTGGGCAGTCTACGCCCAGGGAAGAAAGTGGGCAGTAAAACCTTAGGAATTTAGCTACCACCCTCTCACACTGGCCATTGAACTGCGTGTGGTAGCCCGAGGTGAGGTTAACGGCAACCCCTGGATTCTCCAGGAAGGCTGTCCAGACCGCAGAGGAGAACTGAGGACCTCGGTCTGAGTGCACCACTTCTGGGATCACAAATGCAATAAAGACCTTGTCAAAGAGTACCTCTGCAGTATCAAAGGCCGTTAAAAGCTTGGTGAGTGGGAAGAACTTAAAGGCTCTGGGCTCTGGACCAGTGGAGGTCGCCTTGGATGAGAGCTGTCAGGGGGGCGACAGTCTGGCTGAAATTCTGTATGAACTGGCGGTAAAAATTGGCAAAGCTTTGGTGTCCTGCAAAAGGAAAAAAATCCTGAAGTGTAACAAAACGGGACACTTTGCTTCAGCATGTCATTCAAAGACAGCTGTGCAGGAGATCAACGAGGCTGATGATGATGGTCTTAGGATCAGTTGAGCTGAAACAAAGCAAAGGCGCATTGCTAGTAGAGGATGAGCTACCTTGGCTCAAAACTGACTCAGATGCTGACACTTCAGTAATGACCAAAACCACATATGAAACATTAAAAAACAAGCCCAAGCATGAAAAATACCTTACAGAGCCCTGGAGGAATTGTGGCCACTAGAGGGCAGTTTTTAGCCAAAATTAAGGCTCATGTCAATGGTCAACTACAGAACTGCTGCTTTCGGGTAGTAGTGGTCAAGACCAATGGAGAAAACCTCCTTAGCAGAACAGTGGCGACTAAACTGTGCCTAATTAAGTGCATCGATGAGATCAGTACAGTCAGTTGCCTAGGCACCTTAAAAGGAGAACCAGTAAAAATAATTTCCCTACTCCCTAAGGTCAAAGAGGAGCTGAAGAGAATGGAGATGTTGGAAATAATAGAGAAAGTGACCGATCCAACTGAATGGTGCGCGGCGCCCATGGTAGCAGTAATGAAAAAGAATGGGAAAGTAAGAATCTGTGTGACTTAACGAGAACGTGAAATGTGAGAAGTTCATCTTACCTACCTTGGATTAGATATTGTCCAAGCTAGCAAAAGGTACAGTGTTCTCCAGCTTATATGCAGAGAGTTTTGTTTTGGCAAATCCCTCTGGAAGAAAATAGTGCACCACTGACCACCGCATTCAATAAAAATTAACGTTTTTGTTAGCGACATACCTGACTACTTGGAGTGATTATTCGCGGCAATAAACGTCACAGCTTCCTTCTGGCCTTCCTTGCGCTGTAGTGATGACCATCGCCTACAAGATCACACATCCCGACAAGTATGATGACAACCCGGACCACTGCAAGGGCTTTTTTTCTGCAATACAATCTCTACGTCACCATTAGCCGCATAAGTCAGATTCTACTCACAAAACCCTGGTAATTTCCTCCTCACAGGTCTGGCTTTGGAATGGGTCAAGGCCACCTGGCTCCAGCAGGGCAGGGAGGCGAAGGACCACCAGTGCTTTCTGGGTGTGTTTCAGTCAGTGTTCTAACATCTCTGTAACGGCCTCTCCACCTCAGAACAATTGCTGGCCTTACGCCAAGAAACCCTTCCTGTGGCCGACTATACCCTGCAGTTTCGCACCCTGGCAGCCCAGAGTGACTGGAATCATCAGGTTGGTCCAGCTTCTGAATTCTTGTCCACCTACCTGTTACCTGCCCATGGCGATTGCCCCGGTACCTCCTCCTGAGCCCATGAAGCTCACCAGGACCCGCATCTCTCCACGTCAGTGCTGCTCATCCCTGGCGCTATGCTGCTATTGTGGCTCCAACCAGCCTGAGTGTGACCAGGTGCTGCTGTCTCAAAGTTTTACCATGGTGCATGGCAAGATCGCTAAAAGCACACTTCAAGTGAGTGTGACTCATGTCTTAGCCTTGTGCACATTACCTGTGATACTTTGCCTTACCTCACTCGGAATTCTCTCTCTTAGCCTTGATCGACTTTGGCACCCAGGGGAACTTCAACATGGCTCACCTTGTCACCTGGAAAATTCCCTCTTCTCTTCTAGACTACAGGGGATCACTTAAATGTACTCGTACCATATCCCCCTCGTACCTCGTACCAGCCCCGGAACAGCTTTTTAACCGCATCGGTTGGGGGGGGGGGGGGGGCTCTAAAACCCCTTTCAGCACCAGCTCGGGTCACTACACATACCTGGTGATGCGCTTCAGCCTGGCCAATGCACCCTTGGTCTTCTAGGCCTCTGTGATCCCGTACCTGGACAACATACTGATCTACTCCCCAGTTATCCAGCACAACCATCTCCAAGTGGTGAAAAAAGTTGAATACCACACACAGTTATAGTGTTACCTGGGGTTTATTATCTCCCTCCTGGGTGTGACCATGGATGAGGCCAATGTCGCAGTCATACTCACATGGTCCAAGCCGCTCATCTTTAAGGAACTCCAGTGCTTTCTTGGGAGTTCCTCACCATCATGCTAGCACTTGGCATGAAAACAGTGGTTGGAGTTATCCCCACACCCATTTTTACACAAACGGTTTACACAGACCACAAGAATCTAGAGTACCTAAGGTCGGCAAAGTGTCTCAAACCCCTCCAGTCTAGCTGGGCGTTTTTCTTTACCCAATTTGACCTTTCTATTTCCTACCGCCAAGGAAACAAGAACAAATAGGCGGATGCCCTCTCACACCTCTACCCCTCCTCAGTGTCCTTAGAGGCTCTGGAACCCACCCTCCTTGCCTCATGCTTCCTCTGAGCCATCTCCTTACCTGGGCTCATAACTCCCCCTGCTCCGGACCTCTGGGGAAGACACATACACACCATCTCCTGACTTTGCGCTATTGGTGGTAGGCAATGCACAAGGACATCCATGCATTTGTCTCTGCCGCCAGGTCCGACGTATGTCCAAAGTAAGATGCCTCACACCCTCCCGTTGGGTTGGCTTATCTCCCTGCCAATTTCCCATCATCCTTGGTCTCAACTGACATTGAACTTTGTAACTGACATCAAAGTTGACCTTATGTCTTAAGGTCACACTACTATTCTCACCGTCCTTTATCTCTTCTCCAGAGAAGTCAGGTTCTTACCTTTCCCCAAGCTGCCCACCACATTCAAAACAGCAGAGGGACTCTTCCATTCCATCTTCACTTTGTTCGGGATAACTCAGGTCCTTCACACTGACCAGGGTCCCCAGTTCGCCTGCACCAGCCCGCCTGCTCCCAAGTGGCGAGGCACGGAAGTAGTCCGAACGCCAGAGGGTGAGCATGAACTCGGAAGAGCATGTAGCGTGGCTGCGAATGAAGCGCGGAATACGCTGAAGCGTCAAAAGTATATACTTTAATATACTTTTAAGTATTTTCTTAATTAACATCTAGGCCACCCATGAAGGATGGGTCCCATTTTGAGTCTTGATCCTCCCAAGGTTTCTTCTTTCTACTTTGAGGGAGTTTTTCCTTGCCACTGTCACCCTAGGCTTGCTCAATTTGGGATTGGCCTTTTAAGATAATATAAGATTGTAAAGCTGCTTTGAGACAATTTACCATTGTAAAAAGCGCAATGCAAATATATTTGAATCTAAATTTGAATTTGGTCGACGAGTCTCTTAAAGCAATCTGTGCTGAGCCAAAGTCAAGCGTCCTTTGGTTTATTTGCGCACATTTGCTGCATGGCGTTCAGATTTGGACAGACTGCTGCTTATTTCCAGGAGAGATGAGGGATCAGTGAGTTCTATTGACTATCCACAGACGTTCTATATTTTGTGAAATATAATAAGACACAATTCTCACACTATCAGGGTTTATCACTGTTTATTTTAGAATGCATGAACATGTTCAGCATCTACGCCTGAATCATAAGCATCAGTAACTATCCAAAATGCACGGGTGTGTCTAAAAATGCAAAGGGACATCTACTGATTTAATAATCTGCTCCATTCGAGCTATCAAAAACAGTAAGCCTATGGTGACATCCTAGTGATTTTTAGTAATAATGCACCCGTACTACTTTTTGTCATAGCAAGTACTTGCATTTGGGTACTTGTTGATACAGAGTACCGCTAGGAGTATAATATTATTACTAGTGATGTTCCGATCGTTATCGGCCGACTTCCGTGACAAAGCATGTGATCGGCGTATACCTTATCTTGCCGATCACAAAAAACGATCACCTGTACTTTTGCAGGCGCGGCGGCAAATCATAAACAAATGTCTGCCGTGTGGAACTTTTACACAGTCTGTGAGGGTGATGTAAAGTTTGCATCCTGTAACACATGCAGTGAAAAAATACCTTGTGGGGGAAGCGCATTAAAAAAGAAAACTACTTTTCTTCTATCATTTAAAGAACAAACACTTGGCGGATTATTATGAGTTTTCTAGGCTCATTATAAAGAATAAAAAGAAGGCACCCGGTATGTGATCGGAATTATTATTTATTATTACAGCTTTTACAGTGACCTTCAAAACATTTTATTATCATAGAATAAAGATTTTCTGACTATAACAAAATAAAATCTACATCATGTGCTTTTATCGCTTAACATTCAGCTGTGCTAAGGCCAGACTTTTTAAATTGCTTGTTCCTCGGATGTCCCTACTTAAGAATCTACTGAGGATGGAGGGAAAACAATTTAAATAAATCTTTATTTTTCAGCTCTTTTCAATTTCTCGAGGACTATTTGGAGTCAATACAAGGAAGGAGGAAGAAATAAAAATAAAATGTATTTAACCTACAATTAAATTAAAGTGAATCTGGAAAAAAAGAAAATGAACTGAAGAAAACCGTTGGCTCTCCATCGGAGGGCGGAAAAAGCTAAAAAATAATATATATATTTTTTTTTTAACTTCAACCATTGGTGCTGTGGCGGATCCGAGAAATACAAAAAAACAGTCTGGCCTAAACTTTCAAATGTGGAAATTATTTACACTGCTGGAATTGCTTCTTTGCCTACCTGCTCAATCACATGCCATGTATCGGAGTAATTTGACACGTTTGAGCACAGTATCGTACCCAAATCGATACTGGTATCGATGCATCCCAAATTTTTACTAATGAGCAGAGTTTTTTTTATATTTAGTTTTTCTCTGACTGAGCTGTGTTTCTGCTTGAATCTCTCACTTGGTTTAGGGCGTCTACTTTTGCAAGTCTGTTATTGCATTCACTTGTTTCCATTGTTTAGAAGGAAAGCCCACTGGCAACATTCAGTCTCATACTAAAATCTTTCTGCTCCACTGGTTTCCTTTACGTTCCTTCTGTGCTTCCTTGTATGTAGTAACAAGTGACAGAGTCAGGGTTTCCATGCACCAGAAACAGAATTGTAATGAATTAGAAGAGAAAAAGCTTCTTTATTGTCTTTCATAATGGAATAAATCCTGGCAAATGAAAAAGAACAGCTTTATATTTCCAGCATGTTGCAGGTGTAGGTGTGTTAGAAGCAGCCAGTCAGAACATTTCCATATTGCTATGGAGATGCTGTTTTTTTTCATGATGTTTGTCCCTGGTTATTGTAGACCAGAGCTCCTTCCATTCCCAGCTGGAATTCATCCACAACTAAGATTTAACTTCCTTATTTATTTTAGTAATCCCATTCAGTCTGCTGTGTGTAAAGTGTGTAGGGTCGTTTTTCAACGCTGCATCACCACACTATCAATACACTGACCAAAAAACCAGATCGTAGTTCTGCTTGTTAATAAAAACAAAAACAAGTAAATATAATGTAGTGAAGCATTTTAGTTAAAAAATAGGACATGTTGAAATCAAAATTGTGACCAATTTAACCGAAAGGTAAACCAACAAGTTTGCTTGTTTGTTTGTATGAGTTGTGTTTGTGCTTTCTGAATGATTTATTTAGATTTGTGTTATTAATAGCACACATGAACAGAGATTTTCACCGTTAATCTGCTGCTGCTCAGAACAGCAGTGTCTGGTGCAAGCAGTGCTTTTAATTGTTTTATAATTGATGTAATTATTCAATTATTTGCAGGTGCTTTTCAGACTTTCTCCCTCCGTCACACTAGTGATGTCAAAATACAGAGAATTTCACTTTCAATACGATCCTTTGAGAAATACTGAGTTTAAAAAGTCAGATGCTATGCTAATTTACTGAAGCTCTTATGTTTTTCAGGTAAACATATCCAGATCTTACATTAATAATAACAGTTATTATTTAATTAATTATTTGGATTATATCATATTGTATTTATACTCTAATTATAATAAGTTTTACTTCTGTGCTATACTTTTATATTGTATCCTTTCACAGCAAACTGACTGCCGGTGTTTCAATACTTGGATTTTATTTGTTGACTTTGTTACCATTTTTCTCAGATGGTCAATTATAAGAATTTAAACATGCACTATTTAGATATTTTTTTCTATTTTAAAGTAAATGAAACAAGTTTTGACCCGCAGCAAAAGTAAAGTTCAACAATGAGGACAAGGACAGAAAAAGCCATTTTCACAACATAAAACATGTCATATACATTTAATGACAAAGCAACATTTTCACATGTATTAGCCAAGGAAAATAAGTCCATACTTGACCAATTTTTATTGACAATGAATTATTTTCCACAACCTAGATATAGCTTGCTTAACACTAATACTAACTCCCAGTGAGAGTCAAAGTAATTGGAATAACTTTTTTAGTATCTTTGAATATAAAAATGATTCTTTAAAATTGGTCCAGAAATCTAGGTTATAATGTTTTTTTTACCCAGAAAAATACAGAATCCCTTGTACTTGTTTACAAGCCAGTCTTGTCTGGACCAATAAGTCGGATTCATTGCTGTATTGCAGAAACTGAAATTGCGGGCTTGATTGTGTTCTTTAGCTTTCAGTCCTTGTCTGAGTTCGAAGCTGAGGTATTTCCACACAGCACTTTTACTGCTTTCTTTATTAACTAAGACTGGCTGTGAACTGTCTGATTCAGCTGCATAACAGCATAACAAACCTTTCAGTGACTCACGAAAACCTGGGTGATTCAAAGTACATTTGATATGAATAGAGAAACAAGCATTGTGTTGTTTCAGAAGGTTCAGGAACGGTATTTCTTTATTTATCAATATTTTTGACAGCGCTACTTTACACATCCATGACCAAGCTTCGTACCATCAGCGATCCCAGTCTCACTTATGACTCGAGCTGCATTTGGTCCTATAAATGGTGACTCTCAACTGAGGAAGTGCTGCTAGACCAGACTCTCTCATACACACCAAGTACAACAGTGCATTATGTTCAGTTAGGGTTCTTAAGTTCTGCTTGTCACCAGAGTTTTGTTTGTATCTAGAGTGCATTCTCTTTAAAGGCTTTCTACACTGCTCACAAAACTGAGGGGATATTTCAAAATGAATCTGATCCTGCCCATGCCCCATCACTGTCCGTGTGTTTTGGCAGTCTTGGGAGACCATACATCCTACTGAACAGTCAATGTGGGGGTACTCTCGTCCAGTTTGACATGCTTCTGTTCACCGAATATGTTGCT
>JAVSBV010001179.1:0-13020 GCA_033117975.1 Parotocinclus spilosoma | reverse complement strand
ATTTATTTATTTATTTATTTATTTTTATTTTTATTATTTTTTTTAACCATTTAGCGTTAGCATTTTCGATACTGCCCCAACCTTTTCTGATTTGGGGCTGTAAATTTGAGTACTAAAAAGTACTATGTCTTTGGTTTTTTTAATATAATAACAGTTGTATTGTTGGTGATATTTGGGATTATGTTGTTAAAGTATTCTGCTAAAATGTATCCCTCTCTGACCTTACAGATTAGTTAAAATGTGAATAATTATGTGATATGGCTTCACCTCTTTCACTTTGTTCGCCAGATCATTTCCAATCAATGTTTGAAGAAGCCAGTGCAGCCCTGTAGGATGCAAGAAAAAATGTATTTGGCTCTGGCTGCGTTCCAGAAAATTGTGATTGGGTTTTAGTGACATCCTTGGCTCGTGCTTATCATTTTACGGTCCCTTACAAAATATTTTTTATTTAAAAATGCCATGTCGGGGCCTGAGGTGAAATGAATTAATAACAAAACCACCGGAGCAATTGGCATGCATATTGTTTATGATTAGATTTGATTACACTTGACATTGATGGATAAGAGCCAGTGTATAGGAACTGACAAGTGAGTAGTTAGCATCAATGTCTTTTTGAAAGTCTTGTATACAGGACAAAAGAAAAAAAAAGAACATTTGAACAAATGAAACTAACTCCTTACTTGTCTTCCCATGACAGGAGAACAGTTTTAGTAAGCAGTGTGGGTTTTATGTGTTTATTTATATTCTCTTTATAATGATCTTTTTAAAATCAACACAATATCCTTTGTTTGTTGTGTGGTTTTGCAAGAGCATTTAAATTTTGGATACAGAAACCAAACTGGATGACATAATCACTTTAAAGCAAAGTAAAGGGACTGTGGTAGCCTAGTGGTTAAGGTACTGGACTATTAACCAGAAGGTCAAAGGTTCAAATCCCACCTCTGCCATAGTTGTCTCCCTAAGCAAGGCCCTTAACGCACAATTGCTTGGATTGTAAGACTGTATTAATTGTAAGTCACTCTGGATAAGGGCGTCTGCTAAATATCAAGCAACAACACAGCCCAGAAATTTGTGGTGGATCTTATGGGAGTCCTTACTGATCAGAATAAAGATAATGAACAAATTATGTAGAGAAACCGATTTACTATAGTCTGTAGTTTTAGAACTACAAACAAGGTGTACTTAATAAAATGTATGTGCACTATTATGTCTGTGCCTCAATGAGGCCAGCTACTACTTATGTGATCATAGAGTTTAGGTCAGTTGGATTCCTGAAGTTGTCATGCTCAGTTTGGACAGGCCCTGTATTGAGGCGTGTCTCACATTCTTTGCTTTGTATCCTGCAGTCTCATTAAGGATTTACATCTTTACCAAGGGTGCCAATAATTCTGAAGGCTACTCTAAATGTATTTTTATTTTCAACAAGGATCTGGGTGAGCAAAACAGAAAATCAAAGGAAGGAAGTTGTGCAAAGGTTTACACATTGTGCATAAAAGTAGCAGTTACTGCCAAACTCAATCATCAATCCCATCATCACTTCTCTGTGGTGAACTATTTTTTTATGACTGTTTTTCCTCATGAATCATTCCAATGTATAGAGTGAGTCAAAAGTCACAGGACATGTTGCATCCTGAAAATACAATGGTGTCCTGTGGCTTTTAATTCCCCCTGTAAACTGAGGTCCAAATGAGACCACTAATCATAGTTATTTTATTTGGTGTTTCCCTCTTATACAATGCTATGCTATGTCTTTTTAGTTTCAAACCATATTATCAGTATTTGAGTAACAATTTGAGTGAAAATGTGTATCTTTGAATATAAATCCATACATTTCCATACAGTTTGGCATGTTCTCTCTTGTACTGTACTGTGTGGACTCAAGCTGATAAAATCTCAGCAGGTTTGTACAATGATCCATGTTATCGCAGCATGATTTCACAATATTTCAATAAGCATCTTGAAAATCTTGGTTTTCTCTGCCTTTAATTCACCCATAAATGATTGAAGGTGAGTGGGGCACCTCTACAGTTCATGTTCTTTTGTTCAATGTTTTACTGACATTTTATGCTGATTGTATGAAAACATTGTATTGAGTGCATAAATAATAGTATTTTTTATTAGTGGCTTCAGACTTTTGACCTGTACTTGATTATGCATTTTGGATCAGTGCTTTTCTATATGACCCAGCTGCCCTACAGCTCCAGCAAGTGATCCTAAATCTACCTAATAAAACTGATATGGAAACAATCTGGTCATGGTTTCCAACCATGGCTAAATCAAATATTCCTTTACATAGTTTGGACTTTTTCGAACAAAATGTAGAGATTTATACAACGAAAAATAGTGATATTTGGAGAAGACTGTCTTGGGAATGATGTTTATAGCACATTCTTCATCTTCTGCACACTGAACTGATTTCTGAGATTTCTAAACAACTTTCCACATAACAAAGCAGCTCAGCAGTACACCCAGGAGAAGCCTTACTCAGGTCTTTAATTAGCTAAAATCCTTATCCCTATGGAAATACAGAAGAACTCCTGATCTTGTGGTGCATGCATTGGTCACTAAACCATATCGGTGTGGATTTGAACATATGTTTTGAATCTTTGTCCTGCTGGAACTTGTATTTCTCAGCAGAAGCAGTCAGATTCAGAAAAAATTAATATAATAATACACAGTCGTTTGCCAACATCACCTTGAGGGTTTGCTACCTAAAAATTCTGATGTCTCATCTGGCCAGAAAACCAAAAGTAGTGAATTTGATTGTGCTTAGAAGAAAGGAGAGGCTTTTTTTCCTCACAAGCCTTTTATACAGTTTGTTGGCATAAAGGCTTTGCTTAAATTGTAGATTTGGAGTGATTTGTGACCCAAGAATTCAGCCTTCTTCATAGCAGGCTTATTACAACTCCAGTTGTTTTTCTGTTACTTACCTTATCGTAGCTAAGGCTATTTTTAGGATAAAAGACATTAAATAGCTATTGTCTTATTTGTAAAATTCAGCACAATTTGTATATTATCTAATCTTTCCAATTTGATTAGATAATTAATGGACATTTGGCCTCTGTGTCACCTCATGAAGAAGTATAAATCAAAAAGTACGAAAGAAAAATCAAAATTAAAAGGAGTAGCTGCTTCTGTTTCATTTGTTTATAAGAATTTCTAAAGTTGGCAATAATTGTGACATGGTTTTGTTAAAGTCTGTTGTTTTTTATTGCTCTAGCTTTGTTTTAGAATCATAAAAATATTTGATTTCAGATTCTCTTTAGCTCTTTTACTGATGGTAATGTTTTGCTTGTTGCTGATATTTAACCCATTTTGACATGTCTTTTTATAACCTGGGATACACGTAGAAGCCTGCCATCTGACAGTTAGACCAAATTCCTAAGGGCCTTTAATTTACTATGATATATCACATAGGCTTTAACATGGTGACAGTGATAAATCTATGTAATGCATTGTATGCCCAATAGAATGCATCTGAGATTAACTAGTGCTCTCGTGTCTCATGTTCAGTTGGAGCTATATGAGGTAGACCATAAATGGCACCTTGAATTAAAACTAATAAAAAAACAACTTTTACACACATTAATTAGGCAGTTACATAAACAGCACTTGTATTAACTGACTTCTCATGCTCATCATTCATTTTATACAGCAGTGTACTTTAAAACATTGACAAAGACATCTGGCTCATGAATGAAAATGTGAATGAAATTATTTACAGTAGTAAAGATCTAGCACATGTTGTATGTGTAGAGGGGCATGTGCTATATCAATTGCCCTCCATGGACCAAAACCCTGGTTTATCATATAAATGGTTTCATTATCTCAAAGAGTCTGTCTATAAATTTGTCAAAGGTTCTAATTGGATGTCTGATTTAGCACAAATCTTTTAGTGAACCATACTCCTTTCACTATGCATTTGTCTTTTTTGATGCTCTGCCTGTATTTTCTTATGAACTTTTTAAGTGTTGATTCTGTTGGCCTTGAAAGTATGCAGAATGATACCTCTGAAGGTTAATTCTTGCATTATGGATAGCAGAAACCTAGAGGAACTGTAATAGAAATATTTGCCAGCAATAGGAAGCAGCTATGGAAAAACCCATTTATCAGCATAGCACATCACTAACATGCAAGATTTGCTGCTAAGGAGAAAAGGTTTGAAATATCTATATTATAGCACTTCCTCCGATTCAAGGTATAATATATCAGTTCTGTTCAAGCCTGACTCTGAAAAGTAACAATAACCAGGCATCATCAGTATTTTTTTTTCTTGTTTCAGACATAAAACATCAGAGGATGTATTTATCTCTCTTGCACCAGTTCACTATCTCTGTCTAATCACAATTCTGTATGAAATCTAAAAGAACTGTACACATTTGAATGTTCTCTCCTTCATTCAGTCATGTATACGTCATTCTTGTTTCTTCTCTTTTGGAATTCTGGTATTTGCATGTACCATGACCTTTTACTCTTATTTGATGGAATTATAGTCTGATTTGACTAAGTACACAAGTAGAAAATACTAGCTGTTTGTCTGCATGTACCTGTTTAACAGCACAGGAAGTGAATGAATTGGGATAAACTGGCTTTGCAGCCTTAATTTTAAACAAAACATTTTATCCAATTGGGGTTTTTTTGTCATTCCATTCTGCCCATATTGACTATCCATAGAGTTCAAATTTGCGAATAATGAGTACAATATTTTTGTAGGTCTGTATTTTTCTATTGTTTTTAAAAAAAAAAAAATGTCCAGCTATCATTTATTCCACACTGTAAGCTGTTTATCATGCTTTTTCGTGCTTTTTTACCATGTCCTGAAGGAATGATTTTACCACCCTATATAGTTGGAATGAAGATAAAATACAATTGTACTTATGAGGAAGTGTGGGTATGAAAAGCTTTTGTGTTGCACAGTTCATTTATTGGGTCCACTTTCTAGGTCCAGCGTCTAAGCTTAACAACAGCTGGAAAAAACCTGTGGGGAAACTGTGTTGGCATTGTTCATTTCTGCATGTGTCTGCTATTTTTGTGCTGCATTTTGGAAAACATAACAATCTTTCATCTACTGTATCACATCTCATCATGCAGACATGAGCACATCTACACAACAGGCCACAGGAACACACACAGAGCCTTGGTGACGCAGGCTGCATATTTGGAAAGGCAACGAATGCCTGACCCTACCCCTCCTCAGTGTTAATACTGCCAGTGTTCACTCATATTTCTGTCAATCTCTGTGTTGATGCATTTGTGTGTTGTTTGACAAGGTTTTGTATTTTTATTAAAATGAAGATAGCATTACAATGATCCAGAATTTGGTCACCTATAGTGTTACAACATAGCCTTGTATAAGGTACAGTATTTATGGAGGCTAGCTAAAGATCTGTTTCTCTAACTACTGTTTCTCTTGTGGAGTTGTACATTTGCTAATGTAAATATTTTTTTCTCTAATTATCATTTGTCATGTATTACCGGAGTGATGGATTGCAGTAAATTGTGAATTGCAGTCATATTTGATTGATAAGTGATGAATGAACTGTCAGTTTAAAACCCATTGTTTAACTGAATTAAATTAAATGAAGATAATAATGTTCAGATGTATACAATTTAGTAAAGCTGTGCCAGCTTTTTAAAAAAATAATAAATATGTACAGGATTGCTCTATTTATACTTGATTATACTTGTAATTGGTTTAAACCAGTGGTTGACCAATATTTTTTTTTATGGTGATGTAGATATTTTGATATCTTGATATTTTTAAGCAGGGTGATCGATAACCAATATATAAAGCAGATATCACATTGGTTTAAAAAAATGTAAAACTGCTATAAAAAATATAAAATAAAAAATAACTAAGAAGTTTTAATGAACATGACACATCATTTATTATCAGATAACAGCATCATATTATTTCTGGTGGGAAAAAAATGTGTAAATAATTGCAAAAAATAAACTGTGGTAGCCTAGTGGATAAGATACTGGATCAGAAGGTTCAGAGTTCAAATCCCAACTCTTCCAAAGCTGCCACTGTTGTGTCCTTGAGCAAGGCCCTTAACCTACAAATGCTTGGATTGTAGGATTGTATCAGTTGTACGTTGCTCTGGATAAGGGCGGCTGCTAAATGCTGTAAATGTAAATACAAAATTTTAGAGTAGTGCACATGGTAGCTCAATCTTTTAGCTAAAATCTATAATCTGCTAAGAAAAGATTCCACCCTCATGGAATGTTCTCTCAGCATCTCTTATGTTTTATTAACTCAGTAATCCCAGGTCATGAGCGCCAAGTTGGAGGAATGCAAAGTTACACGGCAGTTTTTCCACTGTGTTTAAATATCAGCCATGTGAGCACGATTATCTCAAAATGGCATTAATTTGGCTGATTAATGGAAAAATCCAATTAATTCAACACAAATTCATGTAGCAAACGAGCATGGTAAAGTTTCAAAGCACCTTGTTTTTTCATCATAGCATTGCTCTGTATAAATTTTATATTTAAACGACAGCTATCGCTCATACTTATTTTTTATGTTGGTATTCTTCCATACTTTGATTAACACAGCCCAAACCGCTTAAAGCATGGACACTATTCAAACACCATAGTAGTGGTGTTACCTTTATTCTGTTTTTGGAGTCCAGTACATTTAGTTTAAAATGTATTATGAGAGAACTGGACTTTTGCACTCATTAAGGGACTTCATTAAGTATCATCATCTGCCACGAGCTTGTTCACTGTTTAGTTGGATGTCCTGAGGATATGTTGAGTATGTACTTAATACATATTCTCATCACAGTCTTGGATAAGGCTGCTGCATGCAAGTACTGATGTAATTTCCTCTGAGATCAGATTTTATTTATTTACTTATTATTTCAATAAGAGATAGAGATAGAACACCCTTGCGTAAGCCATTATGATTGTCTTGTTTGTTTTGAGGAGTGATAATGAGTCAATAACTTGTAAGTAGGGGGTGGGTACATTTAAGTAGGGGGTTATGGTTTGTCTTCAGTAAGCATGTTCAGTTTAATGGGCAGTAAGTTGCACCGTTGTGGTAGATTTCCTAAAGCTGTGAGATTCTTTCTGCAGTTTGTAGGCACTGCAGACTTTTGTTCAGCACATGCAGCTCTAGTAAAGTACAATATTTAGTGTTATTGCATTATGTGGAACAGACTGGATGTGCTTTTGGTTAAATGGGCATTTATTAACACATTGTAATTAGTGGTTCTGCGTTTATTTAAAATTAAAAGTTTATTTAAAATTACGCGTCAAATTAATTACAACTCTCTAAAAATATAAGGATACCATTCCCAGCTTTAATCAGAGGGGAAGGGGGTGTCAGGAGCATAGGTTCAGGGTCCACGGCCAAAACTATATACAACAGTACCTCAGTCTACCAATTATATTGGTATGGATGCTGCAGCATAACCTTTAAATTCAATAAGAATGTTTTAGCCCTAGTAAAGTAGACAGTGTGCTAAACCAGATGTTTTAAATGTGGTACCAGACTTGTGTGTGTCTGTGTGTGTGTCTGTGTGTGTGTCTGTGTGTGTGTCTGTGTGTTACTCCATGTCCCATCTACATGTTAAATGTTTTTTTGATAGTCCATCAACATTTATTTTAAAATTCAGATTTATTTGTTGCAGGTACAAATATATAGTGAAATGAGAAGTGACTGTTCCATAGACTATGCAAGTATTTAAATTAAAATTTACACTTAACTTATAAATGTTAACAAATAGTTTAAGATGTATATTACAGCTTCCCGTTACTAAAATGTCTTTATGGTAAAAATAACAACTTTGGGTAATTTCATTAGAATGTGCTCTGTGCACTAATGCTATTAGTATGGATGCCATGTGGACACAAAGTTGCCTGAGACTAACCAGACCAGACCAGACTAGACTGACTGTAGTTTTAATTATATCTTTCGTACTTGGGCAGCACTGGGTCAATCTCTGCCTCATTTCTGCTCAATGCAGGTATTATTTGAAAACATTGAAAATGAGGGTTGCCCTCAATGTATTTCCGAGCTTAAATAAAGGTTGATGATGATTAAATGGCTCTTACTCAACTCTTGATTCTGAAATCCTTGCCTAATTCTGGCTTCCAGACTGTACACTCTTGTGAAAGATGAGCCTTTGTCATTTCTGCACCCAAGTACGCAACATTGAGACGCAAAAGCATGCATCAATCATTATAGAAGATTCTAGCCATGTCCTGGAACGATATCATTTCAACTTAAAAGCCTGTACTGTGTCCAGTTGTGTACTATGGAAAAGATTTCAAACCTGGCTGTGATGAAGCAGTACGATTTAAGCTTTCTTTATTAGCTTGAGCTTTATTCAGTGTAACAATAAATAAACAAATAAATGAAGTGCAGTTAAAATAGAAATGAGCCACTAACCCAAAGCCTGCAAATGTCTGTTCTTTTAGTTTTTTATATGTTAACTCATGAATATTAACACAGCTGATGTTAGCTACTGTTAACCCACAATTGCTTGGGTTGTTAGGATTTGTCATTCTAAACAATTAAATGTAGATATAAGCAGTGTAGTAATATCTTGTCTTTTTTTAAGGATTCTAAAGTGCAAGTGTATGCTAGAGCACGATTGCATTACCCCAAAGTGTTGTGGGATTAATGTGCTTGTGTGGTTTGATAATGAAATGGGTTTACAAAACGGAGGATTAACTTTGTCCTTATAACAGTCCCTGTGTAATTATTACTCTTCCAGGATTAATCCTGTGTACCATTAATCTAATGACACGTAGTGGAAGTGGAAGTGGAAGTGTGTGTGTGTGTGTGTGTGTGTGTGTGTGTTTTACAGTACATTGTGTGGACCAAGTGTGCCCTCAAGGATAGAAAGAACTAATATTTATGAACTTGTGGGGCCCTTTCGAGACGCCCTTTCTGCTACCCAAAAATGAAGCAATTAATAATACACTGCTCACACATAATCATTTCTCTCTCATCATGGGAGATTATGAAAATCTTAATTTTTGTGAGCAGTATATTATGAAAGCAAGTAATATGCAGTGAGTTTAGTGGTTGTTTGATATGTCAAAGGTTAAACTGTCATAATGCATATAGTTGATTTACCAAAACTATATGTTGAATGGAAATGGAATTGTCAAAAGCATTGCAGTATTGCAGGGCTTTATGTGAGCACTACAGATATGCTTATTTTAACAGTTATCTGTAATCTACTTAACATTCCACATAATTTAAGATAAAAATCAAGTTATTAAGTACGTTTATAGTAGATATTTAATTTTCTTGGATTACCAAAAATCGTCATTTATATGAAGAGTTCCTAATTACAGCTGACCACCCACATTTTCAGCTGCCTTGATTTTGGATGTAAATGAATCATTCATTTAATCCTTAGACATTTCAGAAAACCAAGTTTAAAGTAAACAAGACCATTCAGCTAAAGACAATGAACTCAGCTGACATGACCAGATTGTAAACCTTTTTTTTTTTTTTTTTGCAAGAGTAAAAAACTACAGTTCTATAATGCACTGCAAATTATGTCACTTGACCTTGATACATTTTATATACATAGCTGCCAAATCAAATCTCAGTAATGTAAGACAGAGTCTATATTATTATATTGTTTTATTATTTTTGCTTCTCATAATACTAAAAAACGAAAACACTGGCATGGCCAATATGGACTGAAGAAAATCATCAGGTTCCACCTGCAATAGAGCCTCCCAGAATACCATATACATTTAATCTAAATTTTGCTGTTGTTATTGTTAATCTCATCTGACTGGATACACTTATTCACTTACATAAAAACATGAGTAATCAAATAAAACACATTGTGATGTACATTAACTTTTTTCAGAATATCATGATGTGAAAAAGTTAATGTAAAGGAAAAAATCTCTCTTTAAATATGTATCCGGGATACATTTGGTATTTACAAGCACCAGATCTGAAGGGTGAAAAGGCTATGCTATTTGGTTTGGATGATAAGAGTTAGTTTTAGTATCCTAATGGTGGAAAGCAGTAATAGTAACATGGTACCAAATGTACCATGGTTCCAATTCTTGAACTGAATATTAGTGTAAATATAAAATAAGTTAACTGTTAATTTAACTTACGTTAATTTAAAACGTGCAACTGTCCAAGTCATCATTTCCTCCAGCCCCATATGATCTCAAATCCTACAGGTAGGGGATGCTAATAAAACAGTCATTTGACTGAATGAATATTTTGAATGAATATGTTAAAAGCATTTCATCTTTGTGTCATCTCAAAAGAGTACTGTGGATCTTGATGTAAGAAAACCAGTATGGAAATAACATGAGGTGCAGTTGTTTAGTGAAGATAATGTAATGCAGCAAGAAAATGAAATCATTCAATTCAGTTCAGTTCATTTTAGTTCATAGTTACTTCTTGTGGGTTGCTTTGAAATGGGTGAAGAGGTTTTCACACTGTGAAGCTACCTCTGATGCTGATGCAAAACTCACACATTAGGTTGTGGGGGGGTGTTTTCAGGGACTTGCTGAAGAATTTAGTAAGTAACTGGGTGATTATCTGATGTACTTGTGAGTGAGATGTCAGTCTGAGCCTTCTAAATAGTGTGTGTGTGTGTGTGTGTGTGTGTGGGAGAGAAAGAAAGAGCGCGAGAGGGAGGATGAACACCTTACATACTGAGTTTGCAGCTTTTCACACCTATACAATAAAAGCAGGAAATGAGTGGGCCCAAAAGAGGAAGTGTGACCAGCACATGATTAGGCAAGCTCTCTGACTCTCTACTCTTCCTTCCTCTCACTCTGTTATTCTCTGTTAGGCTCTTACGTGCCATCCTTCTGTTTTGCACTACCTTTTTGCATCGTCTTTTAATATATTTGTTTTCCTTCTTCTGCGTGCATTTGCTATTTGCGTGCACAGAACATTTTGTCTTGCTATATTTTTTCATATTTTCTTTCTTTAGTTAGTTGTGTTAATGTTTTGTGATTGCTATATATATGTGTTTCCCTCATACTTTGCTTTCTGCAATTGAATAAAGAAAATGTTTTGAATCAGTTTTTCTAAAATCAAAATACACTTACATTTAGTCATTGACAGACTCTCTTATCTAGAGCTATGTACAAAACTATTGTAGGTGCAGTTATTCAAGTACTTCTATAAGTATTCATTACCATTCAGGCCAGAAACGAATGCTGCTTATACACCAACAAACAAGTTCAGAATTTTGACCCTAATTTAACGGATATTAAGAGCTTGATGGTAAGTTGAAGGAAATGAGTACAAAGAGCAGCTGCAACAAAAGTATGGTTTGAAGAGGTGTCTTCAGACTTCTGTGCAAGGAAGATTAACACAATTGCTCACAATTGATCACAATTTAAGTTCACTACGGGGTGAATGAAAATGTTTTGGCTGACCCGATTTTCGACATGACCTGTGGGGCAAAGCGAGAAAGCTCTCAAACTGTCTCACGAAAGATGGGAACCATGTTGGATTCAGATTTTCAAATGGGAACGTAGCTGGGTGATACATTTGCCTGGCAGAGAATTTCACCAAAAAAACAATGGTGTGTTTCATGTTAGTGTACCTTTATTTGTTCTCATGTTAAAATGTGTGTATTGACAAAAAAATTATATAGTATTTATATTATTTTCTGGGATTTTATTGATAACAATGATTTGAATAAATGTTGGCAGGGTGTCTCGCAGCTCTAAAGTATTTAAAAGTTGTTTGACTTCATTTCTTTTACTGTTTGAAGTGGCATGGTGTTTTGTGCGATGTAATTGATTACCTAATGTGTTGCCTTTTTTGGTTTAGGGCACATGTGCATTGCAGAGTGTGTTTTTATGCTGATACCTTGGCTGGTTAAAGCCCATTGTGGATAGTGGACTCCTGAAGTTTGTCATAATCTTCATGTTCCCCATGGTGGTTAGTTGGTGAAATGGTGAAATAAGTTAGTTGTTGAGCTGTCTTTAATAGGAAACGATTTCCAACGTAGTTTGCAGATTGCTGTCTTTTGAGAAACATCTGTTTATTCAAAGCTGACCATGTGTAAGGTGGTGTCTGTATTTTGCCTCCTTTTGTAGTTTGTCCCCTCCTTTTAAGGGGAGTAGCTAGCTTGATTTGTGTCACCAGCATGTATCATTTCTGAATAAAGGCACATTTAAACAGGTGTCCCAATACCCACAATGCAGTTGCCAAACTTCTTGCCACATTACAAGAAACCGGTTCTGTAGCCAGTAAACTAAAAGTCAAGAATGATCAGACACAAGCACTTACTGGACTGATTTATCTAACATGGCAGCCTTGTGGAAAATACCTCACTCACAGTTGTACTGGTGTGCTGTATGTAGGGTTGGGCGATATTGAATTTCTCATACCGTCATACCGTTTTCTGATTATATGGCGGTATACGGTATTACCATGGGGGCGGGTTTCGTCACATTTATAACTGATAATTTGTATGTTAAGTATTTAAATGCATCATTTAAATTTTATTGGACACTTTACAATCGGCAGCGTTAGGGTTAGTGTTAACGCTAAATGTGACGAAAGTGCTGTTGTTATTTCCGGCTTCACAATCGCCCATAAAGCGCATGTTAAAACATACGATCTACAAAAAAAGTAATAGAAGCAAAACAATGATTTTAGTTGAACTTTATTCTACTATTTAAAAAAACACTCACATTATTTTTAAAATTAATGTTCTCCCACAAATCCATCATATTCTGTCTAAATTGAACACTCCGCTTATCACGAAGCTGAAGCTATCTGCTTATTCACAGCCTGCGATTCGTTTGAAATAAACTGAAGGCACATCGTAATATTTGATTCTCATACTTCACAGTCACAGTGGTGATTTAACATAGCACGTCCCAATTCCATCGTCCTTATGACTGTAAGTCCACAAAACCGCATCTACACATAAAATACAGAATGGTGAACGCACCCTCTCAGTTACAGCCTTTCTCTGATTTAGGGAGGTGAATTAGGAGCCAAACGAATCGCAAGCTGTGAATAAGGAGCCAAACTTGAGCCTCGGT
>JAVSBV010001168.1:0-13020 GCA_033117975.1 Parotocinclus spilosoma | reverse complement strand
TTTACCACATTAACAATGTATAGAGTGTGTTTCTGATTAATTTAATGTTAGCTTCATTGAAAAAAACTGTGCTTTTCCTTCAAAAATAAGGAAATTTCTAAGTGACCCCAAACTTTTGAACGGTAGTGTACATGGGCTAGGAGACATTTAGACATGAATAAAAGCTTAGCCACCAATATCAAACATGGATTTTAGGGAGCTGAGAAATAGCCTGCAATTGTACATGTATTTATTCATTCATTTTCACTTCATCATGATTTGTGACCTAGGTGCAATCCAGGAAAAGGTGTCGCACTTTTAGACATTTACAAACACACAACACAGGCAATTTCAAAGTAGACATTGCACATACTGGAATGTTCTAAGAGTTGGAAGGAAATGCAACCACGTAAGCAAAGCAGCCTTGCAAGAAAGTGAAGAAGTTGTTTAAAGCCCCTGTTTTTAACCACGAGAAAGTTATGGACAACCCCCAAAAACTGATCAATGAGACAATCAGTGTGAGGAGGGGTAGTATGAAGGACAGAAGAATGTGAAAGCCGTATAGGAGTCCTGTTTAGTCTTAAGTTTTGCACAGTTTATTACAAATACACTCAAAATGCACCCTAATGCGCTAATAGGCAGGGACCAGAAAAAACAAGGAGAACATACTAAACAGTAATGAAAGAACCCCACACCAATACAAGGAGAACAAACTCTACACAGACAGACGCTAGGAGCCTGTCAGACTCTCGACCCTGTAACTGAAACCCAAATATTAAATCAGGGCACCTAAATATATACGTATTTCTAACAGTTGTGGGCAAGGGTCATTGAGGCGCAAAATCCTTTCAGGTTTGTAGTACAGAATAGGGTAATTATTTTATTTATAAGATCTTATTTTGAAAGTTATTCAGATATATGGGCACATGAGGAATAATAGGCCTACAATTAAAAAAAATCTGTGGCCAGTACATTAATAACCTGTTTATAGTAACCACAAATTACAAATTATTGCCTTGTTACTGTGTAGCTGTTACTTATTTGTCATTAACGGCTTTGAAAATATATATAATTAAAAATAAGAACTATTGTTGACAAGTGTAAATTAAGTTTCACAGTGAATAGATTTTAGTATTTTATTTCATTGTTGAAAATTAAATAGAATCAAGTCTTTATTACAAATTATAAGACGCTCCAGAATTATTTTGTTTAACTTCTGATGGGAAACTGATTATCTGCTTAATTTAAAGACATTTCATTCTTATTTTATCATGATTGTGGTTGTGGTTGCAAAATCTGGTGCCAATCCCACAATTCACAGTCCACAGGAGAAGTTGTACCTTGCAGCACTGGGGGATTAAGCCTCCCCCTCTCTCAGAGGGGCCAATTATGATGCTCAAAACAGCCAGAAGGCAGCGCTGGGACTCGACCTCAGTCCCCATAGTGGTAGAGTTGTGAATTGTCACTGCACCAGCTCCACTGCACAAGAGTGTCACTGAGAACATTCTATTAATGATAATTTGATTGAAGTGCTAAGGTAGTGGAAGTTTTAGATGGTTTAGTAATAAAAGTGATTTTACTATTCAGTATGTAGAAGGGGCTGCCATGCACTACCCACCAAAAATACTACTAATAATAATTAAAAAAATAAAAACAGGGGCAATCAACCCTGACCACAAATGCATTTTGACTAGGAATCAGTTACCCCTGTTCCATACAACATTGGGCTACTCATCTTGTCCCTTTTGTGTAATACACACACAGAGGCATCCCTGCTCTGCTCTGCCAATCACAGACCTAGTCCTTCAGACTCGTAGAACTCAGAATAGACCCATAGAACTGGAGTCTCAGAATGCCCATAGTAATGGAAACTCAGGAATACACAAAACACAGACTGAACCGTGACCCAGGACAGAACCTGGCAACTGGACACACAGAAATGGGACATTAAACTGGGTGGACTTGATCTTAAGTGAAGAGATGTGAACCATGGTGACTCAGCAACACAAACCAGTACTCTACCATTGAGCTACATTATTTATATCCCACCTCTGATGGAGTTCCTAAGTTCTGTCTCACCAGGAGGCTTCTGCGTTCCTTCGGTCTGGGGGCTGGGTCTGTGGCCCCAGTGTGACAACACTTTTTATTCAAATATATTAAATTGAGATACTTTAAAATGTTGCCTATTAGATTTTGCAAATAAAATGCAAGTGGCCAATTTTTCTATTTGTCTCTTAGTGCATGTCTGCATAACAATGAAAGAATCACATACAAATACAGAGAGACGACCTAGGGGTGCGTAAGTAAAATTAATCTATGGAAGAAGAGTAAATTGAGTGAAGATTTGTGAAAAGTAAAAGATTTTCAAGTTGCTTTGAGATGTTCAAAGCCAGATTTCTTTAGCGTTTTTGATAAAAGAGCATCTCAAAGCAACTTGAAAATCTTTTACTTCTTCCATAGATTAATTTTACTTACGCACCCCTAGGTCGTCTCTCTGTATCTCTGTATTTGTATGTGATTCTTTCATTGCTATGCAGACATGCACTAAGAGACAAAATAGAAAAGTTGGCCATGTTTCTGATTCTGTTTCTGTTTAGTTAATTTATGCTTTTATGCCCTTCATGGGATTTACTTAAATCTCAGAATCCACCGCAAATGTCAACCGGGCACGTCCAGAATACTTTTAGCTGCATCTAGGATTTGTGCACTATTTTTCGTGTGGTGTAAGCTTTAAACAAAGCAAGGGCAAATACTATAGATGTATGTATAATGATTTATGTGCAGGGTTATTTTAGGGCATTTTGAAGTGCCTGTGCTGAGTTTTTTTATCCTCATGCCACCCTATATCTGCTGTAAGCTAAACACAGCTTCAACCCCTAGCACTATTAAGCTGACATATGCCCTCTCCTGGGGGTTGTAGAGAGAACAGTTTCAGACATTTCGTGTTTTACCCATGAACAGATCAGCCTGCTATCAGAACCTTATTCAAGCTGTTTACGTTCTAAAGCTTTGGTTCCGCTGGATCAGTGAGAACTGATGATCTGTACGTCATCGTATAGCTTCCTCGATGGAGTTACTATGCTGGACTCAGCTGTGTGTGTGTGTGTGTGTGTGTGTGGGCTTTGGTAAATTTGTATTAATTATAATCCTGAGCTGAGCCTGGAGCTAATGATGTAATTATCTTATGAATAAATGCTACAAACTCGACTCCTCAGAGTACAGGCAATACAAACAAAAACGATTCAGCCTTTCTGGAAGTGTGTTATCATCATCCTTTGTAGACGAATATCCCCCGGTTCTGCTCCTGATGTTTGTCCTGATGTAATGGATTGTGATTTAATCCCTTTGTTTGTGGGTTTATCTCATTATTGTATCTCTCTTTTTTTGTTAGGGCATTTCCCTCACTGGGATGGCAGCAAACAGGTAAGAATATCTGCACCGAATATCTTTCTATCTCTCTATACGATGCCTGATGTTTAATATTACCTATCAAGCAATCCAATTTTATGGTGATTGTCTCAGCAATTTCAAGCGACATCATTTTAAAATACCCTGCAGTCACAGCCCCAGTCATAAGATACCTTTTTAGTAGAATATCATCAGAATACAATCCATATACAGGTACGAGCTGTTGTGCTGAAAACACAAGCTACCATCTACGCAGCATCACGGATGGAACTGCGTTATTAATTTAACAAAGTTCACAATTATAGAAAATACAGTCATGTGCCCTCAATATCCCAATAAAGACCCTCTATTGGGAAAAGCTGTAACACTTAAGAGGTTAGTTTGAGGCATATCAGATACTTTTGTTTGATGGAAGCCAAAAATGCATTGTTAGACAGTATTACAGACAGAATATACAGGTAGTGGGAGACAAATAAAAGGAGTATTACTTGCAATAGGACAGGCACATGTATACACTTGCAAACACCATTAACAGCGTGACGTAATTTGCAACGAAAAAGTCTTTAAACATTGAGCTCCCACACACACACACACACACACACACACACACACACACACACACACACACACACACACACACACACACAAATACAAATGATTGATTTCTGCACTTTGCCTCTAATTGTGGATCTGGAGTATTGTTAAGCTGTTGAGGTGATTTGCTGTTTATTGCTGCGTTAAAGCGTTATTCCTAATGCCCTGTATTATCATTTTGAAACCTCAGTTGTTAAAGTGAACGGACTTGGAACGGATAGATGTTAAACAACATATACAGTACCTGTACACCTTTGCTGAACTAGCCTTTGTGAAGCTAAATGGGATTGGGCTGCCAGTTCTGGTCACCCTTTGTCCCTGATTCAGTGCCATCTCCCCTTCCTAGCATCATTCTAAATTCAGATTTGCATTAATGGCAAATTACTACACAACAGGTTACCTGGCACAAGAGGTTAGTTTCATCCTGCATCAGCCTGAACCGGGTGTCATAAAAGCCGAAAGGGAAGCGAACGAGGTGACAGATGCGTTAATGCACTATCCACGGGTGGCCTGCCCATTCAGCATGCCTCGCGTGTCCCCACATTAGAAAACAAATCCCCATATTTGACGTTGATCTGTGTGTGTGCGTGTGTGTGCGTGTGTGTGCGTGTGTGCGTGTGTGTGTGTGTGTGCGTGTTTAAAGGCAGAATGCATTTGTCATGAAGAGAAATTATTACAGGCTAGATTATTATGCAGATCGTTTTCAATTGATATTCCTCCACCTCTATCCCTGAGATCTGCCTGTTTCATCATGCTGTCACAGGAGGAGAATTGCTTTGCCAGACCATGAACAAGCTTTTGTCAGAATGGCATTCTAAGTGAATTGAAAAACGAGAGCTGCCTCGTTGTGATTTTCGGCTCTCATCTCACCTTATGGGTTATGGTGTAGTTTATTTGCTATTCGAGCGCAAGGTTCAACATTTTATTTCTGGAATTGACAAATGACAAAGCTAGAGGATGTTTAGACATTTGCTACTACACTCAAACAAGTGTGTTATAAATATGTCACTACTCTTCCATGTTTAAATATAGGCCAGTAATTACTTTCATATAAGGAGTTTTGTAAGTGTGTGTCCTAGCTCTGCCAAGCTACCACTGTTGGGGTCCTTGAACATGACCCTTAACCCACAATGGCATGGATTTTGAAGTTGTAAGTCACTGTGGGTAAATGACATAAATGCATCTGCTTAATGACTTACATTTATTAATTATTTATTGATTTATTTAATTAATGATTTAATGTAAGGAGCTACACAACTGACTATGGAGACAACCTGAAATCATTATGCCAGCTATAAAGGCTGATTAGGGAGATCTGTAAATATTCCATCCATCCATCTATCCATTATCTTCCGTTTAATGCGCATCGAGTCGGGGACCAGCCAGTGCACACATGGCAACTCTGGGCGCAACCAGATATGCATTTTAGAGAATCATTTGTTTAATATATTATTTATCAAATATAATGTTCATTAGGTAGACAAAAGAAAACTCTTTTTTTTAAAAATAAAAAATATGATTGCTTTTTTCCTTGTGTGGAGTGTCCGTCTGGGTTTACTCCAGGTGCTCTGGTTTCCTCCCACAATCGAAAGACATATGTTTTAGGCTAATTGGCGTCTCTAAGATTCCCCGAGTTCCTGCTTTGCACCCTGTGCCACCAGCTGGGCACAGCCTTTCTCATGACCTTGATCAAGATTAAACGGTAAAGTAAATGAAAGAATGAGTGAGTTTCTTGATGTTTAGTGTATACAAACAGCATTTAAACATAAATCAAGTCAAAGCTTATAGAGAAAATAAAATTCAGTTCAAGTTCAAATTTCACCAGGACAACATTACCAGCTGATTGCTTTTAATTTCAAAAAATTAAATGATTAATGTCCTTTTTCATATTTGCATACACACTAAGTAATCTTTGCATTGCTTATCTCTTATAAAGAGATCTTATCACTTGATGTGAAGCCTGGAAAATGTTATGAGAGGAGCGGGGTGAACAAATTACATTTAATGATATATCTGGTCTTTGTCTACAAACCTTAGATGAAAAATGGATCAGTCCTGTAAATCGGCCTAGAGGAATTTTAGCCCTTTTCTGCATACAGACCAGTTTCAGCTCTGAGATGCTGGTGTGTTTCATCACATAAACTGCTCACTTCAGGTCCTTCTACAACCTTTCCTTTGGATTACGATTTGTATCCTGAATAGGTCTGTGTCCAAACAAGTAGAATGTTTTAGGGTTTAGGGTTGCCGTCTTGCTGCATGACCTGCTTTCTCTTGAGATTCAGTTTGCAGATGTCTTGACATTTTCTTTTCAAATATTCTGGTATAATTCAGAATGTATTGTTTCATCCATAATGGCAAGTTGTTCTCGCCCAGGTGCAGCAAGTCCGGTTAAAAGCATGTTTCTACCACCACCATGTATAAAAGGATGAACGTTTTTAAGGTGCAATTCTGTGTTTTCCCTTCTGCAGACATGCCACTTTTCAAACCAGAAAGGTTTTCGGTCTAAGACTGCAACAGAAAGATTCTAACAGCCTTCTGATTATGGCTTTCTCTTCATGTTATTGTGCACACATCTGTTGTTCAGTGTTCACCTGGTGGTGGACTTACTAACATTAACACTGGGCAGTACAAGAGAGCCTTTTAGAATTGGCTTAGAATTTGCCTGGATTTCTTTTTGTGATGTCATGGACATTCACACACTTTACCCTTGGAGTGATTTTTGTTGGTGGGCCAAGAAACAGTGGACTTGAAATTCTCGTGTATATTTTCCAGTCTGATCAGCATTAACAATTCATCTTGAGAGGTTTCTCAGAAAGCTTTATTGTTCATACCATGATACATTTTCACAAACATTTGTTGTGAAGATCAGAGACTGCATGATCCCAATTCTATAAATACAACAGGTCGCTCACTCATATCTGATTGGCATCCCATTTATTTAAAAACACTCTCCCACTCACTAACTTTCGTATCTTGTGCTTAGTCCAGGACAGTGCCACAGAAGAGCCTGTGCATAGACGGCGGCATAGGGCGACTCTAGGGACCACTCGTAGGGCATACACACTCATACACGGGTCATTTAAGATGCAACGATCAACTTAACATGCATCGTTCGACTGAGGGGGAAACCAAAGTACCCAGAGAAAACCCACATGTACAGGGCTTGCAGACTCAACACATAAAGTACCCAGACCACTCCACCTGGGGAACGCAGGACCCTCTAACTGTGAGGCAACCGTGCACCTAAAACACCTAACTCTAATTTGACCTTTAAAGTAACTGCTAATCCTAAAAGCACGGTGGCTCGGTGGGTAGCACCGCTGCCTCACAATAAGAAGGTCCCAGCTTCAACCCCAGGGTGGAGAGACCTGGGTCCTTTCTGTGTGGAGTCTGCATGTCCTCCCCGTGTCTGAGTGGGTTTACTCCAGGTACTCTGGTTTACTCCCACAGTCCAAAAACATGCATGTTAGGTTAACTGATCACTTCAAATTGGCATTGACTTGTGTATATATATATATATATATATGTGACTGGTGTCCTCGTGTATGGATATAACCTTGTGTGTGTCGCTTACATGGCCACTGATGCTGATAGCGACGTTAAAGAAACCAAATAAATAAATAAAAACTAATCCTAAAGGTTCTCATCCTTTTTCCACTCACAATCATGTAAAAATCAAATTTATGCCAAAATATAGACATTTTTTAAGGATTCAGGCATCATTGTGAATATACATTTACAGCATTTAGCAGACACTGTCATCCAGCGAGTCTTATATATAAGATGAAAAAGCAAGGATTAAGTGTTTTGATCACAGACCCAACAGTATTTGCTTTGCTCTGCCAGGATTTAAACCCTTAACCTTCCGATTAGTAGTCCAGAACCTTCTCACTGAGCCACCAGTGTAAACATGCATATCTCAGGAATTAAGAAGATCCTTTCAGGCTTCTCTCACAAACTGTTCCACCATAAGCAGTGAGGGGTAGGGCTGCAGCCATGCTTTGCAAGCTTTGTGAATTGCTTGGGAATTCACATATATAAAATTCATTTTTCCAGTTTTCAGCATCATAAACATTGTGTGCAAATAGTTAATGTTATTATGAGGTACTAATCCATCAGATAAAAAACAACAACTAGATTGTTAGGGAAGCTCATCGTAGCCTTTCTGTGTCTGACTGTGAGCAGCTATAGCACTCAGACAAACCTGGAGTGAAGAGCTAACAGGTATCCACTGGGAACTGTCGTGCCCGAGGCGTCAGATTGTGGCACCGGTGTTCTTCTGCCACACTTCACAAGCACTCTTTCAGTACTCAATAAACCTCCCACTGGGAGAAGTGCATCTCTCAGAGCATAGCAACAAAGGGCAAGAGCCAAGGATTAATGAACAGAGTCATTTTTGCCATGCATTTAATGTATTTTACTCAGCTCACTGTAAATCGCACTTAGGCACGTGCCCGCATGCATACACTCACACACACACGCCCACAGAAACTCAGACGCGTGCACATGTCCACAGAAACACAGACGCGTGCACACGCCCACATGGGTGTAGATATTGTATGTTTTGTGACAAAAGAGAAAGCAGCCTCCCAAGTTCATGTCTGGTGATGCAATTACGTGTTATGCTTCTAGACTGCTGTCTGGATCGTCTCTCTGTGCACCGCATATAAATATGATCAAATCAACCACTGCCTCACGCTCCAGCATTCTGATAGTTTCAGTTCTTCTTTGTTTTTTTAGACAAACACAGCAAATATTGCTTGCAACTGAGTTTCTTTCATTTAGGCCAGACTTTTTAAATTGTTTGTTTCTCAGATGTCCCTACTTAAGAATCTACTGAGAAGGGAGGAAAAAAAAAAAAATCTTTATTTTTTAGCACTTTTCAATTTCTCAAGGACTATGTGGAATCAATACAAGGAAGGAGGAAGAAATAAAAAATATTTTTTTATTTAAAAATACAATTTATTTAAACTACAGTTAAATTAAAGTGAATCTGGCGAAACAAGCAATAAAAAAAGTCTGGCCTAAAGAAAAAAAATTCTGTATAGAAAAAAACAAATCGAGATGCATCGATAATCGTTGCCCTAGAGATTGCCCAGAGATTCGCACCCCTAATATTAATCCTACAAAAAGAATTACCGTTGAATAAATGTTTCCCTATTTTTAATGCTCCCCTTAAAATGACTATACAGACGTGTGTTTGTGATATTATTCTAATGCTGTCGAGCTGACGTGAAATATTTGGCAACCCAATCTAACCTCACAGTGCTATAGTCTGACCGTGAATCAGAATGCTAAGTGTCCACCTCCTAATTAATTACACTGCTAATTCATTAGCACAGTTATGCTGCTTATTGCCAAAACAAATATTGCTCTGTTGAGAGAGGAATCACAAATCACTCACAACACAACCGGCGCTGTTTCAGCCATGCATTTGTAATGAGCGTAACAAATACGTTTCTGTACAGAACCTCAAGTCCTGGCACAATAAAACCTATTAAAATGTGATTCGCTCACAGCGCAGCAATGGTGCAATGAATCAGGTCCCCTCTTTAGAGTTAATAACAATGCAGATGGAACACTGGCCTAATATTAAAGGATAATAATAATAATAATAATAATACACCCCCCTCCCCCCTCCCAACGATTGGACTGGCGCCCTGTTCAGGGAAGGAACCAGGATTTTCCAAGAAATAAATGTTTGGGGGAAAACGACCAGCAAAAAGACTTGAGCCTAACTGTCAAGCATGGTGGAGGACCGATTATAGAATTATGGTTTTTAGGTTTAAGAGTATTTTAGCTGTTGTTTTGTAAAATAAAGTCCCTGATAAAGACGTCGTCTTAAAGGCGGTTTATGCTGCTCTAAAATCTCGTTGTACTTTTCTGCATTAGTGCTGCAACACAGAAGTGTAAATGACCTTCACCAAGGGTCCGGACCCGACCCCGTACCATGATAGGACCTGGCTTTTGGATTTGTTCCTCATAACAGTCTGGATGATCCTTTTTTTAGTCTTTTGTCTGAAGCACAGGGCCTAAATTTCTTCTCCATAACATTTATTGGTCTGAGCACAATCCCCCTTTCCATGGTGAATGTCCATCCTAGATACCCCCGAGCCCAGAGAAGTGGGCGGAGCTTCTGGACATGGTTAACACAAGGCTTGTATTTTTGTACAGTAAAGTTTTTGTTAGGAGACTCAGCGCGGCTTCCCGTTCGCCCCGCCGTCGTCCCAGTTCGGCGTTACGGAACGATCGATGAAACGATTTATATTTATATTTATATTTATATTCCCGTATGTGATTGACGAGGCGATCAGGTCCACCCGGGGCTCTCGTTATTTAAACAAGAGTTTCTGCGCATCGCTTTGCCACGTCGTCACGCTTGGTTCGCTACCCCGATCGTTCCGTCGTAACGCTTCCGCCATTTTTTGTGTGCCACTACGGCCAGTTGGTGACATCCCGGGTCATTTATCGCCGACGGATGGGTAAGGGAGGAATCCCTGAGGTAAATTAGTTTTATAGGGAATTAACTTCAGGGTTTCCCGAGGCTTAGCCTCCGTTCGCTCGCCTGCCTTAGTGCACTCCGCTAGGCTGCGCCACCCGATTTGGGACGCGCCCCTAAGCGGCCCTTACCCGCGCCTATCGCGCTCCCGAGCATACGCTTGCCCCCTGGTGCTTCGGAGGCACATTGCGTCACCTGATTCGGGACGCGCCCCGAAGCTGCTCTTTTTCTTTCTGTATTTTGGAGAGCCTTTTGCTGTACCTTCTCAGTTCTCCTCATTTATTGCCCCCCACGTTGAGTTTCCCCTTATCCGCATCCTTGGGTCCTTCAGTTGTAAGTGGTATTTATGAATGTAACTCTGTATTATAGAGCTTGATAAAGGTTTGATAAACTAATCCCTTACCCATGTGCTCCTATCAGATACTGATGAACAACGGTTCTTGATGCCGCGCCGTCTGAGGGAGCGGAGAGAGATCACCCTTTTTCAGTTTAGTCTCGTACCCCTTACCCTTTATAACCTGAAATTCCTCCAGAGTCGTTTAATGATCTTATGAACTGTAGAAAATGTAATGAATATCTAAATCCCTTCCACTCTTTTTTTGAGGAACATTATTTGAAACATTTTAATCGTTTTCTTACACATCTGGTGATAAACTGGAGTTCCTCTGATCATCCTTTACTCCTCAAACACTCCTTTCCTGGATGTCGCTTTTGGAACCAAATCAGGATAATAATCACCCGACATGGACATTTTATGGATGTGCATTAACATATGAAATTAATTTCAAAAGGGCTACGACAAACCGCTGAACATAACTGCACTAACCACGTGTAGAAATAAATGAATATAAAATGTGCAGAAGAAGAGTAACTCTGTGAAAACTCTGTGAAAGTGGAGTCTGCTGGTCTGGAGTGATATCATCTGGCAGCAGAGTTACATCAGATGATATGGCTCGATGATTACTACCTCCATGTCCAAAGCTTCTATCCTATTACGGGCTGAACCGTCAGCTCTAAATGGCCTTGTTACATGTCCCGCATTGTCTCCCAGTGTTTCATCCGTCGCCATGAAAACAACGAAAAACGGTTCCCACGCCGCCTTATATCACAACTTAAACATGTAGCTTTGTAGACTGACCATTTTCAGAAAGAAAATTGAATGCACTTGCACCAGATTTAGCTGCTGTGGATGTCTGGGAGCAAAAAAAACAAAAAACAGATGTTGATCCTTCCCTCCAAGACTGGGTGACAGGGACTGAATTATTTAGTAGCTCCACCAAAGTCTCGTGCTCTGCTCTCTGGGCCTGTGCAGATCTCTGAGAGGAGTTCTCATTTCAGGAACATCAGTCTCAGTTTCTTTGCTGGCCAGACCCCGGTCTGTCCGCCGGTGCTCGTTTTGAGAGCGGTAGTGCGTCTCGTGTCCATAACACACACGGGGTGCTCCTGGTTGTCCAATAACGACTGACGATTGTGCAAATTCTTTGGCTTCAAGAGTCACGGGTTTGTCCGATATCCTACGCAGATCAAGTCATATTATATTCATGAGCAGAATTTAAAGCAAAGCATCTGCTCATGATGAGCTGAGCTCACATTAAGGAGACCACAAAGGACCGGAAGAATATTGCGCTTACCGAGTAGCAGATTTCCTAGTTTGAAGAAAGTCGACAGCTCTAGGGGAAAAAAAGCTGTACTTTATTTTGCCATACTCTCCTTCTGTAACATTTCCCAGAAGGCACTAGGGTTAGCAAGCTGTAGCTGGGATGGGTTGGGTCCTCAGGGACGGTTAAAGCTTTGTAGATTTACTCCAAGGTTGGGAAGTTTTGAGTTGGTCTGTTTGGACTGGTTTCATGAATGAAATGTGATCAGGCTGGCCAATCAGAGCTCGGTTGCCGGGCAGAACAGCTCGTCCTGCTAGTAGCAGAGCACAAGAGCCTATAGAGCCTATTATAAAAAACATGGATATTAAATAATATCTGTGATGAAATAAAGCTGAAATGCTCCAGAATGATGATGATAAAACTCCCAGTGACTGAATGAAACTGTTTTATTGTTTATTCTTCGTTCTCGTAGCCGTGCTCATGCATCAGCTCAGACTTCTACACAAAATGTTTTCTCGTTGCATATAGAACCTCTGGATTCTTTCCTTGGCGTAATTTTGGGAGTTGCCATACCGACTCTGATCCAAACAAATACAAACTCTTTAAGGGAGATTTCACAAAAAGCTACGATTGTTCTGAAGGTCTTTTCCTCATGAGTCCATGAGTGCTCTACAAGCTTTATCCAGCACGGTTCGTTCCTTACTCAGCTCGCTTGGAACCGTGACCAAGCGTCTAAAAGTCAAGGACTAAAATTCAAAGTCAAATTGATTTCTGTTATGATCTATTATGTTGCATTGTCTCAAAGCAGCTTTACAATCTTATACAGTCGAATCCGGTTAATGGGACCACATCGGGATGTGATCGCTTTGGTCCTAATAACCGGCTGGTCCGATTAAGCGAACATGCCCTATGTTACAAGACGGGACGTGCTATGTAACATAT
>JAVSBV010001138.1:0-13023 GCA_033117975.1 Parotocinclus spilosoma | reverse complement strand
TAGTTCTTGTTTGTACGTTCGCTATACGTGTAAATCACACAATAAAGGTTTAATAAACATTTAATATGTTACATATCACGTCCCGTCTTGTAACATAGTGCATGTTTGTTTAATCGGACCAGCCGGATATTATGACCAAAACGATGCCGATGTGGTCCGATTAACCGAAATCGACTGTATATAAAACAAAATAATAAAATAATAATAATAGTATCCCCACCCTCCCCCCTCCCAAGCCATGGGTGTGTTGATAGAACTCAAAAACAGTACATTCTGAGCATTGTATCAAGGGTCAGTACCTCATAGCAAACTTTTTGTCAAGAGAAATATACAACTTAAAATGAATGTAAATATAAAAAGCCAGATAATGTTGCTATTTAGCCAAAATGTAACTTAAAAGCCCCCTGTACAACTTTGCCGACATCCGCCACAGGAGGTCAGAAGAGTCCCCATTTCCAGTCATCTATGGTCTTTGAGTTGGCACCTAGCATACGACACTTACACTTTTTATACATTTACGCTTAGTCAGTTAGGTGGATCTTATCCATAGTGGTTTACAATGATAAACTTGGAATGCAAATATGGATTCTATAATCTATAATCTATTTTGTTTTATAATTTAGTTCATTTAAAAATGTTTCTATTACTAATTTAACGTTTACTATTAATTTGTTATTTATTTATTGACCTGGTTTTGCTGTAATTAAATATTATTTTGGTGTTTATTTAGTTAGCATCTAGGCCACCCATGGAGGATGTGTCCCCTGTTGAGTCTTGGTCCTCCCAAGGTTTCTTCCTACCATTTTAGTGAGTTTTTCCCTTGCCACTGTCACCCTAGGCTTGTTCAACTTGGGATTGGCCTTTTAGGACCGTGTAATAATGTGAAGCTGCTTTGAGACAATGCTCCATTTTAAAAGGCGCTATATAAATAAATGAACTTGAACTTGTTTAGGTCTGGAGACATGCTTGATCTTTAGCCTCAGTTTCTTTAGCTAGGCAGTGGCCACCTTGGAGGTGTGTTTGGGGTCTTTGTCATGTTGGAAAACTGCCGTGTGGCCCAGTTTCAGAAGGGAGGGGATAATTCTCTACTTCAGTATGTCATGGTACATGTTGGCATTGATGGTTCCCTCAATGAACACTGTAGCTCCTCACAGCCACCAGCACTCATGCAGCCCCAAACCATAACATTTAACTTCCAGTATGAGAGAGTGAGAGAGCAATAACACTAAATGTGAGTGGGAGTGTACTCAATTCTGTTGCCAGCGGTTTAATTGTTGTGTGTTGAGTCATTTTGAGGGAACAACGACATTTGACTAACTACTAACGACTACTAACGACATTTAACTAAAGACTAACTACTTTACATTGTATCATTTCTTCAGTGTTTTCCCATGTAAAGATGTATAATAAAATACTTACAAAAATGTGAGGGGTGTACTCACTTTTGTGAGATGCTGTATATTACCTTGCCTGATACTAAACACTGTCACATAAAATACAGTTTCTCATTTATTAATTGTGAGCGAGAGACATCCAATGCTCTGTATGCAGCTTTACAGTGAGACTAAATTGTAAAACAAGTATATAGAAAATCAATATATGGTGGTCAGTGCCCATTTTAATGTATGGAATCACTGCAGTATTTTGGCTAATTAGTCAATACCAGCACACAGCAGTATCCCATATAACATTGCTGAGTAAGGTATTTAATATGGTGATTATGTATTGTCTACAATGATATCTTAACTGCTTGAACAGTTTGCGAGCTAAAATGATCAAGTATGGCACTTTGCAAAAACGGGCACAACCACGCAATTTCACTGCATCTGCGTGCTAGCTCCACACATCAAGCTAACCTTCTACCTACAAAAATCCTGACTGAGGTAAAAAAAAAAAATAACTGAACCAACTACTCCAGGAGACAAAATACAGACACCACCAGCCTCACAGTCTATGTAGTTAGATTTAATTACTAGACTTGGCTTATTCTGGCTTGACTTTGATGGCAATTTTGTGAGTTGTCTTAATGCTTTAGTTTTTAGTAAATAAATAATTGTCTTTACATTTAATTTTTTTTTCACTGTTGTCATTTGTAAGCAACATATAATATGCAACATGGCTGATTTTCAATCCAAATATGTGATCTGGCAATATTTCTCCAATTTAGCCATAGATAAGAGTGAGTCAGTGACTTATGATTAAATTTAGCAATTTTATTGATTTTCTTTAGCGAGGTAATTTGCTACATCCCAGCATGAAGCCACTCGGTCACAGTTCTTTGCAGTTAACAATAGATCCTTACCTGTAACAATAGATGGAAATATAGATTCAGATACAGACTTTTGGAAGGAACTAAAATGGCAGGTTAAACTCCATATTCTATTGAGCTGCATGGGTGGATAGTTCGTTCTAAATGGTTATAAACCAGTTTAGGACATGGCTGCGTCTGAAATGGCACACTTGACAAGTATGTACTAGATTGTGGCCAATACGCAATGTTGGACCGGTAAAACAGTATGCCATTTTAGCACTTGCCAAAAACAGACACACAGCCCATGTTTTATGTCTTGATTGTGAAAGTGGTATCCAGTCCCACCCTCAATCGGTATCGGCCGATCGGTATCAGCCCGACAAGAACCGATCTTCAATTAAAATTAACAATGTCATTGACATTAAAGCTGCTTTGTGACAATGTCTATTGTAAAAAGCACTATGCAATTAAAATTGAATAGAATATTATCTCTCTTTTTGGGAAAATTATGGCCAGACAATGTCCAGATTGCATAACATGAAATATCACAGAACTCTCATCATTTAGCAGACGATCCTATTCAGAGCGACATAAAATTAATACTGTCTTGCAGTACAAGCAATTGTGGGTTAGGGGCCTTACTCAGGGGCCCAACTGTGGCAGAGGTGGGATTTAACCCCTGGACCTTCTTCATAGTCCAGTACCTTAACCACTACCACAGTCCCTCATAGTGGACATTAAAGCAAATCTGGAGATCCATACAGCCATTCCTGGCTCAAATATAATGAATTACTCATGTGGTTTATACAGTGCTAACCTGATGGCAACAAGCTTACCTTAACTTTTGATTTTTCAAATGTGAAAGTTACAGCTGAAAAAATTAAGGGAACACTTAAACAACACAATGTAACTCCGTTTTCCCTTTTTTTTGAGCAGTATATTTTGTAATCCTAGCTTTTTTCAAACTCTGAATATGAGTGGTAAATGTACTCCTTGTTTTGGTAGGTCAGTATTCTCGACGATCACGTGAACAGCCAAACACCTCTGCTGTCCGAGAATGGTCTCACTACCAACTCTGCGTCGGCTCCCCATTCCTGATAGTCACTCCTCCACCTAAGACACAAGCACATCACAGGACTGAAGTACCAACCAACATGCCAAAGCTGCTGTTCTCCACATCTCAGCCAGGGTGGTACTGTGAGCCGTGTCCTCTGAGAACATACCTGTAACTCAGGCTCCAAAAAGTATTGATCGTTTTCCTTCATTACCTCCAGGACCTTTTTGTTTCTGTATGCCAAAATGAGTTGTAAGAGTCTGGATAATGTGTACGTCAATTTAACACTGTATGGAGTCACCATACATTCTAAAAACCTGGAACCTTTTGTTCATTAACTTTAATTACAGCTGTGGCACACGTTCTAATCTGAGTCAAGCCTGGTTTTAAATGCTGTATCTTTTATCGGAGGGGGTCTCTCTTCCCCACAAACCCTTGATGTCCACATAAAATTGGTTGGTTGACACAAAAAAAGCTGTTGCTCAGACACTGCATTTACTGGTTTTTTTTTTCTCTACATGGTTCAAAAGCTCTTTCAGAATGTAACCATCCACACAGTCATGTCGTGAGAATGATTTAGAAGAAGCTATTCACAACCAGCAATAAAACAACTTTTCCCTGTACGCCGTCAATTTGAAATCAAAAGAACATGAATTTCTTTCCAAGTTATGGCAGCCCTGCTCAAATTATGTGTTTTAGAAATAAAAAGTGAACGTTATCAGGGAGCAATCTGTGACATTTGTGCACACTTTTTAGTGCCTAGATTTTGCAGCATTCAACAGACATCTTTATCCAGAGATGCATACAACTGAGCAGAGCAGTTTGAGCTTTGAGTCAAGGCTCCAGCTTTGGTTTGGCAGAGCTAGGATTGATAGACCAGAGCCTGTACTTGAATTTAGTTTGTTGCACACTGGATGAGATACCGGTTCAGGGCTTACTGCAGCGTTGGGGCAGGATTCCCCACCCCAATAAGGCCTTTCCGCCCTCAGACACAACCAATTATGCCCGTGTGATGCCAATCCCAGAAAGCACGACTGGCACGTAAACCTTGGTCTCGAGTCGTTTTTTTGTAGAGGCTGGGTTATCCTCTTTAATGCATATCAGTTTGAACAGGGCTACACAGTGTGAAGTAGCACTTTTAGCCAATTTTAACATTGGTTTTTACTTTTCTAATTGAGTACAGGTATGTACATTGATAAGATTAACAGTCACATTCAAGCCTCAAGTGTTATATACGTGATAAGCCTTTTAATTGCAATTTATGGAATTTTACAATTAGTATTAAATGTAATGTACCATAACGCTTAAGAGTATGGTATGATGGAGCTTATACCTTTGGCACTGATAAGACAGTATTACGAACAGTAAAGATAAGCCGGCTGACTCAGAGACTCAAGTGAATGTGTTTACATAGTTATAGATTAGGAAAAAGTATACAGTTATTGAGGGAACCAAGAAAAGAGTACTACTTACACTACGATACATGTTGTAACATACCCAAGAACTCCCTAAACACATGAACTGAGTTAAAACACAAGTTCAGAAATGAGCTAACAAGCAAGTGAGGACAAAAACACGAGTTGCCATATCTGAGAAATTGATAAGAAAAAGCAGCTCATCAACTTTTGAGGTTGAACAAAGCCAACTTGCAGGAATACTGGAGAGAGACAGGAATGGAACTAAGCCAAAACAAGCAACCACACTTTAGAAAATAAGCCACAAAATCTGGAACCCCCAACTACCGATATCTGTACGCAGCTTAGCTCAAACCTGCCTAAAATAAGCAGACCAGGCAACAAAATGTACTCCTGCCTCTCCCACCTTGTGTGTTCAAAAATATATATTTTTTGTAGTTAAAGTGAAAGGTTACCTGTACACTGATATGCACAGACAACTTGGCAACATATGTCCCAATATACTGCACAGCCACTAAAAGCATTTTAAGTACTGCCTCGTTTATTATGTAAAAAAGAAAGTACTGTACTAGTATGCTTTGTGAGAAAGGAGTTTATCATCTTTAATAGGACTTTTGTAAAAAGGGAAACCCAAGTAAGGGTTCGTTTAAAATTCTCTTCAAATTATCAGGAACACCTGCAAAACATATTTATAATAGTATTTGTATCAGCATGTGATGCATATTGTATACATTTAGTCATTTAGCAGTTGCTATTACCAAGAGCCACTTACTATGACGCAGTCTTACAATGTACAAATCATGAAATTGTGCGTAAGGGGCCAGCAGTGGCAGCTTGGAGATGCTATGGACTTCTGGTCCATAGTCTAGTATCTTAACCGCTGTGCCACCACAGCCCCAGAATCCATCATTTTGATATATGAGGTTTGAGGGATAATATTATCAACTGTTGTTGCTGTATTTTTTTAATTCTTCAATTAATGTGTCCCTGTTTAGCTGAATGTTGTGTTTGACCCCAAATCAGGAGTGCAGAAATGGATGGTCATTAAAGTTGTAACCATTTTTTTTTTTAATCCAAGCAACTGAGCATTAAGTGAAAAGACTAAACTGTGGCAGCTTAGCAGAAGTGGGATTTGAACCCTGATCTTTGTGGGCTACAGTGCAGTGATTTGCCTCAACGCACACACAGATATTTGGTTTGTGGCCAAAGTGGCTTGGTGGTAAGTGTAAGCTGCTGGAAACAGCAGTTCTCAACCTGGGTTTGAATCCCAGGCAGGCTTTGCAACAGTTCAGATATTGTGTTTACAGAATGTCATGTGGAAAGGCACCCTACCCAAGATGTTCCTCCGCTCATGCTCAGTGAAGTCCATGTTAGAGTGCAGAGTCCAGACCCAAACTCACCACCTGTAGCAGTTAAATTCTCCTTATAGGCAGCTGTCAAGAAAATATGCTAAAAGTTCGCAAAAATGTAGACAACCACCCCCAATTAGTGATCAGCTGAATTGAGGTTCATGATATAAAGCAAACAGTGGCAGTAAAATGGCTTCCAAATCATAGAGCTTGGCAAATTTATATATAGCTCGCAGAAGTCTAACTGTAACATCTGACACTTTTACTCAGAAGAATTAGAATGACAGCACTGAGCCAGGGCTTATGGTCCAACACCGATGCCTCACTTCACAGTGAGAAAACCAGTTCCCTGTTAGGTTATGTGTAATATGGGACCAAATATTCTCTACAGGGATCAAATCTGGACAAATCTGGCTGAAACATGAGCCTGTCGGACTTGTTCTCCAGCCACTTTGCACTGCAGGCAGGACCATTGTAATATTCTATTCCAAATCATTTTTTAAAAGTTAAATAATTCATGATCACCAGCAACTGTAAAGGCTCTTTGGTAGAGATGCACACAAATGTATAGTAATTTTAAAAAAAATCTTACATTTTCTTAAGGCGGCTTGTTTTTGAGGATATTTTGGGATTGGCTTTTTTAGATTGCTCATGAGTGTATATATATATGCTTTTAAGTTTTTATAAGAGAACGTTCCTCTCATGTAAGCACATTGGATCATAAGTTGAAGTGACTATCTAAAAACATTACTGAGAGCACCTTTTAAAATTTTGTTTTTCATCTTTAAAATTGATTAGTTAATACCATGATACATAAGCCAGAAGAACATGATGTTTGGTGGTGTAAGGCACTGGCCCACCACCTTGGTGATCCAGGTTTGAGTCCTGGCAGTTGATGAGTGGCTGTGTCTGAGGAGGGGCAGACCAGATAGTGGAATCATTCCCTGCTGCAACAGTGACCCCTGCCCAATCTGGTGATGGGCTGGCACCACAGCTTCAGAGTTGACCCTGGAAAGTCTGAGATCACCTGCACAGCTTCAGTCTGACTGTCCTAAACCAGCTGGGATTAAATGATTATGTGATTTGTTCGTAGGTTTGATGAACTGTTTGTGCTTGTCTGTTTAAGTCCGTTTGACCCGGATGCAAGTGTTATAAAAGCTCACTTTCTTGTTTACCCAGTCTGTCCTGTTTCTCTAACTCACTACATACCTGACTGTTGTTGAATAGGAATGACACTTCAATCCTTACAAAGTGGAGTTTCTTCTCCCTGAAGAAAAAATCTTCTGCTTACAAAAACTAGGGGTCATTTCAAAATAAAATATCCCGTAATGAAATATCCACTGATTATTGTGAGCAGTGAAAGTTCAGGTTTCTAAATCACTAGCAACTGTAGAGCATATCATTTATTTAATCATCAAACACAGCAATCAACACACTGGACATCAACTATGAGATTTACAGACTTCTGTAAAAGTTTGTGCACCACTGGTCAAATGACTTAATTTGCTTTCTAGTCAAATAAGTTTTTTAACAGTTTCTGCAGTGTTGCATTTGGATAGTTTATCATTGAATTAAGTTCATACTTTTTCCCTGTGAGCAGGTGTACCAAACTTTGACATAAAACTAACCTCGGAACAAATACATACTAATTACTATACTAACTTTCCATAGATGTAAATGTGTGATAAATTCACGGTAAATTTGGAAAGTCATATTATAGATTCTAGTAATTAGTTGTTAGATTTGTTGTTTTAGCACTTGTATAATGACCACATTATCTACGATTAGATCTCTAAAGTGTTTTTCTTGACATTCCAATCTTTGTGCGCTTTTTTACCCTGTTCAACTTCCAAAAAAGTGTTTTCATGGCCACTACCCTTCCAGAAATATAATTATAATAATACATAAGCTTCTTCAGATAAAAGTCTCAACTTGGCATCCTGATAAAGCTGCCAGGTGCTGCTGTTGTTCAAGTTTAAGGGAAGGTCACAAAGTATTTGCCACTAGCTTCTAGATGCTGATTTTCTGATTTCTTTCAGATTTTCTTAATACTGCACACACAAACTCTGAATTTTCTGCTTGTATTGTACTAAAGAGAATGATAAATAATTATATATGGTCATTATAGCTTTGCTAAAACAATGGTATGTCTAATCTTAATGGTGGCCTAAGATATTTTTACATATACTGTATATAAACTGTTTTACTGTAGAGTTGTGTAGTGCATTAATCAGCTCAGCCCCTAAGCAGGGTTGAACTGTAAACCAAATCAAATGTCTTGTTCTACAGATGTTCCTCCAGAAAAGCAACAGTACTCCTGCAAAGTCATGCAACCATCCAGTCAGGTAATGGCAGCAGGACCATTCATGAACTCACTCAGAGACAGCTCAAGAGCTTCAAGAATTGATGATCAGGTCAGACTAAGATCTAAGTAACTTTGGCATGGTTGTTGGTCTCAGGTAGCTTTGTGGCATCCCTAAATAAGCAGCAATGTTTCAGAACATCTGGTTGTGTCTGTAAACCAGATGCCTGGTTGTGGATTCAGCATCATCTGAAGAAAATGTCTCTGAGCACCTGCAGTGTTTCATCATCAGACTTGTTCTCTGACATGTCCAGCTCAGGCTCTGCTCGCTCTTTCTCAGAGCTCTCTGATCCTCCGCTGTAGTGGTTCTTCCTCGTACAGCCCGTGTATGGTAGAGTCTCTTGCTCTGCGATGTCCACATGTGGGTCTGAAAGCTCACAGTCTGTGGTCTGTTCCTCATCAGTCTCTGGAATCACTGTAGTTTCTGTGGGCATCCCTGTTGCCACTACGTGCGTCTTTCATGCAAACAGTCAACCAAGAGGGAAATGTTAAATGACGCTACAATGCACTGGTTTGGAATATTGAGGTCATACAATACTAAGGACCAAGTTCTCCCTGGACAGCATTTGTTCCAAGGGCTGTTTTTTTTACACTTAGCAGACGCGACTTCCAACTGATACAGCCGTACAATTATGGGTTATGGGTCTTGTTTAAGAACCCAACAGTGGCAGCTTGGTTGAGATGGGATTTTAACCTTGGACATTTTGCTTCACCACAACAGCTAATATACCATTTATATTCCATATTCCATGTATATTTACATTGCCAGCATTTGATCAGCTGAATGTTGACCAGTGACAGTTTGGTGGAGGTTATATTTGAACTCTCAATCTCAAAGGTTTTGCTTGATTCACTGATACTCAATTGCCTGGATTTGTACTGTTTAACCAAATGTTTGTAGACCCCTGCAGTAATAGCTTTCAATATTCTGAGAAGGCTTTGCACCAGATTTTGGAACGTAACTGCGAGATCAAGCACGTGTTAAGCAATAACCTTGATTAAGGCCTTAAGCGTTTCTTTATTAACTTTGGTTTAGGAAGGCAGAGCACAAAGTTGACCAACTGACTTTTTAGAAAGTGAAAACCTATGACACAGCCATACTGAGACACACTGAGGTTCAGCTCATGTTTCAGTATGCAAACTGTGGCTCAAATAATCAGATGTAATCCAATCTAAGGCAGTCTACATATTTTTGGCCTGATTATATATTATATAGATAAGCCTACCATTTCAAAGGTTATGGGATCTAATCTCAGCTCTGCCAAGCTGGTACTGTTGAGCTCTTCAGCAATGCTTAGCTCAGATGAACGTTGAATACGTGTCTGCTTAATGTTGTGCATATTGTGTACAGATCATATGAAATGCGTGTTATGAGAATGGAAGGCTTAACAAATTAGATTAGACTCAACTGTTACGGAGTACTAGTACAAATCCAATGAAATGCATCTAACCAGAAGTACAAGATTTTAAACATGATTTGCATATAATAGCACAGAAGTGACCAGGGTAATGAATTTACAGGATGTTCAAAATGGACATACAGAAGTAACAATTTTATTTAGGATCATGTTGTTTAATTTTTGGAAAAGGCCAGGAGCATATTTTCTTTAGAAAATGAAAGTACAGGGTGAGTCAAAAGACACAGGAAACCCTTTTATTTCAGAAACAAAAGGTAAAATGACCGCTATATCTAAATACTGCGAGGGGGATTGTCTCATAGGCAATGCCTGGAACATAGCTGCCATCTTGAAAGCCACCATTCTGGATCAAGGGCAAGTTTTTCCAATGGGAATGTGGTCATGTAACATATCAAAGAAGACCAGAATTGTCTCAGATATCTCTCTGCAATATCTCCTGTGGTTCAAAAGTTATCAACATAGAAAGTTCAAAACTCTTGTTGTTCATCACAGAGAACTGAGGATGGAACTGATGAATCTGATGTCTGGTGAACACAGCTGCCAAATCATAACCACAGACTTTAACAACCGACACCCAGAAGGACCACTAACTTCACACAGCACTGTTGCATCCCTCAGTCAAATTCAGAGAACCTGGTACTGTGTACAATAAGCCACGTAGTGAAGGTAAGTAGACAAAGAAACCTCAACGATGGTTTTGAGAGTCCCCAACGCAGCACACGACATGTCCTTTGACTCACCCTCTATGTTAATTTCCAAACATCTAAATTATAGTGAAATGCTAAGATTACTATAATAATGGAAGGCAGATGAATATCCTGAGCAAATCCAGGATCTAGACTGATACCCCGTTCTACCCCAAGCTATCTCTGCAGTAAGTTGATGCACATAATCTCCAAATTTTACGTTCACACCCCGCATTGAAAATGTTATGAGAATTACTTCAGTTGTGATGAAGGTGACATGATAAAAGTTGGGGTTCCCATATTTGATGTTCCACATTCTTCAGGGCTCTCAGACTACTGGCAAATGTCACCATCTGCTATAGGGCCAGTAACTCACAGTCAGGAACTGTCCCAGAGCCTCCAAAAACCTGACACGTTCAAAGCAGTGTTGCCAACTTTATCGCTACATTTAGCAACTTTTCAGACCCCTCTAACAACTTAAAAAAAAGCAACTAGCGACAAATCTAACGACTTTTTCTGGTGTTGTTGGACACTTTTGGAGACTCGGACGTGAACGTGCATATCGTTCTGCAATTACTGTCCTCAACAAGCCCCTCACTCACTACAACAAGTACTCACTACTCTCACAGTATAGTATCTGCAATCAGAGCAGGAGATCCACATCACTCCGCTTCTGGACTGCAAATGAATAACGCATGCTCAAAGCCAAAGCTGCATCTGATCCCACCCTGACTTTCAGAGGGAGATATAAATGTAATGCAAAAAAACAATAATCAAATTCTGTCAGTGTCTCTTTTCAGGTCACTTTTGCCGGCCCCAAAACAGGGGTGTTCCACCCCACATAACAGTCTTTTGATTAAAAATGATATTCTAATATTAAAAAATGCAGGTCAAATTGATTTATATAATGTGGGTCTGATAACGCATTTAAAGTCATATTATTTTAGCCTATTTCAATGCCAAAAAATAAATAAGCCAAGAATCAATGCAAGAATTGTCATTTGTAGTTCTAAACGTGTTTAGGGTGTTTTTACTTACTTTTTGTCTCCCCCAAATTTCAAATGCAAGCCACTCAAGTTCGTACAAACGTAAAAAATAATTGAATGAGCATGTATTTTACACTTATTATTACATTCGATGACTCTTATCTCTTAAAACCCATGCTTAAAAGAAAACACAAAACTACAACGGATCAAAATACTAACCGAATACTAAAAATACCTTTGTTTGTTACTGGAACAAAAACGTTACAGTTTTATTTTGCCCAGTGTAATCATTATTTTTCTGTAGAAAACCTACCTGTTTATCATGATTTAAAACACGGAGTGCTGTTTCTATCAGTTCCCTTTCATTCATCCAATACATGATTCTGGAAGAAAAAAAAAACCATTAATAATTAAACACATTACACAAAAATGCCATTTCCACTTATAACACTAAACGTTTACCTTTTGTCGTGCGTTTTCCTTCCACCTTCTTTCGCGCTTTCCTCGTGCTTTTTCTTTACAGGCTCATTGCTACGTTGCTTATCAGATGCGAGCATCCAGGAGGGAAGGTTTCGTTTTTCAGCCATAATAAACCTATGTTTAATGTGATGACATTTCAATGAAATACATAAAATACTCGTTTTAATCGGAAACAAAGGTGGACATTTGCGAACAGTTTTTCCCACACCCGTATTCGGTGTGTCCGCAGCTAGTCAGGGTAAGTCTCAAATCAATGAACTATCGACTAGCTTAGCAACAGCTATGTTAGCATGCTAATTTACAATGACCTTTCTTTTAGCACAATACCTAGCTCTGTTTTAGGATTCAAGCTTAGAAAAAATAGGGGACTTTTTTTCTCCTTTTACTGCTCCACAAGTCATATGTCTTTCAGTGCAATATATGTTACAAAATATAAACTGCTGATTTGTTTTATTCTAGCAAACCTATTATTCACGACAAGCTACAATGAATATCTTATGTTACACTGTTTCAATTGTGCTTAATTTCCTTTAGGTCTGTATTTACTATACAAATAACTTTTTGAGTCTGGTTTCATACTTTTGCTCGCTGGTTTCATTTGCCTTAGGAAGAAATCATGGTGACCAAAGACTCAGCACTTTTTGGCTTTATCAATTTCCTCACCACAAGTTGAACAATTCCTGTATATAAAACATAATTAAAATGAATATTTCTCCTGTTTGTCTCTGTTAACTTTAAGTTCCTATATTTGTATTTTCATCATGTTTTCAATTTGGTTCCATCAAAACATCGGAACCAAAACGTTTAAGTACATTTATTATTTACATTTATTCATTCATTGATTCATTATCTTATGCTTAATCTACACGGACCAGCCGGTGCCCAACCGGCAACTCTGGACGCAAGGGAAGGAACTACCCCAGATGGGGCGCCAATCCATCGTAGGGCAAACTCACACACACATTCATACACTAAGGGACACTTTAGAGACACCAATTAACCTAACGTGCATGTCTTTGGCC
>JAVSBV010001127.1:0-13024 GCA_033117975.1 Parotocinclus spilosoma | reverse complement strand
ATAGACAGAGAGAGAGACAGAGAGACAGAGAGAGAGACAGAGAGAGACAGAGAGAGAGACAGAGAGAGAGAGACAGACAGAGACAGAGAGACAGAGAGAGAGACAGAGAGAGAGAGAGAGAGACAGAGAGAGAGAGAGACAGAGAGAGAGACAGAGAGTTGATGCTGGACAGATACTCACAGTTAAGGCCTGGAGAGTCTCCCATTCCTGAGGTGACTGGATTTTATGAACGAGCAGCTGTACAGCAATCTGTGGACTACAGAGAACCAATCAAATCAAAGCTTAGTTTGACGTCTGCTGGTAACTTTAATACTTTCCCTTGATCCTATATGGTGGTTTTCAAGATGGCGGCCATGTACCGGGTATAGCCTACAGGACACCCTCCCACCCCCCCCCCCCCACGCAGCCCCATTACTTACTGGGGTATTCAGATATGTCATTTTCCCTGCCAGAGGTCTTGGACAAATTGGAATAAAGGAGCCCAAACTACGTCCATAGGTCTTACCCTTCCAGTTCTTTCTTGATCTGATCACAGAAGCCGATGATGTACTCCCAGTCCTCCTGTCTGTTGGTCGGGTGAGTGGCTTTGTCTGAAAATCAAGAGGAACAAAGCAAATTCACCATGTCACGAGTACCCACAATGCTTAGCGTGCAGGAGGTGTGGTAGACTGATCAATTTGCTGTTCATACTGATTCATCCAATCCTGTTTATAATTTAATTAATAAGCAATTCATTAACTCATACATCCATCCAATAAGTGAACTGCTAATTCATGCATTCATACCATCCCTTCAACTAGCAATTAATTAATGAATTTATTCTGTCATTAGATCAATTCTAGAAGACAAACGCTGATTCATTAGGAGAATAACACACCAGCAGCAAAGAAGAATTATTCATTCATTCATTCATCCACTTATTAAACTGGCTTTCCTCACAGACAATGTCTTCTATTCCAAGACTTTTCATTCCTTCATCAAGCTTCTCAGACTGTCCATATTTACTTCACTCACTCACTCACTCACTCACTCACTCATCCGCTGAAGCGTTCAGTAAGTTTACTCCTAATGCAGATATGTTGTTAATTAGTTAATTCCTTTATTAATTCATTCACATGCACACTCTCTCTTGGATACCATTAAATCAAGATCAATTACCCCCTTAATTCATCCATTCAGTCTCACATTCATTCAGACATTATACCCAAATAATCTGACTGCCCATTTAAAGGCGTCTTATTTTAAAATCTGTTCATTCATTCTCAACTGAGTCACATATTAATTCATTCATGAGGTCTTCGTTCCTAAATTCAACCATTCATGTACATATTTAGTTAATTCCTTATTTATTTATTCATTCGCCATTAGCTTTATTTGAATTCTTTCATTTGTTGCAGTTGCTTATTAATCCTTTAATTAATGCAGTGTATGTACAGGTTACTATCTGGCACGCCTAGTGGTTAAGGTACTGGACTATGGACCAGAAGGTCCAGGGTTCAAATCCCACCTTTGCCACAGTTGGGTCTCTGAGCAAAGTCCTTAACCCACAATGGCTTGGATTGTAAAGACTGTATTAATTCTAAATCGGATAAGGGCGGCTGCTAAATAATGTAAATCTCAGACACCCCAGTGTACTGATATACAAATATTGTATTTACAACATTTTTAATAAAAAATTTTTGGGTTTTTTTTTGGCCTGTTTCTTTATTCTCCCGCAGGATCTGGCAACGTTCCCGTGTCTGCCATATCGACAGACTTTGTGTGTTTATAACACAAATCGCTTACAAATTACAACTGTAATTGTAAAAAATTAAAATTCCGGTAAAAACTGGCAGGTCTACGCCTGTTAAAAACAAAAACCTTTTTTAAACAAAAAGCTATCATTGAAGAGTTCACACAGCGACCAATAGCGGTCACGTTTATGTTTTTTAATGTTTTGTTATAAGAAAATGTGAGTTGTCCATTTTTAAACTTTTATCCAAGCCATTACAGTACACTAATAGCAATTTTTGTAAAAAAAAATAAAAAATTAAAAAAATTAAAAATAATAAAAATAAAAGAGACATGGCCCTGGCAGCGCGGTGGTTCGGTGGGTAGCACCGCTGTCTCACAACAAGAAGGTCCAGGGTTCAATCCCAGGGTGGAGCACCCCTGGTCCTTTCTGTGTGGAGTCTGCATGTCCGGGGAAATAACATTACACGTATAGAATAGGACTTGTTTCTGTACCTTAGGATTTGGTCCGAATAAGCGGTTGGTCCCATTAACTGGTGGTCCTATTAACCGGAATCGACTGTATTTTCTAATGTATAAAGCTACCCTAAAACTGAGCCAGCCTGGGGTGTTTTAACGGAAAGGCAAAAACACTCCAAACATTATAAGGAACAAATCTGGGGAAGGACCGAGATTCAAGAAGGGGACCCATCTTCTTAGATGTTATATGTAAGGGTTCACCAAGTTATCTGATTAAAACGACACATGATGAAGAGTATAATAAATACATAATCTATAGTGTAGAGAAATATTGAATAGAACAATGCAAAAATGTGCATTTTGGCTTTATTTAGTCTAGGAAACAGTGACTCTAGGATGTTGTGTCTTTGGTCTGGGCATGTTTTGTTTAAGCACCACTTGTATGTCTGCATGGGTTTACTCCAGGGTACCCCGGTTTCCTCCCACAGTCCAAACATGTGTGTTGGGTTAATTGGTGTCTCTAAAAAAGTGTGATTGTGTGTGTGCCCTATGATGACTTGGCGCCCTGTCTAGGGTTGTTCCTGCCCTTGCGCCCAGAGTTGCCGGGTGGGCACCGGCTGGCCCGTGACCCTGTGTGGTTAAAGCTGAACATCATGAATGAATATAAGGCCCTCTAAATTTAGTCCCCAAAGTTTAATTCATGACTCCTTGCATTCAACTCAATTAAACAAACTTCTCACTTTTTTATGCTCTCATCCTATTTTAGTTATTTAATAGCTCATTCATTCATTCATTTATGCATTCACGCACTTAGCCAGACGTCCTTTAGCCCAAATGGCTGCATTAATTGAGCGCTCTCACAAAGCTGTTTGCTTATTCAGTCATTTAGTCTGTAATTCATTCACTCACCCAAACATTCAGTCATTAAACCGAAATCACTGCACTGTTTGGTTTGAGAGAAACTTTATTCATGCTTTCAGTCTGGAAATCACTCATTCACTAAATCACATTCACTCATTCATCACAACCAGTCCAGCTCATCATTTAAACACAGCCTCGTCTCGTCCAGTGCTGTCCATTAAGTCATTATTTTATGGAATAAATTCAATAAGTCATTAATTAAATCATCCTTTCACTCGGAGCGATTAAAACTAAACAAATGTGCAGTATTTGGGGTTCTTGTCTTGATAAAGAGGAAAAGGGAAAAGAAAAAAAGCAGCAGCACAGTCACACAGAGCTAATGCTGCTACTACTGCTGCTAAATAGTATTATTATTATTATTATTATTACAGTATTAATGTTATTATTAATACACGAAAGGTTATTTTAGATATTATGACTGACATTTAGCGATCAGCGCGAGCCACTACTGAAAACACAGGAAACAACACGACACAAATAAACGCCTGTAAATAAAACTTACTGAGCCACGACTCCAGCGACTCTCCCTCCTGGTAAGCCATAATGATTCGCTTTATATTCCCATTAATGTGAACTGTAAACAATCCGCATTATAATCCACATTCTAGCCCACATTACACTCTCATTATTACTGTATCATCCACAGTCATACACCAGCCTGTCACTGCCCCGTCACCACTGCGCATGTGCAGCACACTCACACATGCGTACTGATACCTCTCACAGATCGCGCAGTAGACTGATTCTGATTCAAGGATTCGATTCTATGTATCGATTCACCTACCCCTTCTCTCTCTCGCTCTCTCTCTCTCTCTCTCTCTCTCTCTCGGTTTTATGTGCTAAAGAAAGAGCACATCAATTATTTAAGTAATTACGAAATGGATTCAAGTATTGCGAGCTCAGATTCACTCTTACAACTGTTTATTTATTCGTTGTTTAAAATATTACACCCGTAGCACGTTTAAATACGTTTTTCTAGCTAGTCTTGTCCTATATTTGTTATATTTTGGTTGAACTTTACTCTATAAATGCACACACACACACACACACACACATATATATATATATTTTTAGCAGACGTTTTCTGAATTGGGGAGCTTATAATCGACTCTGAAGTTTTGAAAACGACTCTCGATTCTCTACGTCTGTAGTATGAGGAAAACTGATTTGATTTGGGAATCGACTCATCCATATATGATTCGGCAGCGTCGGATTGAAATATAAGGCGTCGAAAATACCTCGAGTTTGTGAAATCGTTCTCTTAAAAATATCAGATTCTGCTCTGTTGTGTTTAAAACGGTACTGAACAATACTGGTTAAATGAAACTTTCTGTATTGCATCAGTTTTACACAAACACATGAATAAGACAGAAACAAAGGCTCTTCATTAGCTAGGCAAACATGAAGCTTTTTAGGCAGTTTAGGGAAATATGTCAAAGTAAATTTAGCCTTTCCCTGAAACCTCGTTGTGAAAGTACATAAAATGAGCATTTCCTGATATTCTATCGTCGTCGACAAAAGCAAAAAAGTTAAGTTCCCTGACCGGGAATCGAACACGGGCCGCGGCGGTGAGAGCGCCGAATCCTAACCACTAGACCACCAGGGAGCTCTGAGAGGATATGCGTAACTGAACGTTTTTAACATACAAACAAAGATTAAAGCTATTACATGATATCTATATTATTTACATTTTATAACTTTACATACAGATTGACATTGTGAAGGCCCACCCACACTTCCCCTAGAAAGAAATTGAAATAAATGAATAAAAAAAAGAAGAAAGGCAGCACGCTGTGTGTTTCAAAAACATACCTATCTGTTAGGCATTGGTAGTTTTAGCTTGCTGATCCTCTAGATACTTAAAAATGGGGTTCCAAGTTTTCCCAAATTTATAAAGTTTCCCCTCTGATCTTCTCCATATGCAGTGTACCGAATAGATTATTAAGCCATGTTTTAAATTTAGGTGTGATTTCTTTATTCCAGACTTAAAATATGGTCTTCTTGGCTATTACCAGGCCATGCTGGATTACCTGTATTGTAAAACCACCATGCAGCTCTAGATCTGGTGACCATCCTAGAATGGCTACTGTTGGGTCTGGGGAGAGATTGGTTTTATATGCCTCGGTATAGCAAACAAACACTTACAACCAAAAGCTGTGCAGTTTGGGACAGAACCAGAAAATATGGGCTAGGTTTACCATATTGACATTTGCATTTAACACATAAAGGAGCTATATCCGTACATATATAGAATGTAGTTTTGTTTGGGAATAGTGTAATCTATGCAGTACTTTATACTGAATTAACTGATCATTCGAATTTACAGAATATGTTTGAATACTTTGTAGTGACTTTGTCCAAAGATCGTCAAAGATTAAAGGTATCTTAACCAGATCTGTAATGGTGCCTGAACGTTTAAAAGACCTTTATAATTTTTTTAATTCGACACAAATATGATCTGTTTTTGAAAAAAATCAATGAATGAACAGTCTTGAGTAAAAAAAAAATAGCTGACTGTGGTAGCCTAGCGGATAAGGTACTGGATTCTGGAACTGATCGTTCGACTTAAAATTTCACCTCTACCAAGCTGCCACAGTTGGGCCCTTGAGCAAGGCCCTTAAACCACAATTGTTTGGATTGTAAGACCTTATGAGTTGTAAGTCGCTCTGGAAAAGGGTGTCTGTTAAATGCCGTAAATGTAAAGTAGAATCACTTCGGCAGGGTTTTCAAAGCTTTTAATCCTGATTTAGATTGTTCTGATAATAAAATCCCCCTGATAATCAGATTTCCTTAATTCACGATTTAAAATAAAACATATCTTACAGATTTTGGCCCACAAATGTGTTTTCAAAACATATTCAGATTGTGAAAAGATGACCCTGATGCGGCAGGAGAGGGATTTCTACCCCGCTATGTCACCATCTACTGGATAAAAGATGGTGTTGCGTTTTCGTTCATTCACAAAACGTAATGAATTAAAAAGAGTAATTTGCTTTATTCTGCTTTAAACTGCTCACTTAAAATGACTATAACTGAAAGATCAAAGGCGCTCACGAGCCTGGCTGAAGAGCTGAGTTAACCTTGCTTCAGTATAAAAAAATAAATAAACAAAACTGTGATTGTTATTTATGATCGAGTAGATGCATGCAACTGACTTTTATTTTCAACTTTATGACTTCTAAAATGTACTTTCAGTAGGTGTAAAATGTTAATTTAAGTTTAATATAAGCTTTCATAGTTTTCGATGAAACCCAAACCCAAAGTGTTTCTTACTTTTGCAAAGACTAAGAAATGTTCGTAGGAAATGTGCTAAATTATATTGGTTATTTGAACTTAGGTAAATAGTCGGTTAACAGGACAATAATCTGTGTTTTACCTTCTTTTAATAAATTTTTTGATGATGAATGAATTCCGAATTTTAATACAGTCTGGTCAGGGAGTTTTAAAAACATTTTTTTTTTTTTTTTTACAATAAAAGATTAAATTGTGGTTTTATAAGCATGGTTAAAATCAGTTTAGTAGAAAATGCATATTAATTAGTTTTTTTCTGTTCAAATTGTGTCTTCAACATTTTCCCAATTCATCTTTTATTCACTTCTTAAGGCGGGGTACAAATTATCCCGTGATTTATGTTTCAAGTTTTGGAAAACCCAGATTAAACATTTAGGTCTGGATAAATGGTCGATCTGGAAATCCAGATCCAAATATTCAGGATTCAAAGTTATGAAAGTTAAATGTTTTGATGCCAGAGGAAATTCAGCAGCTAGTAGCAGTATTCACAGTACAGCACAATATAGACAAAAACAAAAATAAATAAACTATAGATAATGTAAAGAATATAAGAATATCTTACGTATTGCACCGAGTGAGTAAATAAATACATCGAAAATATGAAAATATGAAAATATGAAAGTCTATCTGAACGGTATTCTATTGTAGTGATTTGAGTAAAGTAAAGTGGAGCAGAAGAGTGGATGTACATCATGTACAGTACTGTAAAATGTCATACAGACATACAGTGCAGATAAACATAAAACCTCAGATTTAAAATGAAATGCAGTCGTCATCTGTCCTCTTCCCTCTACCGACCCCTCTGGGAAGAGTTGTATAGCCTGATGGCACTCTGGACAAATGATCTCCTGGGTCTGTCTGTGGAGTAGCTCAGTAACAGCAACCTTCCACTGAACTAACTTCTTTTGCCCATGATGATGTTGTGAATTGGGTGACCATCATCATCCATAATGGACAGCAGTTTGTGCAGTGTCCTCCTCTCATCCACCTTCACCTCAGATTCCAGCTCCACACCAACAACTGACCCTGCTCGCCTGTCCAGCTTGTCCAGCCCCCTCTCGTCCCTCCTCTTGATGCTACCTTTCCAGCACACCACTGCATAAAGGAGAAAGCTGGACACCACAGTCTGATAGAACCTCTGCAGGAGCTTCCTACAGATGTTAAAGGACCCCAGACTCCTCAGAAAGTAGAGCCGGCTCTGGCCCTTCCTGTACAGGGTGTCTGAGGTTTCTGACCAGTTCAGACCATCATCCTGGTTCAGTCCCAGATACCCTCTCAACTTCCACACCCTCAATAGACACAGGTTGTAAGGCCCTGCGAAGGTCCAGTACCATCTCCTTGTTGTGTTTAGGAGCAGGCTGCTCTGATAGCACCATTACACAAAGTCCTCCACCAGGTTCCTATACTCTGCCTCCTGTCCTTTCCTTACACAAGCCACGATAGCAGTATCGTCCGAGAACTTCTGCATGTGACACGTCTCAGAGTTTGCTTTAATCACTTCAGATATCTTTTAAAAACACCAGTTTTCATTGGAGAGACGTTTTGGCACTCATCTAAGTAGCTTCTGCAATCTCCGCTTATTGGAAACTCAGTCTTAAACACACAACATTTGCACAATAACTGATAATCGGCGCATGAAAAGGGTGTCAAAGAGGCCATCTATGTGAAAAGTGAACAAATCCCTGAACCAAAAAAGGTGCCTGACAGTACACAGTACACCTCATCATATTACAATACTGTGATTGCAGCTATTCCCAAATCCTATGTCAATAACACTGTTGACCTTGTAATTAAAAACCACGGCAAATTGCATATGAAACTGATCACCTTTCCACAGTGGTGAATTTCCTCACTGTAGGACTAATAAAGGATTATCTTTTCTTATTGTTATGCAATGGTCCTGGTATATGTGCTAGGTGAGACTGAAAAAGTCACTTATATTAATTATTCTTTTTCTAAACCACTTATTATATGTAATTATTACTTATTTAAATCTAAACCAATATAGAGTAAAATTCTGAACCCATTTAAAACGCAGAAATTTTGGTTATTATCCGGTTTTCTTTTATAAACGATTGACAGAAACATGCAATTCCAACTGTCCACCAGCAGATGTCAGCAAAGTACAATCTAAGTGTTTTTGGCATGTCTGCAGACGGCCAGACCCGCCGCAGCACTAATGGTTGAAATAAATCCGGTGGAGAGCCAACGGTTTTGTTCTGTTCATTCAATTTTTTTTAGATTCACTTTAATTTAATTGTAGGTTAAATACATTTTATTTTAAAATAAAAACATATATTTTTATTTCTTCCCCCTTCCTTGTATTGATTCCACATAGTCCTCGAGAATTGAAAAGTGCTAAAAAATAAAGATTTTTTATTTTTTTTATTTTTTTCCTCCCACCTCAGTAGATTCTTAAGTAGGGACATCCGAGGAACAAACAATTAAAAAATTCTCGTCTGAAAAAGCGCCAAAGCATGAAGACAAGCGTAATAACAAAAACGACGCAATAAGTATTAGCAGTGATGTAGTAATAATAATAATAATAATAATAATAATAATAATAATAATAATAATAATAATAAAGCAGTTTAAATTATAAACAGTAAACTGGAAGCGTGCGTCAGTACATCGCTCTTCAGCAAGTGCCCCCTGTATGATGTGAATAAATGCGTAATGGTGACACCTGCTGGTAGAACATTGGACGTGCATGTAGTACATGACAACAATTCTGCAATCACAAATGAATGAATTATATACGTTGGATCCTTTTGATTTTGATCAGAGATGATTTTCTGTTTTTTAATTTGTTTTACCCCAAATTCGAGCAAAAACCCTTCGCACCCTAAATAAAACTCTCAATGGTGCGACATATCAGTGGGTGGCGATAATGCACCAATACGTTATGCCAAAACACACACACACACACACACACACACACACACACACACACACACACACACACACACACACACACAAAAAGGGTGTGATCGTAGGTAACGTACACTATACTGTATTGCCAAAAGTATTTGCTCACCTGCCTTGACTCATATATGATCTTAAGTGACCTCCCATTCCTAATCCACAGCGTTCTATTTGATGTTGGTCCCCCCTTTGTAGCTAGAACATCTTCAGATCTTCTGGGAAGGCTGTCCACAAGGTTTAGGAGTGTGTTCATGGGGAGTTTGGACCATTCTTCCAGAAGAGCATTTACAAGGTCACATAGTGATGTTGGATGAGAAGGTCTGGCTCTCAGTCTCCGCTCTAATTCATCCCAAAGCTGTTCTATCAGGTTGAGGTCAGGACTCTGTGTAGGTCAGTCAAGTTCATCCACACCAGACTCCTCCATCCATGTCTTTATGGATGTTTCTGTGTGCTCTGGCGCACAGTCATGTTGAAAGAGGAAGGGGCTCCAAACTGTTCCCACAAAGTTGGGAGCATGGAATTGTCCAAAATGTCTTGGTATGCTGAAGCATTCAGAGATTCTTTCACTGGAACTAAGGGGCCACGCCCAACTCCTGAAAAACAACCCCACATCCTAATCCCCTCCATTTTATTATAATACAGCTGACAGTTGACTGTGGAATATTTAGGAGCGAGGAAATTTCATGACTGGATTTGTTACACAGGTTTCATCCTATCACAGATCCACGCTGGAATTCACTGAGCTCCTGAGAGCGACCCCTCATTCCTTTACAAATGTTTGTCAAAACAGTCTGCATGCCCAGGTGCTTAATTTAATACCCCTGAGTCCATGGAAGTGATCGGAACACCTGATTCAGATCATTTGGATGGGTGAACAAATACTTTTTGCAATATAGTGTATATTATGCTATATTATTTTATTGTTATTATATTTGCATTTGTAGATTTAAAGTAGATTCGTCTACTGATGCGATTTCAGACACAGTATTGACGCTGCGTTCACCTCAAAGGCTATAAAGTGTACATGTAGTCACTTATGTCATGTTTATATTTAATTTCTCTGGTACTGTGGGACTGTGGTAGCCTAGTGGTTAAGGTACTGGACTCTGGACCAGAAGGTCCTGGGTTCAAATATCACCTCTGCCACGCTACCACAGTTGGGTCCCTGAACAAGGCCCTTAACCTCCAGTTGTTTGGATTGTAAGACTGTATGAATTGTAAGTTGCTCTAGATAAGAGCGTATGCTAAATGCCTTAAAATGTACATGTAATTATTCCTTGCTTTATTCTTGATTGGGAAATTTAACCAAATCAGAGTTTAAATTGTCTTATGGAACCAACTGAGTTAGACTTCAGAAGTTACAATGTATTCATCCAGAATTATCTCTCGGCTATATTCTTTACAGTCAGCAAACTTTTGTCTTTAGATTAATGTCCTGTGTGTGTTTTACCGACTGCGTTGTTTTACATAAACAGTTCAAACTTAAAATCGTCTTCCAGAAAAATGACAAGAGCATATTTTAACCTGTCAGATGAAGCTGCTACAACAACGTCACTTACTGACGGACAAAGGTGCCGGCAAGACTGGTGGATGATTATGACCAGCATGACGTGTCCCAGGAAAAAAATGTAGTGTGAAAATTGTCAGTAGAACCACAAAGTAGCCAAATTACCATCAACATCCATGGTAGAATTGCGAAAGAATTCAGGGTCAGTTCATAGCCAAGCAAGTTTACTGTGGAATTTGACAGTGGAAGCATGAAGTGGCCAAATTACCATCAAAATCCATGGTAGAACTGTGAAATAATTTAGTCAGCTCAGTCAGTCGGTTCACAGTCAACCAAGTTTACAATTATACTACGAAATTTGACAGTGGAAGCATGAAGTGGATATATTTCCATGAATAAATTCATAGTAGAACTGTGAACTTTATGGTCAAACTGTAAAAGATTACATTAAATCTGACAAGCAGTTTACAGCTTCACTTTAAAATGTCACAGAACATTTTTGTAGATTTGTTCTCTCCCCAAATATCTGCCACCCATCTGTGACAATAAGCGGTCAATGAAAATGATAATGAAAACACAGGTTTGTCCCACATGTCCCCTGTCTCTGAGTGTACTTTATATTCATTCATTTAGCAGATGCTCTTATCGAGAGTGATACAATCTTACGACATAGAATCAGAGTAAATATGGGTAAATATGGGCGATAGCATGGCGGTCAAGGTACTGGACTCTGGACCTAATGGTCATGGGTTCAAATCCCGCCTTTCAAATCCTATCTTAAGCAAGGCCCTTAATCCACAATTGCTTGCATTGTAAGGTAGATTGCTCTGGATTAGGGTGTCTGCTAAACGCCGTAAATGTATTCAGACCCTTTAAATTGATCACTATTTGTTTCATTGGAGCCATTTGCTAAAATCAAAAAAGGGTATTTTATTTCTCATTAATGTAAACTCAGCATCCCATCTTAACAGAAGCAAAACAGACATAGGAATTTGTGCAAATTTATTAAAAAAGAAAAATGGAACTATCACATGGTAATAAGTATTCAGACACTTTACTCAGTATTTAGTAGAAGCTCCTTTTGAGCGAGTACAGCGATGAGTCTTCTTGGGAATGAGGTAAAAAGTTTAATTACACCTTGATTTGGAGATTCTGTGCCATTCTTCCTTACAGATCCTCTTCAGTTCCGTCAGGTTGGACGTTGAACGTTGGTAGACAGATCTGTTTCAGGTTTAGATCAGGGATTGAGTTGTTCCGAAGCCACTCCTTTGTTATTTTAGCTGTGTGCTCATTGTCTTGTTGGAAAGTGAACCTTCGGCCCAGTCTGAGGTCCTGTGCACTCTGGAAGAGGTTTCCGTCCAGGATATGTCTGTACATTCATCTTTCCTCATCTTTACTTTATGCGGGTTTCTATATGTCTTGCACTGAGGAGAGGCTTCTGTGAGGCCATTCTGCCATTGTAACACGTACCCACTGTAAGGCCACACTGAAGGCATATCATTTGACAGATCCTGAGTGAGTTGACATGGGTTTGTCAAACTAATATTTAGCTCAGGGTGCTAGAAGATTAACACCGCTAAAGTGTACTGGGTGTGAAAAAGGCCTTAACACAGTTTAAGGTCCCTTAGTCGTCATACCAGAGAGGATAAGGATGCCACACCTTAGTAGGCCAATTACACTTGACATCTCAGAATGTAAAAAAAGTCACAGCGTTTTGAGAGTGAGTGATGAAATCCCTTATAATGCAATCACAGAAACGCCACCTCCACCTGGGGCAAACGGACATCGTGACGACCACGAAGTCCAGTCACTATTTCATAATGTTAATATGCACATATTATATAATGTGTATATGCACAAAGGCTGCACATTTTAAATCTAACATGTACTTAAAAAAGAAAATGCCTGATTAACAAATCAGTTTACACAGCTCTAGAGAGAGAGAGAAAGCTTTTAAAATTGAAATTGAGAGAGACAGAGAGAGAGAGAAAGAGAGAGAGACAGAGAAAGAGAAAGAATGAGAGACAGAGAGAGAGAAAGAGAGACAGAGAGAGAGAGAGAGAGAGAGAGAGGAGAGAGAGAGAGAGAGAGACAGAGAGAAAGAGAGAGAGAGAGGGAGAAAGAGAGAGAGAGAGAGAGAGAGAGAGAGAGACAGAGAGAGAGAGAGACAGAGAGAGAGCGACAGAAAGA
>JAVSBV010001116.1:0-13024 GCA_033117975.1 Parotocinclus spilosoma | reverse complement strand
CTTTTGAACTCTGGTATGTCACCCATAATGTTGTGTGCATTGCAAAATTTTAAGCAAAGCTGTGCTCTTACCCTGCTAATTGAACCTTCACACACTGCTCTTACTGGTGCAATGTGCAATTAATGAAGATTGGCCACCAGGCTGACCCACACTAAAATGACAGGTGTTTCAGTTTCATTGTCAAACCCCTGTAGGTGGTACATGTAACTATTGTCTACATGAATGCCTGGACCCTGTCTGGAAATACGAGCGATGTTATAGAGTGACACACATGTGGTTCCTCCGAACTGAAGTAAGTAGCACTGTGGTTTATTTTTCATGCTTGTGCAAAAGTTTTAGGCATGCTACATTTTCAATTTATTTAATAAGTTAAATTTATTTATGTTTTTTAATTTATATAATAAGTTAATTATTACACTTTGTAGTTGTACAGTTACAGACTGCAGTCCTTTTGAGTTTAATAATTAGTGTCACTGCTGGACCAAAAATGGCGCATCATCCAAAAATGTCCAGCCACCAGCATCCTGTGAGCGGTGATGGACTGGAAAATGATTAATAGTCTTTGACTTTAAATCTACAAGCAGAATGAAGCAATGAAGGTGAATGTGTCTAGTAATGTGGACAGTGAGTGAACAGTGTTTTAAACTTAGACCCATACACAGTATCAATGTTCCTGTAGTATTATTGCTATTATAAGAATGATCCACTCACTAAATAATATTTAATGTTGTATTTAATAATATTTAAACTTGTGGTGTTTCTATTTTTACTGATGGTTAGGGCTATTAGTAATTATACATACAGTTTAGGTGTATTTAGTATAGTCTTTACAGTTTTGGACTCAAGTAGGTTATACACCCACAGTGTGTGTTTTAAACTGTTGGCCTGCATATATCTGATGACGGATGAATATAAAGATGAATGATTGGATCTACAGCCTGACCTGAGTTTCCTCGTTGTTTAATACACTGGCCTCGGTTGGGGATGCCAGCAGCGGGATTTCCTGGATTGATAATGTGGCATTCATATCCAGTAGGACAGTGCAAGGGCTCATCTCCATCTTCTGTAGTGCTGCAGGCCTCAGCTATACACACCAGAAGGCAGAGCAGGGCATATTCAAATAGATTTTTAGTCTTCAATTATCAAACTGATAGTGTGTTACATGTTTACAGATCAATGGGGATTACTTACCCTGGAGAACCTCCTCTGGTCCATCTAAGAGCCAGCCGTTTCCACCAAGCCACCGTGGCTTGGGCTGCACCAACCAGTCTAACACTGATAAACAAAGAACAAACTAAAAATCAAATCTGTGAAGTTCTGTTTAAGTTTTTTGTCGCTTAATTTTTGTAGAAACTTTTGCTGATTGACAATAAGGTAACTAGTATTAAACTGTGTCTGAAATGGCCCCATAATCTCTATTCTCTATGTTCTACATACCATACAAAGTACCATTATAGGAAGCAGCATGCAGACTACGACTTGCAGACTCAACTGATACCAAAGGGTTTAATACAATGCTTAGAACATGAGATAATTCTAAAATATGTTTAAAATGATATAAAAAGTACAATTAATTAAAAAAATTAAAAAAGGTTAGTGTGTATTCCCACCAGGTGGAGGCTGAACCGACTCCAGGCAGGCATAAATGCAACCGTTGTAACAGCACCGTTTCTGTCTCTCACACTCTGAGTCCGAGCGGCAGCCTGGCACCTCACAGGCCCTCTCAGGGAGCATCTGAGGTGGGGGTGGGCACCGGTCATTCTTCTGGTGTTGAGAGGAGTGGGAATGGCTGGGGTACTCATAGTCCTAGCAGGAACAGACACAACTGCTTATAGAACATTAAACAACACTTGCAGAACAAACAAATAGAATATTTAACTCAGGGCATCATATTGCATTACCTGTTTCTATCTCTGTGCATTTACATTTAGCAGACACTCTTATCAAGAGTGATTTACAACTAATGCAGTCTTACAATACAAACAATTATGCTCAAGGGGCCCAACAGTGGCATAGTGGCAGAGGTGGGATTTGAAACTTAAACCTACTGGTACATAATCCAGTGCCTTTACCACTAGGCTACGACAGTCCCAGTTCCTGTGCTCTTCTGAACAGGCACTGGGTATATATTCCAGTAACTAAAAAGTGTGTAGGCTGTACTGTCACTAATTTATCACAAAGTAAACTCCACTCTCATGTTATTAAGCATGGGATTCTTTTTATGTTGAGGAGAGATACAGCAGTAGGAACCCCTGAGCTCAGAACAGGAGATTTAGTGTTTTCACTGTATCCCTGAACGTATGGTTATTTTAATATAAAACATGCACTGTTCAGAATAAGCTGTGGGGCTTTTCACTATCTTTTCCTCTCTTTGTACATGAGCTAAGGGATCTGAGCCAATAACATAAAGGCTGACAGAACTGCCTGAGCCGAGTTTCCAAGAAGAGGTACTGTTTAGGGAAGATGTGCCTTCTCAGACTGACTACACATCTCTCTCTCTCACTTAATCTCTTTGTCTGTCCCCACTGACCTCCTTTTTGTGGCCTCGTCAAATGTAAACTGTTACTGAAACTCCTAGAGGATCTTCCCTGAGTGTACACTTTCTCAGGATAGTCAGCAGGGTGATGAGTTCTGCTGTGATTTTGCAGCCTGCACTTAAGGTTATTTATATATAAGGTTAATTGTTTTACTTGCCACATGGCTTAGCACTAAAAGAGCCTGTAAAATGAAAGCAAATGTTTGGCACATTTATAAACAGTAACAAGTACTTACGTTAAAAAAAAACTATTTAAATGGGTAGCACAGTGGTGCAGTGGTTAGCACTGCTGACCTTGTATTCTGTGTATCCGTCTGGGTTTACTCCAGGTGCTCTGGTTTCCTCCCACGTTCCAAAGACATGCGTATTTGGTGAACACTTTTCAAAGTGCCCTCAGTGTGAGAGTGTGTGCCCTATAATGGATTAGCGCCCTATCTCTCCTGCCTTGCACCCTGTGCTGCCAAATAGGCAGAAGCTTACCTGTGACCCTGACTAGGATTAAGCAGATAAGAAAATTAATGAATAAATGGATCGTATACAATCAGTTGGGTGGACCATTCTAAAGGGGCACTGGGGGCAAATGAGTACAGATGACCTGGCACATATGTCAAACTATATTCACAGCTTTATTACATTGCTCACAACTGTTTTGGCAGTCTTGGGTGAACGTACACCCTACCTGAGCAGTCAACTTTTGTGGACTTTTTATTTGCTTTTCTGATGATCTTGTATAATGGAATAAAATAAAACACTTCTTTTTTCAAATCGCTTCATATTCATTTCGAAATATTCCCTACTACATGTGAGCAGTGTAATTATGACATAATGCTCAGCCATTAGGACTTTAGGCAAGGCACATATTTTCAGCTAATAAAGATGTTAAGCTAAACTAAATCTGTGTAATATATCTTTCCCTAGATCAGACTGCTTTTTGACAGAGAAGAATCTGTAGCCATGTGTTATCGACCTAGTCAAATAGAACACTTAAGGGAAAAGGTAAGCAAACAGAATTGCGTTTTGCTGTATTTTTGTGTGTATTGCGCTAGAGCAACAGAGCACAACACTAGCTTGTTGCAAAGATGGATAAAGCCTCATAAGAACAGCTTTGTAAAACATTCTGTTCCATCCTGAAACATAATTAGAACACTGACCTCAAATACACCATGTGACTTGCCATGATGACAAGACATGATGAGGTTTCATGATGTGTTCTTTTATTAATGTGTGGTAATCTATGTAATTGTCCATAAGTTGCATACGAGGTGGATACACATTAGATTACAAACTGCTGAAGTTTGTCTCTTCTCATTGACTTTCTCATGAGCTGTTTCATGTGTTTCCCAGATCATGTGTTTGTGAAACGTGAAAATCAAATGCAGATGAGTCTAAAAGATCACACATGCTTTGCTTCAAGATGTCTTTCATAACTCATAAATCCTCACAGCATTCTTCTTTTCCCATAAAAGATCTTACCACCGCTTTGCTTAACGCTCTTAGACATGCTGTTGTTTAAAAACCCAAAATCTAAGAAATAACTTCTCCTTTGTATATTTTATTTCACTTTCTAGTGTGCTATAACTTCCAGATTCCCAAGTTCTAGCTATGATTTGTGTTTATACATCTGGCTGAATTCTGTACAACAGGGCCCTTGTTGCAATAAGTGATGAAAGCAGTTCTCCCCCACATCCTAACTAAACTTAAAATTCTACATACCATAGGACTGTTAATACCGTGAAGCTTGTGTTATATTTCAGATGCTGAGATGTGGGGAAAAAACCCAACTAAACGAGTACACGCATCAGTAAGAATTTAACTTGAATTGTTTTTGACGGCTTTCTCTTTCTGTTACAAATAACAAACAAGCTAACAAAAACAAGTTAGTTGTTTGTAGTAACTTTTAAATAACATTGTGAGCTCTCATCGAATGTTTCATACAGTCATTTAAGTGAACATTGAGTTTTAAAACTGAAAACTAGCTAAAGATTTTACTGTAAACACCTGTCTGGATAATTTGTTGTCATTTCTATTAGGAATTAGTTACTTTAATTTATATGGTTTGTGTTGCATTTTCACCTCCCATTAAGCACTAATATTACGTAGTAGTGAGTAAATAAATTGCTGTAATGTCTCTTTAAATGAGCAAAGTGTTTGGATCAATTGTATTTGTTTGGAATATTTAACAAAAGGCTTTTAAATTTCATTACAGATCATGAGTAACATGTTTTCTGAACTGGATGTGTTACTTAGGGCCAGGATCAGGATCCATGAATTAAATCTGAATTAATTTTATGTTTTGTTGACATGAGGGCTCTTACATGAGTTTGGCCCTATTGAAAAAAATGGAGAGCTGCCTTAACTTGCAAAGTCAATCCTCCTTCATTTATCAAAGTAACGTCCATATCAAATCTTACAGACAACCTAAAATTAAATTAGACTGTTTACCCTAGGTTCTTTATGATCCTTTATGATCTTTGTGCTAAATAAATTATTGTCAACTACTTAGCTACTGTAATGTGCTGAAAGATGTGTCCCTCAGCTGACTGGGATTACTGCATGTGAGAGCACATGACCTCTCACAGCTGTTAACTCATTTATTACAATGAAAATGTATCAGATTGGAATGGGATTGTGGTCTAAAATTTCTTCCACTTTCTTTGTGCCCTCATTGCACTCGTTAACTTAAGACTCCCACATGGCATGTTCCACTTTGGGAGGGTACATTCTTGTGTGGCGCTTCCTCACACAAGAGACCAAGCACACATAACACCAGCCAATACCTCATAACCTTCTGTTCATGAAATATTATATAGTAGCTGGACATTCTTGTAGGAGAACTCATGCCATGTTTTGTATACACATGCCAAAAGAAGTATGTCACTGGTGAGTGTTACTCAGATTTATATGTAGCAATCCTAGGTGATGTTTGAAAGGTGAGTCTTCAGACTTTTGCAGAAGAAAAAGCTGTACAAAAGCACCATTATTATTAGATACACTGTTATTTTAGCAAAGCTATAATTACCATATCTAATTATTTATCATTATCTTTATTAGAATATAACCAGAAAATACAGGACATTTATATGTAGTGTTAAAAAAACTGAAAAAAAAATTCTACAGTGACATTTATTTAGTGTGACCTTTGCTTACACTTGAGCAGTATGCCAAGGTCATCCGTGTATAGTCTACAGTAGCTGAATCAGGAAAAAAAAATTGCTAACAGGAATCATACCACTGCTAAAACAATCACTGAAGCAAATCTAATGGTGGCTTTTGCACAGTACTGTACATCTTCAAATGTCTGTGCCAGACTCCCTGCAGTCGAAGAACTGAGTTCACCTGCAGGTATGTTGTTCTGAATCAAGGTCTGCGAATAAAAAGTAGGTAAATGTTTTCCAGGTTCTTAAAGTGATGTCAACAGTTTCAAATTTGATCTTGGCTGCAACAGGAAGCTATTGGAGTGCCCTTAATAAAGTTGTTAAATGAGAAAACTAATAGGTTGTGAACCAGGCGGTTGCCAGCATTTTGAATGCTCTGTAGTGGAACAATGAAGCATGAAGGCAGACCAGCAGGTCAAAGATTGCAGTAATCTATTGTGGAAATGACAAGGGCCTGCAAAGAGATATTTGCAGTTTCTGAGGTCAGAAGATTCTGATGTTGTGCAAAAGAACTCCACCAGTACTAGTGGAATAATCATATACTGTATCTGGTTAAAATGCTGTTCAACACGAATCTACACTAACTCACAGACAAAATTACAATAGTGTCTGGAATACAGGTGTTCACATTCTCACTCCTCTTATTATGCAGTACACAACTTATTTCTCTTTGTTCCTTCCCTCACACATCTACTATATAAGGTATGTTTTGGTACATGGTATTTCTCAGACATTTTCTGATTTATAACATAAGCCTTCTGAATTCTAAGAGAAAAGACATGCAGCATGACTGCTTATTTGGCCTCTATGTTTACTTTAAACCTCTGGCAGTTTTCAGTGAATCTGCATTAGATCAGTAAATACACCAGCTGCACTACACTGCACATACTACAAGTATGTGTACATCACATTGGATTTCTTTAAGACCACACAGGAATCCAGCTGTTTTTAATTTGATTATGCAATAGTGAAATGCTTAACAAATTGCCTATGAATTAAAAAAATAGAAATTTTAGTAAATACAATGACCAAATATTGCACAGCAGTACAGTACTATTTTTGGATTTAACTCTACTGTAGAATCTATCATACTTAAGGTATTGGTGATTTTTAACATGACACTGACATATGAATCAGCCAGATGGTCTGGTTTTTGATCTGCTAGAGTTTCCCTGATCAGCTATGTTGTGGTTGTTGTGAAATTGCAACATCTTGGAGAAATTAGGACAAACTAATATGCAAACTAATAGGACAAACAAGCTCACGTGCTGCGAAGTGCTGAAGGAAGAAGAAAAGAAATGTCTTGACTTTTTCAATGTACTGAGCTGGTGTCTATTAGATACCAGGGAAATGCTTTCTGCCCAAATTCATAGTTCCAGTGAAGGAAATTGCAACTAAACCAGATCCATTATCTTCAGTGTGAACAGAAATTTGAGACTGCAGGCCAAGTCTTATCACCCAGCATCGATCGCAGGTAACTGTAATTGTGGTTGAATGGAACTAAATCACTTCATCAATCCATGACTATTAAAGTGAGGACCTCAATTTGAGAATCTCAAAAATGGCTCAGCTTATGAATACAGAGTCCATGTCTGAACTCATAATTGCATGTTAATAACTTCCAGTAGTTTTGCGCTTTCAAATTCTAAATTCACAGGTTTAATAACCACAAATTATTGGCCTCCTGAATAGAACTTCAATATAGTAAGATTGAAAACCACAACACATGTCTCGGCTCTCTCTATTTCAACAACAATACCAGAAATAACAAAAGACAGATCAATCATCAAATTATAACCAGACTTAAACCAGTGTTTCACTTGGTAGCAAAAAGATCAAGCAAATTAACAATTAATTCACTATAAAAAGTACAAACTCACTCAGAATAAACAAACTCAGCAATTATTCTGCTTTAATCAGCGACAACATGTGTCAAACATACTGAGCATTACATAAAACTAAATACAGTATTATAGAAGCAAGCTGTGATAAAAACTTGTAGGAAATGTAACAAATTATTATTTGAAACATTTTCATTATGGATTGACAATAGCATAATAAAGTTTGTCCTTGAGTTAGTGTTGAGAGAAATCTACCAGGGTTAGCATTCTAGAATTTCTAAAAGTTCTAGAGTTTTTATGTTTTTGATTTATGGCTAAACTGGCTTATTCAGCTGTCACTTTGTAATTTCTTGTCACATTTCTTACTTTACATTTATCTGCTTATTAATTGCCTCTGAAAAGGAAACTTCTAACTTAAATTGCAAGCCCTTTCGCATCCAGGTAAAATGTAACATGACTATTCTAATTGGTGGAGACAATAAATAGAAGTAGTATGATTTGTTGAAATTTAAACAAGCTTAGTATATTTAAATACTAAATATTAGCCCTTTTCTTTAGGCCTGGAAGGCCCTGAGAGTTCTTCACTTTCTAAAAGTCTTCCTATAACTGTATAATTTGTTATACAGGGGGGGCCAGCTTTGTAGTAATACTATTTTAAAATGAAACATTAAGTTCAAAAAGGAAATAATAATAATGTGTGTCTTTTTGCCATTTGAATGTGATTGCACTGGTTACATTTTGGTCATATAGTCTCAAATTTTATGATTTGTATACATTGTCTGAGTGTATTCACACAATAACCAACAAGAAATGAATTGTGGATTGCTTGACACACAGTCCACAGCCTATTCTATGTAGCTGAAGGGGATAAGTCAGATGTCCGTCCAGTGTAAATGGTGCCACACCAAGTGAGCATGCTGCTACACTGTAATTAAGAGCAAAAACTTTTAAAGCAAACCTATTTTGGACCTATAAGGGTTCTGCAGGCTGAACAAAGTTTATTCCCAAACAAGAAAGTTTAAGCCAGTCATTGAATTGATGGCTGAATTCAGAAACTGTTGTAATGTTCATATTCTGCATGGTGTCTATTTCTTGGTGCTGAAATAAGTTGTGAAATAAGATGTCAGATTTCTGACACAGTTTGTAGAACGCCATATTTTAATTTCAGATATGCACCTTTAGGTAGAATGCTAGCTTGAGCTATGGCGCTAGCAGGCTACATGAATTCAGTTCAAATGCACTGTAGTCTTTCCTACCAGACTACGAGACACAGTGAAAACGTGAGCTCTGAAGGTATGTTTTTGGTTGTTTTTGCAAAGTGAATGACATACTTGATAATGTCAGTTTGCGCATACTTTAAAACAATAATTTATATATTAACAAAGATGATATAAAGTATATCGCTTAATCCTAATCTTAATTACAAAAGGGACCTTAAATGTCAAGTATTAAAGTCAAGTATGCTTAGTATGCTTAGAATACAATGCAGAGTGTGAGATTTGTGACTTAGCCAAGACCTAGCAACCCCAGCAAAACCCTTTCATTAGCCTACTTACTGCTGCTTGGGGTTATTTCCACTATTAACTTCACTGATTATGGTATGCAGAGGTCTTGTCTATTGAAAGCTTGTGGACATCCTGTGTGGCAGCCCTGCACTGCTTACTACTTAAACCAAGTGTGGCCCTTGGAGCTATAAATTCCAGCACAATAGCATTAGTATTTCTTGCCCAACATAATGTACTATTAGGGCAAGAATAGTAGAACTTGGTCTTCTTACGGCCCACACAAAGAACAGTACTGACTTGTTGTTCAATTCCATAAATACAGGCTTATAGATACCGTTTTTATTCTTATTTCCTATTTTGTTTTTATTCCAGACTTTCATGCATTCTTGTGCCCATGAACCAATGCTGTTATTGCAGTGTAATTATTGACCTTTCCCACATTTGCCATCATGTCCCATAACAAACCTGTTATGAACTGGTTGAAGTCACATACCCCCAATGTTAATGTTGGCTGGGCCAGAGACACAGAGTCTGTTTTAGTACCAGGTTCATGCCTTTGTTTCCTGAGCTTAATTTGTCCATAATTTTGGCACATCTTTAATAAAAAACAGTTGTAACAAACAAAAAAAAAGAAATCATATCAATATAAGAAAGAATAAACAATTTAAAATTGTGATTTTAAATTATAATAATGGTGTAAATATTTATACTATAAAGAACAGATAAAACACGTTGATATTTATGTGCTGTGTTCATGTTCAACACAGATATAAATCATCTGAAATAATTTATTCATTTTCTTATCTTCTTAGTCAGGGTCGCGGGATCGACAGTACCAACTGTGCCACAGGGTGCAAGGCAGGAACAACCTTAGACAGGGTGCCAATCTATCCTAGGGCACAGACACTCACACACTAAATGCAATTTGGAAAAAACACTTAAACTTACATGCAATGTGGGAGAAAATCGTAGTTCCTGGAGAAAACCAACAGGGAGAACATGCAGACTGCACACATAGTCCAGGACTGGGATAGAGCCAGGGATTGGCTGTTCATGTTCAATTATCAAACTAACTATTACATTCTAATTAAATCCAGTGGCTTTCAAGTAACAGATATGTTTTTGGCAACAAATGTTAGTGACAACCTGGGTTTGAACCCTGAGCTAGGCTTGCATGTTGAAGATCAGGTGGTACTATTATGGAACCCTGGTGGACAGTTAAATTTGCTGTCTGCAAAAAACTCCTGATGTGTGAGCTTGGTGATCCAATTATGCCGGATTCCCTCAAAAAAAGAGCTGTTTGACATTTTTGAAAAGGTTACACACACTTAAGGATCATTTAATTAAGATTTGTTTATTAATATTGCTCATTTTCATTCTATTTTAGCTATAAATATATGCTTATGGTTCTGGGTACCTGGTCTTTTTCTGACAGGTTTAGGCTCAATTTAAGCACTGGTTACTGCTACCTTCCAATACCCACAAGTTGACACACTGACAGAAACTTGCTAGCAGGAACACAAATGCCATCTCTCTGACCGACAAAACAGGTCAGGTTATGCTCATTTTCACTATAATAGGGTGAATGCATAACTTGTGATATTTGGGAAGAAGTCCAACCGGCAGCACAGGACACAAGCCTTGAACCACCTCTGGTCCAGCACATGCACACACAATAAGACAGTATGAAGGAAGTAGCTGAATTTGCAGGCACATTGAAGCGTATGGTCAAGGGTGTATCAGCAGTGTCAAAAAATCCTAGCCTTCAGGATATTCTCCCCAGACGTGTGGCCAAAAGACACGACTAATGGACAGGCACTGCCAGCGTGATTTATGGCTTGTGAATATTAATCGTTTTGCATAGTCAACTGCCTGGTGCTTCTAGATCCTCATGACTGTACGCATCAGTAGTTCCTTCACACTATGGTCTTTGACACAATGCAATCACTGCTGTTTCTTGTTTATCATTAACATTTGCAATATTAGGTGATGCCCATTTTCTACACATCAAACAAGATATCTACTGCACTGTACCAACTCTTCTTAATCTATAAACCCTGCCCTACATCCTTGTCTGATGTTATCATCATATTAAACAAATTTTATGTGTGGGTAGCTTGTATTACTGTATATATACCCCAATGTTATTGATGAAATGAAACTCAAACAATCAAAAATCCTTACCTTCTGGCTGAGTCCTCTCCTCCTGAGTCTGTGTTTGCTTTCTAAGCGTGCCTCGATCACTGGCAGCAGCAGCAACCAGACGATCAGTACCTGGAATAAGCAGCTCTGGACCTGTGTTCCTTCCATGTTCATTCACTAGTTTCTCCTTCTGGCTTTCCTCTCAAATCCCACGCTTTGAAGTTAAATCCTGCTGTTTAGATTCTGCTTGTCAGTGACTCCTTGGTGTGTTTATGCTGTGGTTTCCTAAGAGTGTGTGGAAGTAAATGAGCGTAAATGAGTGTAAATGAGTGTGTGTAGTCCCTTGTGGTTTCCCGCAACGTGTAATCCAGTGAACTCACATGAACCCGCTCCTACAGAAAAGTGCTTTATGTCTGCTGGGGAAAAACACTAAAGGGAAGGTGAGAGGAGAAGCAGCTCAGGGAGAAGAAGGGGAGGTAAGAAAGAGGGGTTAGGAAAAGAGAGGGAAGAAAGAGGCAGCTGTTTGCACACTAGTTATTACGAGGAGGGGTTAAGCCGGCCTGCTGCCATGGCACACACATGCTTCTATCAGAGAGAGGGAGGAGTGAAGGACAAGGGTATGGAGAGAGGGCAAAAAACAGAAAGTACTAGTATTTTCACAGTATTCTACAGTATTTTCACTACTAAGGATTAACTACACAATTGGTAAACTTGTAGTTTAACAGACTGAGTATTCATAAAATACAGTGTTCATGTTCATATGAAAACTGAATTTAAAATGTGCTCCATACAGTAGAATCGCAGAATACAAATTTAATTGGTTTGCGAAGGCTGTTCTAGATTTGTTTGTAATCAAATTGCTCCATAAGAAGTAATATGACTAATGAACCTGTTCCTGATTCCAAAGTGATTATTTGTTACACCTATATTGTATGCAAATAATGCAATGTAATTAATGATAAAAAGCATTGCTAAAGCAAAGCAATGTAATACATCAACAATAATAATACATACATGATATATGTGAAATATAAGAGAGAAACTTTATTTAGTTTTGGCATCTGTAGGCTGCTGTGTTTACAAACATTGGGGAAAATAAGTTTGATACACAGCCGAAATTTTCCCACATATAAAGAATGGGGTGGTCTGTAATTTTTATCGCAAGTGCACTGCAACTGTGAGAGACAAGACAAAAAATCCAGAAAGTCACATTTCATGATTTATAAATAATTATTTTGCATTTTATTGCATGGAATAAATATTTGATCATCTACCAACCAGCAAGAATTCTGGCTCTCACAGACCTGTTAGTTTTTCTTTAAGAAGCCCTTTTATTGTGCACTCATTACCTCGTTTCATGGAGGATGGGTCCCCTGTTGAGTCTTGGTCCTCCCGAGGTTTCTTCCTACCACTTTTAGTTATTTTTTCTTGCCACTGTTGCCCTAGGCTTGCTCAACTTGGGATTGGCCCTTTTTAGATAATGTAATATTGTAAAGCTGCTTTGAGACAATGCACCATTGTAAAAAGTGCTATATAAATGAAATTGAATTGAATTGAAGTTTAACTGCACCGCTTTAAACTTGTTACCTGTATAAAAGTCACCTGTCCACACAATCAATCAATCACACTTCTACCTCTCCACCATGCCCACTCGTGGGGTAAGGATCATTCTGAAAAAGGCCAGAAATCAGCCCAGAACTACATGGGAGAACCTGGTCAGTGATCAGAAGAGAGCTGGGACAACAGTCAAAGATTTAATTCACCACGCTGTCAAGGATTTATATCCTTTAGGGCATACAAGGTCCCCTTGCTTATGCCAGCAAATGTCCAGGCCCAGTCAGAGTT
>JAVSBV010001086.1:0-13025 GCA_033117975.1 Parotocinclus spilosoma | reverse complement strand
CACACACACACACACACACACACACACACACACACACACACACACACACACACACACACACACACACACAAACCCTTCTATTAATCCTATGAAATACACTACACTGTATTTCAGAAATAGCATTATATTTCCTGATTTGTTATTTAGGTTCTTGATTTTCTCATGTTTTTTTAATAAGGTAATCTCATATTTGGTAATTAGATATCACAAGTTATGGATCTTGAGTTATTCATGTTTTTTTCTGATTGCCTAATTTGTTTTACATGTCAGGGCTGTTGAAAAACCACTTATCTTTCCACATATATAGAGCTCCATTTTTATCTTATTGTCTGAGAATCACCTACAGCTTGTGCATGTGTAATGTTTCTGTATATGAGCGACAGCATATAATAAGAACAGTTGTGTGGTGATGGGAGAAACAGTGCATGTGTGATTGTCAGTAGTGCAGCCTGTGTGTTTAAACTTTTGCTTCCAAACATACTCTGTAACATGAGACGTAGTTATACAAGCTTGCACACACACAGCACTTTTTAAATGCACCTCTGCCCATTAAACCCATATCGACTGCAGCGGTCAGAGGTCAGCTCTGAGTTATTGACGTCTGAATTAAAATGTGCGTCAGCAGAAAGCAGCAAGCGCACACTCACACGAACGCCATCACTCCTGGCCAAACACACAAAGACAGGATGTACAACAGCCTCGTAGCACAGCCTTCTGACCACCAAGAGCTCTTGATCCTAATTACTATAAATGATCAACAAAATATACTGTGTACAACGTGAGGACATAAAGGCAATAGGTCCCTACTACAACTGTAACAAAATATTATACTTATTTGTTTTAACAACTGTATAAAAAGAGTTCCAAATTTATTTGGTAGAAATCTTACAATCTTTCAGTCTTTTCTGTGGTCACAATAACGCAGTGGCTCTTTTACAGGCTAAACATCAATAGAAACAGAAGACAGTTTCTCTAAAATAATGCAGTAATGCCATTATTAACGGACGAAATGAGCTAACTGTAGATAAATCAGTAATTGCGATTATAATGGCTGATAAATGATAATTAAAAAAAAAAAACATGCCAATATGCCGTAACAGGCAACATGTGTGTACGGAAGATGAAGTAAACCTAGGTCATCGTGACCATATCTGCAGATACGTTAACCCTGGTTTCAATTCCAAAATATGCAATGGACAAAAAATCCACAGATAAACTATTCATAAAGTTTTAAACCAAATGCCGTGCTGAGTAGCTAGATTAAATAATCTCATACTGCTCATGTATCATCTCTTTGTCCAGGGTATCCTTGCTGATCACACTATCCGCAGTTAGCTATGTAGTATGTGTCTCGGTTTTCAAATCAAAAATACATTATACATTGGTTTTGGTACACTCATTGGTTTCAAATATCCATGAGAAGTCTTGGAACGCATCTGCCACAGACAGGTATGACTCCTGTATTTGCAAACTATTGTATTGCCCACTGTAGTTGCCCACATAATTTCATTTAATGGTCATTAGTAATAGTACTCTTTAGTTTATAGTAAATCTGTTTATAAATAAATTCCTCAATAACTGATTTTTTCCAATAGCTACACACACAACAAATGTGAAAATATTTAATATCCAGTATTTAAAAAAAGGTACTAGGAGTGTAACAAAGCATCATGAAGCAAAAAATGGGACAACATGCAAGGTGGATGGCACATCATCAAGTTGGCTTATGTGTTCTTGTTTATTATTAATCACGTCATCCAATATTATTACAAAAATGAAAACTTCATATATCAGCCAGTTTCAAATAAGAAGTGTAAGGTTTAATGTACTTTCCTATTTCACAGTTATTTTATAGTTGCAAAAGCAGAATTAGGCCCACACCATTCACCACTACAATTCAAATGAGAACAATATGTTATACTAAGTGTGTGTGTGTGTGTGTGTGTGTGTGTGTGTGTATAAAACATCTTTTCAGAGAGCTCCATATGAAACTCCTATATATAAATTTGCGCAATTTTGTACAATGTAACGTGTTTCTTTTTCACCACATTGGGAGTTTTGCTTCGTAAATATCATTATGGACTTTATAAAATTTGTGAACAGTCTATTCAAAGTAAAGTCAAATCAATCACTGTCCAAACACAAAATGTAATTTGTGGAGCAGTTGACACTGACAGTCAAGTAGTACAGTTCCTCATGGATTATAAATACACTGCAACTAAGAATTAAAAATGCAGAATATGATATCAAGACCGGGCATAAATGATAAACGTGCTGTTTGAAATAAATGCTTTGCATCAATAAGTTATGGTTCTGGTAACCATTGTGTTTGTGTTTGTTTTATTATTATTATTATTATTATTATTATTATTATTATGTAGATAATAATAATTGTATTTTTCACTCGTATGGCTGAGTAGTGCTTTTTAGTAATATTTGTGTGTCCAATACAAAAATGCTTTACTGTTAATGTGATCCAATATCAAACACACACGCACGCACGCACGCACGCACACGTCACAATATGTGACAGAAGGTTACCAGTTTACCACTGGCTAATAGATATTTCAAGCTGCTCTTATTGGCCAAACCTTGTCTTATTATGCCTTGTCGGGTTGATTTTCCCCTAAGACATTAAAAAAATCAAAGGCAAAGACATTAATGGCGGTTAGGATCAGACAGAAAATGCTGCAATTGGGCTCCTGCATTTTGGTGTGGATAGAAAGGTGCATGTTCCGAATCCTTGGGTGGTGTCAGTATAAACTATGCACATTGCGGTGTGTGTGTGTGTGTGTGTGTGTGTGTGTGTGTGTGTTACATGTCAAACATCACATGGCTCTGGCATTTATAGTCCAACATTTGTTGTACACTGCAGGACATTTATAGACTTTATAGCTGACTGTCCAATTGGGCACATTCAGGAGCTGGATCTGCTATATAATCACCTTGCAGCTGTTCAGTCTTACTCCAACTTGGGCTGTCACAGCAGCTGTAGTACACTTAGTCATAATCACTGATTACGACTGCAAGATTAATCCTCAGTCTGAATGACATTTGTCTTTCTCACACATTTATGGAACATTTATTTGACAGAAACAGGATTTTCTTATACGAATCAGAAGCACAGTGCTACTTCAAATTTGTCATTCAAATGTCTCCAAAATCCATTTCACAGACCTGCTGAAAAGATTGAATCAAGGTGCCATGAGATTTGTTAAAATCTTAATTCTTTCCAATTCACCTTCTGAACTTCAGCACTTCTAATAATACAAGTTTCGTCTCACAAGACGACCCAACATAAACCACTCGACATGTCATTAGGCCAACCTAATTAGTTTTCACATTAGGAGGGTTGCACATTATACATATAGTTTTGTGCCATTTTGAGACCATCCAATCAATGTCCGTTCAGTCTTTAAAAATTATAATAAATTATAATATGAAGTAAAAAATCAATCAACGCGGCCACCTTAAAAGCTGCGGATCCACAAGTAGGGGCGGGATTAAGATCAGAAGTCTGCCAATGTTGTGTGTGTGTAAGTAACTACCTTTCCTCTAACCTGCAATTACATAAACTGGTTCACATTCACTCACTAACTCTGTTTAATCGGTCTGATCTTCTGTTTTGATCCTCTATATGGTGCTGATGTTTATAAAAGCATTTTTGGCTTCTATCAAACAAATCAGTTATTACAATCACTCATCAATCACTCGTGGTTCAGCTGTTTCTCTGATGCATGCACATATCAGTTTTCTTGTGAACATACCCTTTATATTTACATTATAGTAGCATACTATGTGACTATGACAATGGCCATTTCACTCAATATCCTGTTTCACAAAATGTAACATGGTCATTAATCAAAGCACACTTGTATATAGTCCCACCTGTTTTATGCTTTGGTGTTTGTGAAGAATGCAAATGCTGTATTATAAATTGCTATGTGTACGTGCCTAATGATCCATTAACTATGGTATTGACAGTTCAGACATAATGGCTTCCCATTATGACTGAGCTGTCAAGCCCATAGTTAATGGATCATTAGTCATTTATATCATTTATATATACACACACACCTTTATCAGAACAGAGTAATCTGAGACCAAGCTGAATTTCCCTGTGACTGAATGAGGTGGGTTATTATTTAATTTACTTGTTAAATAGTTTAATTAAGCTTCAGATCAGCCTATTGGATGAACATATATGTCTGTGTGAGAGTTAGTTAGCTAATTCAACACAGCAATGTGCAAAGAAAAAATGTTCTCTTGAGGAATTAAACAACCCATTTACATTAAGTCATTTCATGTGTCTTAGGTTTCAGAATTGCATTCAGATAAAGCTATGCCTTACCCTATAACTGCTTAAATTGGTGTGTCCTTTTAGATTATGGAAATTAAAGAAAATTCAGGACGTTTGTATTTATATTTTGTAATATCATTACAAAATAAACCCTATAAAAACACACCAAGTGGATAGTCCAGTGTTATAAGCTGATTTACACATTTTCTGGAATAAAGCAATTGAATTTTAATCTGGAGATGCATTTGACTATTAAGTGAAAATACATGTGGTACCTTATCAGGATACAATCCAGATGAAATGCATAAAAGGCAAAGTCTAAACGCATTAAATGAGCTGAATGGCAGAAGTTCAAAATAATCATCTGTTCAAACATATATTTAAGCAAATGGTTGACAGTCTGTTCTCACGAAAATGTTTAAGAATGTTGTAGGACATGAATGTAAACAGTCCTAGCCTGTTTTATATGTACAGTGGTGCATAAACTTTGTAAACCCTTTAGGATGTGTTATATTTCGGCTTAATGTCTCGATTTCAACACAATTCCTAAAGTTAATATAGAGAAACCAATTAAACAGAATTGGAATTAGACAAAAATATTATAGTTGATTATATATTTATTTATTAAGGAAAATACTACATAATATGATGCAATAAAATATTATATATGTAAAATATGTCATATACCTAATATTATATACATGAGTGGCAAAAATGTGAACGTTTGCTATTAGTATTGAAAAGATTCCCAAAGATGTTCAAATAACTGACAGTCACAGGTATGACACAGGTAATGCTGGATCATTTTTATTAATAAATAAATGAACAAGTCCGATTTTTTTTGTCTCATTTGGTTAACAGGGTTCTTTTGAATCTACTTTAGGACATACTCATGCATCGTATCGATAATTCTACAGGGTATATTTGAAGAATGTTTTGCTGAGATTGCCGTACGTTCACACTTATGAAATACGCAAGTATAGTGACTTGAAACACCCACTGGTAGCATATCAAAACAGACCGATGGCACACACATACATCTATCCATCTCAACAGTTAAGGCAGACTTTGCAAAATTAATAAACAAAAGGTCTGTATTAGCCTCAGCAGCAGCAGAGCAGTAGACAAAGACATGTGCCAAAACTGCCATTCCATGAAACCATTTAGGATCAGTAATGTTAAGGAATATTTATAAAATTATTCTCACAGCTAAAAAAAAATGATTAACTGCATGTGTGATAAATATAAGTGACAGCAGAAATAAAAATACCAACACTGACAACAACATGAAAAAAAAATATTGATGGGTGTAAATGACAGCTGCATAAAGTTCCAAAAACGTGCATGGACTGCTCCACCCAGCAAAACAACTATAACAATCACAGAGGAAGAAATATCAGAATAGCAAGGAAAACACTGAATACACAGGTTCCATTGGTATGACCTTTTCAAATAATAGTACAGAGCTTCTTGTAAAAACTACTAGTTCTTTTAGCACAACAGCTAGGATAGCAGTAGGAGCTGCTTTAGTACTTTCTTTTTACAGTTACTGTGATTAAAAAAAAAACAAAACAAAAAAAAAAACAACAACAAACAAACTGTTATAGCCCACATATTCCACACACGAAAACTTAAAAAGAGAACCAAAATGAAATTTAAGACTATAACACAAACTGACACAACTGGAGCATGCAGCTGTTCACATTTAAAGCCTATATAATAAATCAGCAGGCTGAGACCCTGACGCCAGTGTGGTAAATTAAGTACTGCTGATTTCACATACTAACATTCCTTAAATAATTAAGGGGCTGGGAGTGACAGATGTGGTGACTTACTGAATTAATTTTTTAGTGAGTATTCAACTTTGCCACTCTGGTGTGAGATTTCATCAGAGATCCTGCTTTTCCTTTCCATCCCTATACTTCCAATACGTAAGAGATGGACAGAGAGTGAAGGAAGCAGGACAAAAAGGGGGAAGGAGTCTGGTGAGGACATTAGCTGAGTTAGGAGAACCATGCACGCGCACAAGGCAGCCACTTTATTAGATACACCTTGATAGCACTGGGTTCAACAAGCTTTTTATTTCAGCACTACACTTTCTTCTTATGAAATGGTACGTTTTCATGCTGGAAGTAGACAACAGAAGATAAGTACACCGTGGTCACAAATGGAAGGGCATGCTCAGCTACAGTTCTCATGAAGGTTCTGGCATTTAAATGAAGCTCAATGGGATTTAACGGGTCTAAAGTGTACCAAAAATATCCTACTTCAAGGTTTGACTATGCGTAACAATACTTGTAGATCGGCCGTTCTGAATTACTCAGACCAGCCCATCTAACACAAACAACCATGTCACATTCAAAGTTAAATCACCTTTCTTGCCCATTTTGATGCTTACTGAACTTGAACAGTAGGTTGTCCTATGATTAAATGCAGAGTTTCCACCGTGTGATTAGCTAATTGCATATTTGTGTTAACAAGCAGTTGAATTGGTGTATCGATTAAAGTGGCTAGTGAATGTAGGTATAATAACCTTCAAAGTAAACGCTGAAAACATTGAAACGTGAACAGGTCGGGTGAGTAAAGAGGAAAATTCGAATCAAAGAAAACAAGCGTAAATAAAGGGGCCTGAAAAACAAGGGAACACCATAATAATTTACAGTCTTAGAATCGGTGATACAGGATTTACGGCTGTATAGTAAAATGTACTATAAAATGTCACTTCTGATTAGATAACATTGCGGTGCTTCAACATGTGAAACCATGGAGCCAATTAGATTTGTTGGATCCCAGAATGAGCACTCTCAGTCGGAGTGAAAAAAAGGAGCACTAGAAGCAGGTGAAGCAAACAGAATTATACTATCAGATTAGACAGAGAGGTGGCTGATTAGCTACACAGTATGTAGGTCATCAGATAAAACCAGATAGCAAATGCCTGATAGGATTAACACTGTCCACATGAGCTGCCTAACTAGTAAGGTTGTCAGAATCGGAATTCAAATGTTTTTGAAACTCAATTGACAATTCAGATCCAAATTAATAACCATTGGAAATCTGTATTAGGGATGGATGTCCTGACCTGCTTTCTGTGATTCAGTTTTCAAAACAGCCATTATGAACATCTTTTCACAACCTGACCACATCGCATACTCCCAGCTTAAACACAGTAACTTAAACAACAAAATAGTAAAAAAAAAAAAAAAAAAAAAAAAAAGGAAAAACAAATACTTATGGTGAAAGATATGCAACCGATGAGTGGGGAGAGCTTTCAAAAGGTGAAATGAGGAATGTAACTATACATCACTATTACTCAAATAAAAATATAATATAAATTACTCAAGGACACTCAGGTGGTGCAGTGGACTAACATGCTTGCCATTGCATGAGCCTGGGTTTGAGTACAGTGAGGGCCTTACTGAATTTTCCAGTGGCTTAGGGCCACATCACTCCAAGTAACCATTAACTATTTACCTGTGACAGCAGTTTCCAACTTATATATTAACATAGAATCTCTAAAAAGAGAAATGCAGTGCATCTAAAAACTGAATTTAGTGGGATTGATATACAAAAGTCTTTACCCCTGTACACCAGAACACCAAACAGTTTAGCATCCCCATTCAGCAATTAATTTGGTTTGTTGGTTATATATCTGGCCCTTATATCTGGCCTCTAAATGTGCTGTTCTTTGGCTGGTGTGAAATGAAAGTACTTGGGGGTCATTCACAGGAAGAATACAAGACAAAATTGTGAATAAAAGGGGGTGGGGACCTAATGGTAATCTGACTCTGCTTTCACAAAGATGTGTTACCTGAACAGAGGAAGGGATAAAGAGAGACTGGGGGAAGAGAGGAATGAAAAGTGAGAAGGCCAAATCGACTGTAACCAGACTCTGTGTGCTTGAGAGGATGTCTGGTCAGAGCTGATCGCTATCAAATCAACAAGTCATCGAAACGCGAGAAGAGAGATTGGGGGTGGGGGTGTCTAATGTCCTGACACAGCATACTGGATGAAAAGGTGAGAGAACTGTGTTTCCATGGTCCAGTGTTTCTCTATGAAGAGCGGAGCTATTGATATGACCTCCCTTGTGTAAGTTTATCCAATGTAAAGTGTGCACAGATTTACTGGTGCACCAGCCACAAGAGGGAATGCACGCTTTGACAGGTCACAGAATTATGGTTTATACTAGATACATTAACTTTATTAAGTAATCATAAAAATGCTTTTGCAAAAAAAAAAAAAAAAAAAAATTCTAAAAGGTCATTCAAAAAGAAATTATAATTCCTTGCTTATTTGAAGTTGTCATGCTAGAAGTTAATTACTATTTATACCCCTAAAGCAATGAGTAGAAGACTATTTTGAGATCTCAATCAAATTTCTTGTACGTGTATGAAAATGCACAGACCATGTACAGATCATTTCATCTTGTATCACAGAGCATTGTATAACAGACCATCATGTGACGTTTGTTCCCACCATGACATTAAAGCAAACTCCATAAACCTACATTTACAGTATGACTACAACCAATACACACACAAACTTGGGCACTTGGGTGGTGCAGCAGTTAAATATGCTACATCGCCCCATTACATGCCACTCGCAATTCTAATTGGCCATGTCAATGGGAGGAAAAGTCGACAGGGGGATCATCTCCCTGCTGCTGAATCAGGAGACCCATCGGCTGACTGAGGAACCAGCTAGGAAGACAGATGTATACAGAGGAAGTGGGCATCCTCTCACCATGAAAGAAAAAAGCCACAACTCCAGCAGAGGTGCACAGTTGGAAATGTCAACAAGGAAAGTTATACATATCCATATTGGTGGGAAAAGGATATAGTAAAATCCACTCAAAAAAAAAAAAAGAGACGGGGGTAGGGAGACACCAACTTCTCACCAGTTAAAGATAAGGCTTTCCCTATAAAATAATATCTTCTGTACGATAGTGCATACATCACATTATAAGAACTGTATGACTGAATTGCGGTCTGGTTAAAAGTATCTTGTGCATATTTTAATGTACATCAGGCTGTTGACTAAAAACGATAGATTGTCTGGAGTTGATAAAATGGCGGAGGGCAATAGTGCAGCAGCTTTTCACACTCCCAGCGAAAACCCTGTTTTTAGTTGTTTTTAACGTCAGTTCTAAGAATGACTTCACATGACTTCAGCGTGTAAGTACATCTTAAGCGTGTACACTACATTATACACTGTAATCCTCTACTGCTGCTTTCCCCTTTTTCATTTAACTATTTATGTTTATTTTATATCTTATATTAAGACTTTATTTGTATTGGGTGTAACTGGGACCTTGCAATCTAAATTTCATTGTACCACTTGATGACATGACAATAAAGCCTCCTTGAATCTGGAATAAGAAATGCAATAAACAACATATAGCAATATATGTACAATTCCAAACTAACATATAAAATGAGAATAACCAAAATCCTATATGAAATGCAAATTGTATATTAAAATATATGTATAATAATAATTTAAAAAAAGAAATTGAATTAAAATCAGAACTTCCCTACATTTTGAATAGAAAGGTTCTGGAATCTGCCTTCTCCCACCTTTTCTTTCTTGCTTGTATAACAGTTAACAGCTATGTTTGACGTGTGGGCAAATAGTAGATAAAGCCGTAAAGCTGATGTTTAGCTGATCAATACCAAGAAATAATCATTCAGAGGCAAAGGACATTGCCTAGGAAGATCAGGTTCCTATGCAGAAAATTGTGTTACGTTAGCCCTGGCCCAATTAATTACATGTACATAATTTGATTCATTTAATTGTGCGCTTGCAGTTACTACTACATATTTGCATTGTTCAGTAACATTTTCCATAGACATACTGCGCAAAAAAAAATAATAGCAAACATATAACAATGAAATATCCCCTAATTTTTGTGAGCAGTGTATGTGTATGTATATATCTCACAAAAATTAGGGGATGTTTCATTATTATATGCAATACAATATTATATTTAAGTATATACACATACATACATATATACATACATACATATCTCATTTGAGACAAAAATAATCAAAAAGGAGTTTCATGATATAATTGTTTACACCAGAAAAAAATCCAGGTAAACATGAAGATCAGGTCTGACTACTAGCAGAAAGCTGTCTCGTTAGTCAAAGCTGTGTAGGGAATTTTCCCTCTGGGGTCTGTATGTTGAGGCTACTCATCTGTAAAATGTCTGGGTTAGAGGTGGGCCTCTAGTCTCAGTTTAAAATTGCAAAGAGAAAAAAAAGTAAGTCATGGCTAGAGGAATTTCCATTCTTCTGCATCCATTCATTTTACAAAGACAAATCTTTTCTGAGACAAAAAAAAAAAACCCCAAAAAAAACAGTTCCTACAAGTAAAGTCTATGCAATCAAAACCTGAAGAGAAACGATCCATACGCTGGTTCTATATTGTTACAGTCATAACAGTGACGATTTGGCATAAGTGAACTTTCTCCTACAAAAAAACATTTCATACCATTTTTTATTAAACTATAAATTCTAGCCATTTATGCTAGAGATCAAATTACATTAAATTAAACTAATCCCCTTTGAGACATTGGGGGGAAATTTACCTACAGTCTTTAAAACAATATATCAATGCACACTCATTGACCATTAACCACAGATCATGTTTCTAATCAAAACTCACTCACTTTCCATTCCTGCTTTATCCAATTCAGGGTTGAGGGGTGAAAGGGCCTATCAAGCAGCAGAGGACTAACCCTCAACAGGCTTCTAGTCAGTGTTTAATTTGTAAAGCATGATATGGGTAAAGAGTAAAAATGTTCCAGTAAGTAAAATAAAAAATATTAAAACATTGCTGTACGTCCAATGCAACACAGCAGTCTTCAAAATCATTCTTATATATATATATATATAAAGAGCATCCAGCAGAAAATAATCACTGCTGCCATGTCATCACAGGGCACATTCTCAAACATAAATACACTCTGGGTTAATATAGAGGTACCACAAGAACTAATGCATGTATTCGAAATGTGACACACCATGCACACATCACACAGGCAGTAGCCATACTGGGTCTGACACTGGGCCACTTGTACCGTGAGGCAAAAATACAAACCACTGCAGTATCATTGCCAGCCTTAACCAAACGACTACAACAATCTTTAAAATTAGTTATTTAATGTAACTACGAGAAAGTGACAGAAATATAAAGCAAAAATTGAGCTCATTGGGCTGGGCAAGATTAAAGGCTTCTGCAATTTCAAACAAGGTTTTGTCTTCCATCACTTGATAGTACAGCACACACTCCAGCTTCCTGTTTTAATCTTACTTCTGCACCATAGTTTTTATATGAAATCAGTTACTGGCAAATGCTACCAGGTACACAATGGGGATAGACCGACTAATCAGTCGGCCGATTAATCAGGCCGATTATTGCCAATTTGAGCTAATCTGCATTGGCCAACATCTGTGCTTACTAGGCCGGCCTTCGAAAATAGTAAAGAAAATGCAGAGACATTTTGCCTTCCTGGCAGCTCATAAACTGGGGTTTTTAAGTGACTAAAAACAAAGAGACAAAGAGAATATTCTGTGATTTTTGTGAAGTTAAACTTTGTTTCCAACATTTTGCTTTTCTTAACTAGATTAGAATAGTACAGCATTGCTCTAACTATTTAACCATTTTTCCCAAAGACAAGAAGATTCTTTTATCTGGTAATGAATGTTAATTCACAAATATCGGTCGACACCTAGTTCACACTGATTCCAGGTCAATTTTGATAACCTCCAACTGGCTCGGAATGACTTAACAAGAAATCAATTACATTAATAATAAAAATTGAGACAATGAAAGTAGTAATATGATATGGATGAACTTTAGTGTCCTACTGAATGTAATGTCACAAGTCTACAGTATACCACATTATAAATCCCAGAATCTCTACACATGAAACTTAAGCGTTCAATTCAATTAATTGTTTTATATAGCGCATTTTACAATGGTGCATTGTCTCAAAGCAGCTTTACAATATTACATTATAGTAAAAGGCCAATCCCAAGTGTGTGTTCTGAATTCCAGGGGTACCCTAACACTCCCAGGCACCACGATGCCGCATGTCCTGTCTTGTTGTGGGTGTGTTTCCCGTTCTTTGTGAGTGGGGTGTTCCCATGACTCGTTTCATTTGTGGCCTAAAGCCACAAGTCTATCCTATTCTTAATCAAAAGCAAACGTGCAACCATATTGGCAGCTAGCTTTTTATAGAGACAAGCTAAACAAGACACTGATTAAAAAGCAGACAGAAGAGAGACCTGCCCCATGTCAGGAGTCACCACCCTTTCTTTAATATGTGGGTGTGTTTGCAGTTCTTCTCAAACACTGTTAATTTTCTACTTTGTAGCCATTGCTTTTCTTTCCGCGTCACACTTGTTACAGGTTCGATTAAGTCAGCTGACTGACAAAGCACTCGCTTCCCTAAAAATGAAACATTGCCATCTTGTTTTTCACAACCAGCCAGCACCCCCATTCATCTCTGCAGTCCAAGTCTGCTGTTCTCATCTTGTTCTCTCTAGTTGGAGCTGGTCAGTGCAGGGCCCTGTGTTTTACAGGCTCATTAATCATAGTGAAGGACAGCAAGGGCCCCTAATCTAACCCTACAGACTGACCTCTTTACCACACACACACACACACACACACACACACACACACACACACACACACACACACACACACACACACACACACA
>JAVSBV010001075.1:0-13025 GCA_033117975.1 Parotocinclus spilosoma | reverse complement strand
AGAGAGTGAGAGCGAGAGAGAGAGAGAGAGAGAGAGAGAGAGTGAGAGAGAGAGTGAGAGCGAGAGAGAGAGAGAGCGAGAGAGAGAGAAAGAGAGAGAGTTAGAGAGAGAGAGAGAGTGAGACGGAGACACAGAGAGAGAGAGAGAGAGAGAGAGAGTGAGACAGAGAAACAGAGAGAGAGAGAGAGAGAGAGAGAGAATATTTGTATAATAATAATATTAATAATTGCGTGCATGTGCTTCTGAGGCTATGTGAATAGACAGAAAAGGTCACCTCATGCTGTTTCAACATCACCTGAAGCATGCAACAAAGACACACACACACACATACACACACACACACACACACATTAATGTTCCACTATTGAGGAAAGAACTCCATATCCAGCCAAAATGCCCGTAAGTAAATGTTAATGGATAATGGATAAGACATAAACAGCATAAAACGTATCAAATAAACTATTTGTTTATTGCTTTCCTACAGTAATTCATCTCACTTCTGAATAAAAACAGCACGTTTTACAGCCTTAGGATGAATCTGGTTTGAGAGACTTTGACCGATGCTACCATTTTCCAGGCCATTTTAGAAAGATTGCTGCATTGTCTAATGAGGCATGAAAAAGTTCTCATCAGCACACAAATCCAATTTTGTTTTTAAGCTGTTCATACTATCCTGTCAATGTGACCTATATCCAACATGGGTTGGCTGCTTCATGTGATCCGTAGTAATGGACCTTGAGAGTGAATCAGTGGTTAGCAACACATCCCCAACCCACCCCCCCACCCCCAACCCCAAGTTCCTAGTTCCCTGGTTCCCAACTCTGGCCACACCTATGTGTAGTTTGCATGTCCTCCCTGTATCTGTGTGGATCTGCCCTTAGTGTGTAAATGTGTGTATGAGTGTGTGTGTGTGTGTGTGTGTGTGTGTGTGTGTGTGTGTGTGCTACAATAGATTGGCACCCTGCCTGGGGTTGTTCCTTACCTGTGCCCTGTCCTGCCCACTAAGCACTAGCACTCCCTGACTAGGATAACTGGATAAGACAATGAATAAATGAATGAATTGTCCCTCAACAACTACTGAAGACCTTCCTCACTGCTGTCATCTATTTTCCTCTCTCCTCAGCTGACATTTATATGAATGGCGAGTTAGAAAAACTTAAAAATCCACGCATCGGATATGTAGTGGATTATAATACCCATATGAAGGGGTTGGGGGGTTCAAAACGTCACAGGAAGTGCACAAGATTTTGTCTGCTTCAGAGTTAGAGTACAAACAGAGTACATTTTCATCACATTCATTTAGTTTCTTGGAGAGGGATGCGAGAGAGCCGAGCACCAATCCATCGTAATGCACATACACTCCTCCACACACTAAGGCCACTTTAATGTTAGGAATTAACCTAAATTGTGTTTCTGGACTGGAACACTCAGAGTAAACCCACAGAGACACGCGGAGGACATGCAGAATCCTTACAAAGATGACCTAGAGTGCTCTGCCTGGGATCAAGCCCAGGATCTTCTCCCTGGGAGGCAACAGTGCTCCCAAACAAATTGCACATGTTAATGGAAAAACATCTGTATATTAAATTACTTTCGATCCCTTTATCTAAATTATCTATTTATCTATTCAAATTTGAAATGTTTTGAAATGAGAATGAGCCTAAATCAAATAGAAATAAATCAAAATGGCCCAAAAAAACTAACAAAGAAACCCCTTAAGGAAAAAGAAAAAACAAATTAGGTTCATTTTTGCCAATGAAGGTTTGCAATAAAGCACATTGTGTGGTCTGTTTGTGTGTGGGATAGGTAGGGGGTGTAAGCTTTTCTGAAATACTCATAGGGGGGATCCTAGGAGAAAAGGTCAGGACCACTGACGTAAAAAACTGGATTAGGACTTTTGCCAGCTGTATGAATGTAGGCTACAATTGAAATATTTTTTCTATAAATATGTTTTAATCACATGTCTGAATGTGGAATTCTAATATTGTTTCATCACGCTGCTTAATGCTGCTACACAATCAAAGCTCTACGATGAGGCTCCCTGGCCCGGCAGCTTAAATACTGACACTTGCCTCTGTTTGGAGGTATTTTCTCTGAATGTCTCCATTGTTTCTAAGCACATGACATTATCCCAACGAACCAGGCGATCGTGACTAAGGATTTGTCCCAGAATAGCCAGACAAAGCTCAAATAAATACATACATTTTTTTATCTGCTTAATATTACATCGTGTATTATATTTTGCTTTCCCGAAAGAGAGATTTTTAGCAGGCTTTGAGCCATCTGTGCTTAAGGTTTAGCGTCATTAAAGACAGGGAAATGAGAGAGAGTGTGAGGTGGATAGAGTAGAAACTTGTGCTAACAAAAAACAAAGAAGCTGTTAAGAAGACGAATCGTTTTAACAGTGACAATAGCAAGCAGGCATCTGAAGCCCTACTGTGTAGCAACAATCCATCCTCAGCCAGTCAGATGAAACCATCAGGATGGGACCGGAGAGGGGTGTTCTTATTTATGATATTATAACACGTATTATATAGAAGCCTCAAATAATTTACAAACGCATGCAAATTTCGAGGGGTGACTTATAAGATCGTTGAAGAACTGAGCACAGAAGTTCAGCTGCTTCTTCCAAAGCCCTGACTCGAATGAATGGTTCAGACCATCACCCCCCCCCCCTCCTGTGGGCTGTAGTGAACTCAATGAACTGTCGACTTCATATATCTTCTTTGTGTCTGTGAAGTAAGTAAGCAACTCAGCATCCGGCTCCTTTCACAGCACAGGATTCTTGGCTCTTGCTGTAGCTCTTTCTGCCTCTTATTTAAATCCCCTTCCTTTTTTTTATATATATTTTACCTATATTAAGTATCATCGGCGTAGGATTCAGTGTGGATAAGCAGATGCAGAGATGCCGAGGTGGCACAAAGGCGTGCTTTTTATGCAGGGTGCAGTGCAGAGAAACCAGCCGGTAGCGTGATGCAGTTCTTAATATAAAAATATCAGATAGATAATACTACCAGACTGCAAAATAAAGCTTACAAGCACATTCGGGTTGCCAGCCCCAATCAGTAACTACTTAACGAATTATTATTATGGTAATCTACTTGACCTTTATGTTACCTTCAAACATTGGCTGCTGTACTACAGCAGTTATGACACACAAAACAGTAAAGCCTCTGGTGCCGAAAGTTTTACTAAACACAAAGTTTTATTAAACACACAAGTTCCCTTTACTGGTCGGGACCTCTTTGGGTGGTGGATCATTCTTAGCACTGCAGTGGGGGTGTGTAAGTGTGTGTTGTGCTAGTATGAGTGCAGTTCTGCTGGTGCTTATAATACCTCAGTGTTACTTGTGGGCTGATAATAGTACAATAAACGTATTTAGAGAAGCAGATGGACTGCAGATTGTAATTGTAGAACTACAAAGTGCATCTATGTGGTAAGTGGAAGTGATCAAATGTGTACCTAATCTGATGAAACCTTATGGGCAGCTCAATAAAGCTTCCATGAATAGCCATATTACTCATGCACCTGCCTCGTCTTTATCAAGGCTGCAAATTATTCATGTATTTAATACAGTCATTTATTAACGGAGAACATATTAGTTGAGAAAAGCTAACTTATAACTAACAATGAATAGGCCAATGACGAGCGCTCCCTTTCTTTTATTTAAACTCACAACCAAAATTCCAGTGGAGCTGGGACATTGTGTAAAACATAAATCAAAACAGAATACAATTATTTTCAAATACTTTTTAATCTGTATTCAATTGAATACACTACAAGGGCAAGATATTTAACATTGAAACGGATACATTTTTTTGTTTTTTGCAAATATTCACTCATTTTAAATCTGATGACTGCAACACACCAACAAAAAGAGGACCAACACTAAATGCCTGTGACCATCGATCCCTCAGGCGGCACTACATTAAAAATCAACATCATTCTGGATTCATCGTTCATCACTCCATCTATGGTACCATGCAAAGCGAAAGCCATATGTCGACAGCAGCCAGAAACACAACTGGCTTCTCTGACCCCAAGCTCATCTGAGAGCTTTTTTGGAAATCATGGACGTTGTGTCCTCTGGGCCAAAGGGGAAAGGGACTGTCCGGATTGTTATCAGAGCAAAGTTCATATGTCAGCATCTCTTATGGTATGGGGGTGTGTTAGTGCTCTTGGGTAACTTACACATCTGTGAAGGCACCATTAATGCTGAAACGTACATACAGGTTTTAGAGCAACATGTGCTGCCATCCAAGTAACGTCTTTTTCAGGGACGTCCCTGCTTATTTCAGCAAGACAATGTGAAGTCACATTCTACATGTCTTACAACAGCGTGGCTTCATAGTAAAAGAGTACGAGTACTAGACTGTCCTGCCTGCAGTCCAGACCTGTCTCCTGTTAAAATGTGTGGTGCATTATGAAGCGCAAAATACGACAACGGAGACCCCAGACTGTTGAGCGACTGCAGTAGTACATCAAGCAAAAATAGAAAAGAATTCCACTTACAAAGCTTCAACAATTAGTATCTTCACTTATCAAATGTTGTTAAAAAGAAAAGTGATATAACACAGTGGTAATCATACCCCTGTCCCAACTTTTTTCGACCATGTTCCAGGCATCAAATTCAAAATATGTGCAAAAAACTATGTTGTTTAACCGTTTAAACATAAAATATCTTATCTTTGTAGTGTATCCAAATAAATATAAGATTTGCAAATCATCGTATTATGTTTTTATTTACGTTTTACAACATCCCAGCTTCATTGGAATTGGCTTTGTATATGCCTCAACCCAGTACACCCAAATCCCATTCTACTTATTACAGAAATGTACCAACTGTGGGAAATTACTGTAAATAACAGCGATGTGTCACCACACAGCTCCCCAACAGCCAGGTTTGATTCCTAGAACTTTATCTTTGTGGCTTTTCCACATTTTCCACATGTCTGGGTGGGTTGGATATGAATGAGGTGAGTTGATGTATCGAAGACGCCCCAGTGTGAGCGAGTGTGTTTTTGTTGCCAAGTGCCCCGTGACAGACTGGCGCCCTGCCTAGTGTTGGTTCCCACCCTGTGCCCTGTGTAGCTTAGCAGGCAGCTCCCTGCATCCCTGAAGGGTATTAGGTAAATATGAAGATGAAAAAGAAAAGGAAAACGGTGTGTATAGGGTATTGTGTGTGGTTCAGCTAGCAAAACGTGATAAGAGATAAAGATCTGCAGGATGAAGTTTAGTCGTGGGAGGTGGCTTGGATGCTCTGTTACTCAGCAGTTTCACACCAACGCAATTACACTGACTGAAGAACGAAGCCACTGATGAGAAGATATGTGTTTTCATGTATCAGCGTGTCAGTGTCACGGTACATGTGCAATGTCACCCTACGGATCTTTTTAGTTCCTCTGCATCAGCGCAGCATTCTCAGGGCCAAGTGGGTCCACCTGCGTTCATGATAAGCTGTAAATAATGGCAGGCTGAGAAAGAGCTGCCTTGTATTTCGCTCTGATTTGGACTGGGGAATCTGCTGTTACCGCAGTCTGAGCTTCTGGAACAAAAAGATAGGTATAAAAGACTTTAAACATCCATCTAACTTCTGAGGTCTTAAGGAATTTTACAGGAAATAGACGTCTTAAATATAGTTCGCCCCAGATTATGTGACCACGGTAATGTCCGATCAACAACCATTTCAGTCAACGTCCTGTTTTCCAGAACCTAATACAAACTTTAAACGGTGCATACCTTTATGAATGCATGTTCAATGTAATTAGCTAGGGAGCCGGCTTCACATCGGTGAATTTGCTTGCTTTAGTCAGACAGTCATGGAGATGAGGACCATGAAAGAGGCACAGAAACAAACAGAGGATGAGAAATGGCCAGAGGTGATGGAGATAAAACGAGCACAGGTCCGTGTGTGTGTGTGTGTGTGTGTGTGTGTGTGTGTGTGTGTTCGTGCCTGTGCTCCTTCAGTCCGACTCACTTCAAAGAATGAATGGAAAGGAATAATACAAAGCGCCCTTGGCCCACTGCCCGGATCTCCAAAAAAGAAAGAGCAAGAAAGACGAGAGTGTCGAGATGCACAAAGCTCCTCAAAGTGATGCCAAAACTGCGAGATGCCATTTTTTGGCTGCCAAATGTGTGTGTGAGATACACCGAACAGCCACTTTACTAGACACGCTACTGGCATACTGGACCTCCTTTGGACTTCAGAAACATCGTAATTCACCATTGCAGAGATTCCGCAAGGTGTTGAAATCATTCTGCAGGAATACTGACCCATGCAAACAGGTCAGCTTGGTGCAATTAGATGTAGAAATAGACCATACAGAACAGCCCATTCTACTTATAGAACAGAAATGCTCTATAGAGTTACGATCGAGAACTGTGAAGGCCAGGAAAACAAGGAAACCTCCATGTCATGTTCCTGGAACCAATCCATGACAACCCAACAATTGTAGCATTGTGCACTGTCCTCCTGAAACTGTCCTTCTCCCATAGTTTTACCAGCTGCCATGAAGAGACGAACATGACCGTACACAATGCTTTGGCATGTTCCCAGGGCAGGATATATGGTAATATAGAAGGCACCATGAACTAGGGCTGGGTGATATGTTACTTTAGCTTGTCAATTAAGAAAATATGACCTGACCTCCACAGTGGAGAACATGCGAGACAAAATATTCATAACAATCATAATAATACATATTATTACCCATGCTCGCGTTTTCCCCTTACAGACACATAAATAAACCAATAACAGCCTAAAGTTTTGGCTGTCTGTAAAATTTGTTGCTGGCAGACGACACATTGGAGTTGGCATCAGTTATATGGAACTGATTTGGAATTTATAGAATCAACAGACTATGCAAAGACAAGTTTGGGAATTCTGCCAGAAATAAAGATTTTCGACCACCTCTGAAATAAGCATAGGTCAAAAGACAGATAGCACGGAGAGCAAACAAGGATGCAAGAAGTTCTGCAGTCCGAAAAAGTAATGATTTAAACAAAAACAACAAAGTCTTTGAAAGATCAACAATGCCATAACATTTTAAATGACTAAGAATACAATGCAGATCAAAATGGTCAGAGTTTAAGTAACTTATATATAAATAGTCACAAACGTTTATGGACACCCCTTCTAATTAGCTCTGCTTATTCAGCAACATTTACTCTTTCATAAAGAAAGCAGACATTTCTGGATTCTCTATAGACAATCAGTGGCAGTAGAATTGGCTTTACAGATACCATATTGATTTTCAATATGGCACATTTGTAGATTTTCCAACAAATCAGTTCATCAATTTAAGCTGCTTTTAAACAAAGTTAAACAAAATACAGAATTGATTTGGCAACTTTAATTAAAAATTTGACTGGCTTACACAGAACCTTGACCTCAACTCCATCAGACACATTGAAAATGCGCTGGAATGCCAAAAGTGAGCCAGGGCTTACTGTCTCACATCAGACTTCGACCTCACAGTCATGCTCCAAAATCTAGTGTCTAGAGTCGTTTTTATTCTTTTTAAAAATAATTCAATAACAAAGGCTGTTGAAGCAGCAAACTGGGCAAGCACCAAACTAAAACCCATGTTTTGGATGTAATCCTATGGATGTCCAAAAACTTTTGACTCTACAGAGTATATTCCTAAAACCGCAATTCCTCTGATGTACACAATATGTAGAATTGCTTAAAAAAATAACAATATCCGTTTTGTTCCACTAGTAATGATTTATGGTCTAGCCGGAATTCAGAACCATGTTGGTACCCTTCATATTATTACAATATTATTTGCAGATACTTAAAACATTCAACTTTTTTGAAACCGTTTACATTTTGTTGGTATGGGCACAGGCTTGGGCGGTATGTCGGTATTGCGGTATACCACAGTATTTAAATACGGTGACGGTATTGTAAAATGGTGACGGTATATTAACCACGTGACGTGACGCAACGCCCCAAATGTGTACCGTACTTTCCGCGCTACAATGCGCACCTAAAAGCCTTAAATTATCCCAGAAATCAGACATGCACCTTATGTGTACTGAGTTCCAAAATCTATTGTTGTGATACTTTTGTGACGATGAAATTAAAACGTGCCATGTTAAAACACCGCTGTGACTGTAAAGTATGAAACTTGGGTATAAAAAATATTACGATGTGCCTTCAGTTTATTTCAAACGAATCGCGGGCTGCGAATAAGTAGATAGCTTCCGCCTTGTGATAAGCGGAGTGTTTAATTCAGACACAGAATATGATCTATTTGTGGGAGAAGATTGATTAAAAAATGTGTGTGTTTTGTTAAATAGTGGAGTAAAGTTAAACTAAAATCCTTGTTTCGATTCTTTTACTTTTTTTGTAGACTGTATGTTTTAACAAGCGCTTTATGGACGTTGATTAAGCGGAAATAACAACAGCACTTTAGTCACATTTAGCGTTAACACTTGTAAAGTGTCAAATGAAAATTTAAATGATGCATTTAAATACTTTACATACAAATTATCAATTATAAATGTGACGAAAATCCACCCCCCACCCCGGTAATACAGTATACCGCCATATAATCCGAAAACGGTATGACGGTATGAAAAATTCAATATCGCCCAACCCTATAGTACACACACATACACACCATACAAACAGGATACAAAGACTCCCAAATGTTGACTAACATAATGTTGAAAATGTAAGAAACATTAGCACTGACAAAATAATTTAGTATGCTTCTCTTTTCCTTTATATTGTAGAATGCTGTATTTTGTCAGATGTTACTTAAAGCAAAGTTAATACAGCAGGAAATTTATACATTTTGACAGATTATATTTGTAGTCTGCATCCCATATAACTAGATAGGTCTTTAAGGGACCTGAATTTTATTAAGGCTATCGGCGGGCTCTGGGTGTGTTTTGGTTAAGGGTTAGTGGTGCTGTATTAACGTAAACCGAGAAATGGTAGTTGTAACTTACAGAATGCACTTTTATGTTATAATTACATTTTCTTTTAGAGGAGACAAAATAAAATAGGTTGGTGCCTCCACTTATTAAAACAAACAAATGTAATATTTAAATTCCTACTAAGAATAAATGTAAAAAGTTTGTTATCTCCACACTATTTGTGAATTCAGTTTACTACAAACACAATGTAGAAAACATTAAACTGTTGCTTTTCAAAACAAATGCGTTTAAAGACTTAAAAATGCTTTTTGTAAGTGTGTTGCCAATGTGAATGTAAATAAAATTCAGTGTGACACCTCAGTAACTGTTATAAATAAATAAAGTAATAACGTAGTAAATAAATAAATAAATAAAGTAGTGGGCGAGTGTAAATCCCTTTGGTGTTATTTGTGAATTTCAATTTTCTGACCATGAAAATTGGGCAGGTGAAGAAGCATAGTTTTAGCCGTATGATACTTGAGTACTAATCAGCAATACCCAGCACAGGTACCTGGGCACTCCTATAAAAAAGTTAATTATCCTTGGAACGGACTTGATAATTTGCTAATGAGCAGCTTGAGTGTTGACACAGCGCTCAGATGTTTTAAATCAGAAAGTCCTGTTTAATTAATCTTGATAATTATTTTTGACCCCAAATCTCTTTTGTTACTGTAGTGAGTGGCCACTTTTTAAAAGACACCTGTCTTTTTAGCATTGGAGCTTAATTGTATGGAAATTAGTGACCCCAGAGTGCAGCCATAACATCAAGTAATAAAGTTTATGTGTGATAGAAAACATCCAGCCAAAGGAGGATTTTGTGGATGTAAACAGTTCAGCAGCAAAATGGGTCAGAAAATCAGGAGGTGCACAGTCAAGTAGATTGCAGCCAAATACAACACTGGTGCTCCATCTAATGTGTTCAAAACACAACACATCGTTCCTTACCACAAATCAAACACATAAATTATACTTCATATTTCTTCTATTATCTTTTTTGAAAGTATCACCACTATTGTGGTTCTCAATGTTTTCTTTATTGTTGGCTGTTGTTACTAATCTTCTTAGGACCAATGGTGACTTATTTGCACCAAGAATATATGTTACCAAAAAAACCCTGCCAAAAAAACATGAGACAGCAGATTTAAATAAAGCGTTCTGCACCAAGAGCTGGTATATCAAAACTAGAAATGCTAGACTTCTGTAACATAGAGCACCCACTACTTCACTCACATCTTTAATACAGATTTCCAAATAGATGTCATACAAAATAGTTTAAAAAATGCCATTTTTAAGTTATCAGGGTACTGAAACATGCATGAACAAGAAACATTTATGAATAAGGCAGTCTATGTCAAACACTGGCAATATGCGGAACAGTGGCTGCAAACTAAAGCTCACTGACAAGGATTACATGACGCATTACAGAGTAGCTAAAGGAATGTATGTTTTGAACCAAATAAGCACCTCTAAGAGCAGTCTAAACCAAAAGTACCAAAAGTACATTATTACCAAAAGGTGATCAACACAAACTTTTGTTATTCGTGACATCGAAGTAAAGATGGATTTGACGATTATGATGTCTGTGTAGCGCAGCTGCCGTTTCACAGCCACAGCCGTCAACAACAAGCCATCGTCCAAAGACTACTACTCAATAGCCACCCTGCACTTAGGCTGTAAATACCCGAAGTGTGTGCAACAGGTTTCATAGATTTAGAAAAGGTGTGGGGAATGCCTTTTTCAGCGTGGGGAAAATGGATCACCAAGCAGATGTTAATGATTGGAACAAGAAGGGATTGTGTTTGGGTGTGCCGGAGGCCAGAGTGTGTAGAAGGCAGCAGAAGTTGCAGGTGTATCGAAATGTTCGATCACATTGGTCTACCAGCAGTGGCAAAAGTCCCAGTTTACATCGGACGTTATAGAGGTATTACATGTTATAAGGTATGTTTCAATCACAGAGGACATTTTTTTGTCTGGTGAAAATAGTCTGAGTTACTTGGAGTTATTTTGGAGACATATGATAGTTGTTTCATATGTCTGTTAAAGCCTTCGGTGTAGCAGAGTATTTTTGTGGTTGTTACATTTTATTCAACACAGATAGTATAAATAATATATGGCAAACTGACTTATACTGCAAGACCCAAGATGGAGAGTGGCAGAACTACATTCCCTATTGGAAAAGAATGATGAGCAGAGCTGAGGTACATTCCACTGTTACACAAAGCTAATATAAATTGTAGAATATGTATTAGTCACTATGATAAGCACATAATGAATGTGCTTGTTCTAAATGTTTTTTTTGCTTCTAAGCACAGAAAGAGAAACATCTGAATTATGCTGTCACAGTTATAGGAAACTGATTCCCGAAAAGGCACTATTAGTTTTATTCAAATTAATCAATAATTTTTTTTAATTGTCACTTTAACCACTATCTGCTTTGGTTATTGAGGATTTCACCAGCTGAAAATGCAGCAGAAAAAAAACATTGTGCATATAAACAGAAAAAGAAAGATTCCATTATATACAACTGATGTTTTTCTATTTGGGCAGACCAACTTTGTTGTCGCTAATTAAATAGAAATTGCATTTGCGGAAACGTTATCTGGTGAGGAGTATAGATAGCATCATCCCATCCACCCCGTCCAGACTCTCCATGCCTTTTTTGGCTGAGAGATACCCGACCCTAGTATTAGGAAACTGGATTCAAACTCAGTTGACCACAGAGCTGAAAAAGCAGAATACATTTTTTGTGTTAACTAAATACATATTCATATTGACAGCAATCTTCAAACTTCTGGTCTATTAATTTGACTTTTCTAAAAAAAATGTTTGTGCCCGACACATACTTTGTGCTTAAATCCATTACTACAATTTAATGGACATACCAACATTTAAAAAATAAACCATCAATTATTGATAGTGAAAGTTTAGGCCTATTACATGATATTTCATTGCCAATTAGGTCAGTTGGTGTTTCTATAAATTCCCAGTATTTAAATTTTATTTTCCAGTTAATATGGTACTGTATGGTTTGGGATGCAGACAGAGCCGCTCATAAACCAATAGCAAGTACAAACACACACACACACACACACACACACACACACACACATAACCAAGCTTAAGCATAGGGCATTTGGAGGGAGTGAGAAAGTGTGTGTTACAAAGCAAGATTTGTGTAAATTTCATGATGCAGGTAGTTCCCTACAGGCAAACTACATGTATAGTTTTGTTTATTTCATCTTCCCTATGTTCCATTACAGTAAGGGCCAAATATTTCCGACCACAAGTAAAAATACTTGTTTAGTTCTTTGTGAAGAATGAATCGTACTGCAGCAGGATAATAACCTAAAACACACACAAAAAAACTACTTGAAAACAGATGATCCAGAAATGCTGACTGTCATGGACTTTTCCTTACAGTAAAATCCCATCAACAATAACTTGAATAAAATCTCAAAATGCTTTCGGCACATTCTGGTATAACATGGATCTTTAGATTTTGCAAAAACAATTTGCTGAGTCTATGCCAGCCAAATGCTAATACATTTTCACACAAATCTTTATGCTGATTATATGATTTGTGATGAAAAACACTGTATATTTGATAAAAATGCAAAATATAAGCATTTGAGTTGTGGCCTCAGGCTTCTTTTGTGTATTCAGAAGTTAGTTACAAGTAAGTACAGTGTTCCCTCGTTTATCGCGGGGGTTACAGGACCACCCGCGACAAACGAAAATCAGCGAAGTAGGGATGCTAGATTTATTTAAGTATTTATACACTATTTTTACCTCAGGGTTGCAAGACAGGACGTGCTATGTAACATATTAAATGTTTATTAAACCTTTATTGTGCGATTTACACTTATAGCAAACGTACAAACAAGAACAACTATTGCTCACAAACTTTGTTCATTGAAAAATAAATTTGCAAACAAGTTTTTCGAAACTATATACAACACAATGCATAGGTACTCAGCATGCGAAGCATAATACTGTAAAAAACAAGTTCTTACTAAATTCCTGTAAGGGTTCGTGCCGCGGTCGCTCCTGTGCGCCGCGACCGTCACGTGGTTTTGTTTTCGTTTTGCGCTTTCCCC
>JAVSBV010001074.1:0-26681 GCA_033117975.1 Parotocinclus spilosoma | reverse complement strand
TTTAGTACTGTGTTGGGGGTGGGAGTCGGGATGATGAGAGAGAGTGTGCTGGGGGGACGGATTGGGATGGGGGGTATTGCAGGAAAAGAGTTCAGCAACCTCACAGCCTGATGGATGGGGCTTGACTTGACTACTTAAAACTACTTGACTTGACTTGACTTAAATGCCTAATGAGAGTGATTTTGAAAAGTTTTTTCAATTATGCCACTAATTCGATATTTTTTTTATCATTATGAATGTAGCTGAGTATATAACCAATAACTAAGTAAAAGTGCTCCTTACCTGTTCCTATAAACACTGTTTATTGCTTTATTGGTGGTATTGTGCTATTATGTAATTGTCACCTTGTACTCTAAATTCTGTTTCTAACTACTTTTAAATAAATAAAATAAATATAAACATTTTTTCTCTTTAAAACACCAGAGCAAATTTGATCATAAAATATGATCATTTGCAAATGTGCAAATGTTGAGATGATCTTCTACTTTCATTTTGTGCATTTATAACTTCACCGGCTTGTTAATTGTTTAAAGAAATAGACTTCATTATGACATTCTGCTCATTTTAGAGAAGAAGCTTTAGTTTAGAAAATCACCCAAACATGTCATTTAACCAGGGGTGGTCAGACGTGCATGAGACTGTATGATATATATTACGTTATTTGTGGTGGTAAGAGTAACCTTAATCTGTAATCTTGCTTGGTTAAAAAAGTGCTATAAGGTTTTTTTATATCTTTTTTTTTTTTATAATTTTCTTGCGGTGTTTGTGGCTTTTATTGCAGGCTTTGCTGTCTTCTGAACCAAAATCGTCCAGCTGTAGCCTGCTAAAGATGACCATGAGAGAGCTGACTTCCCTGGCCATGCCGAGTCATGATGGAGCGACTGACCACAGCACTGTCCCACAGGTCTCTCTTTCTTTCTCCATCTCTTCCCTTTTTCTCTCTCTGTGTCTTATATCTGTCACAATTATTTATCAAAAACCGCTAAATCTAGAACAAATGTATCACTACGTTTCCAGGTCCATGCTTTGAACATCTTAAGGGCTCTGTATCGGGACACCCGTTTAGGAGAGAACATAGTTCCCTTTGTGGCAGAGGGCTTGCAGGCTGCAGTGCTTGGCTTCACCTCCCCCATATGGGCTGTAAGTTTTACCCATCATCACTTCCATGTCAGATTCCGTGGTCAGATTAAACTTCACTTACATCTTATTTGCTACCGAGGCCAAGCTTGACATGCTTGAGTTTTATTTATTGAAATATCTTCTGAGGGAAGTACACACAATTGGTTCTGTGAGGTGACCAATCAATACACGGTGTGGCTGTGGTTAGAAAAACTTTGAACGCGGGGAATCGCATATTGTCTCAAAAGCAAGCAGCGACATAACTTTGCTATTACAGCTCAACTTGGCTCTTTATTAATAGTTTTATGAACACCTCCTCTGATTCTGATTGGTCGCCTCACTCTATTCCAGATGTGCCAGTATTGTCACCAGATGTGTTAATGGGTGCCTTGATAACTAAATGTCATTTTTGTCAGAATTTACAGTACTGTGCAAAATTCCTGGGCCACCATTAGATTTGTTGTTTTAGCCATGTTATTATGGCCATAAAAACAAATTGTCTATGACTGCGCGCAACACTTTCTACCTCGGATCTTTTTCACTGATCTTGGGCAGCACGGTGGCTTGGTGGGTAGCACTGCTACCTCACAATAAGAAGGTCCCAGGTTTAATCCCAGGGCGGAGAGACCTGGGTCCTTTCTGTGTGGAGTCTGCATGTCCTATAGTGACGTTAAAGAAGCCAAATAAATAAATACGTTTTCACTGATCTTCATTTGAATATTTGGGAGTTTAGCATATCTTAGCCATTTCACCCTATTCCCCTTCCAAAAAGTGTTTTTGCTACCCTTTAAAGAAGACCATTAATGATCTAGCTTCTTTAGCCTGTAAAAGTCAACTTTGCACCTTGATAGAGCTACCAGGTTCTGCTAGAGGCTGTTTTTTAATACTGTATATCTATATCCTGTATTTTCTGTTTGCATTCTAGTAAAGGGACTAAGAAAAAATCTATGGTAGTTATACAATTGCCAAAATAATGGTATATACAATTTATTCATGGCCTAAGACTTTTGCATGGTACCATATATTTCAGATATATTTAAAATACCCATGTCAGAATACCAATGTTCCAAGCTTCAAAATTTGTCTTACCTTGTTACTGTTATTATGCTTTGTTTATTATTGGGCTAGATTTTTGTTTTTGTTAAAGTACAGTATGTTTTGCCTCTGTCACTCTCCACATGGACACGTACACACATGCACACACAGCTCACGCACAGTCGTGCTTCTTTGTGCTTTTCCTCACGTACACTTGCCGTGTTAAATATTAACTGCTGTGCAGCACCTGAAAGGTTGATCCTTGAAGGGCAAAATGGAATGAGAACGCTACGTGAACACACACACACACACACACACACACATGCAGCTCTGTGGTGGTCATCTCGTTCCTCTTTGTTTGTCCTGCTTTTCCCCCAGTAGTAGGTTTTAGATTGTTGGGACAGTTTGAGGTTTATGGTATTGCAACATAAGCTTGTGACTATCTATCTATCTATCTATCTATATATATAAGTTATGACTCACATGGCCCTCTTGTGTTATACAATCATAGCCTTTCGGTAATCTGTGTGTAAACACTGTTTGTGGCACTATTTAAAAAAAAAAATCACAGTAATTGCTTTACTAAAATCACTGTTACTTCGAGGGTGACGTAAGATAAAACTGACAAAGTGCTTGGAATGCTATTAAGCCATTTAAATGCTGCCAAAACTGCTTTACTAAAATCTGTAATTCTTCATTTGTTCATTCATTGTCACACCTACTTAATCCAATTTAGGGCCATTGGCCTTTCTGGCAGCACAGGGCTCAGGCTAGGAACCAACCCTATGTAGGGCACCAATCCATCATAGAACATGTGTACATACACTTACTTACTGACACTGGGACACTTTAAGACACAAGCCAATGCGCATGTTTGGAATGTGGGAGGCAACGCATACACTGTGGGAGAACATGCAAATGGAGAGAAAAGAATCACGGGAGGTCCAGGCCCAGTGTCGAATTGCCTGTCTTTGTTCTGAGGTTTGGTACTGAGGCCACCCTTGTGATATACTTAACATGAATCACAGCATTATTTACAAAAATATTCACCCTCTTTGAACGTTTTCACAAGTTTCAGCCTTAAATGAATTGGAATAAAATGTATTTTATTCTGTAAGATAATATGATATTTAGATATACACTGTGGCCACTTTATTAGGTACCTATTTTTAACTGCTCATCAATGCAAATGTGTAATCAGCCAAATGCATAGCAGTAACTCAATGCTTTAAGGTATATAGACATGCTCAAGGTGACATTCTCAAGTCCAGATCAAGCAACAGAATGAGGAAGAATCAATGCTTTATGTGACTTTAAACCTGACATGGTTGTTGGTGCTAGATGGGCTGGTCAGAGTATTTCAGACACTGCTGATCTACTGGGATTTTCACACATTATATTAAGAGTTTACAGAAAAAGAGAATAAAAAGCCAACAGTATCTAAATAACCACTTGTTACCACAGAGGCATTCAGAACCTTTTCATTAAACCTTGAAGCAAATGGGCTACAGCAGCAGAAGACCACGCTGGGTGCCAATCCTATAAGCTAAGAATATACGACCAAGGCTACAAATTGCACAGGCTCACCAAAGCTGAATAATAGAGCAGTGTATAGGAATGTTGCCTGGTCTAGAGTGTCTCAATTTCTGGTGTGACATTGCAAAGCTCAGACTTTGGCAACATGAAAGCATGGTTCCTTTCCGTCTTATCAATTCTTCGGGATACTGCTGGTGGTGTAATGGTGTGAGACTAGAGCCAAGCTGCCACTGTTGGGTCCTTGAGCAAGGATTTTAACCCACACTTGGCACTGCATCAGCTGTAAACTACTCTAGAAACGGGCATCTGCTAAATGCCTAGACGCATATCTGCGAGGACTGGTGCGTCATGTAATCACGTACGTTATCACGTGGTCTTATTTTGAATACGCTCCACCAGTGAATTAGTGGAAGAGGGCACTGGAAAGCACACCACATTGAAAGAAAATGAAAAGCTAAATACAGCATGTGTGGAAAATTGATCTAGTGCATTCAAGAGTTCTCAACCTTTTGCAAGCTGGTTTAATTCAGTTGCCCCATTAGTCCCCTACCGGCACCATCCACTCAAACCCCCCACCCCCAATACTACGCCTTGCATAGATGGATATCCCTAGGATAGGCTGCTATTGTTGTTATTATTATTGTTATTATCACTATAATAATCATCATCATCAGTAGTATTATCTAGACCTATTATCATTACTAGGCTATTGTTGTAATTAGCAGTAGCACCAGACCTTCAGTGTGAGCTTCCAGGCATTATTATTGTTGTCATTATTATTTCTCTCAAGAATGCAGCAGAGCCACACACAAGCTTTAGTCTGAACATGGTTGGACTGAAAACAGCAGCCAAGAATCAGAGAAAAACAGTTAAAGGTCAGGAACGAAATAACACTACGCATGGTGCTAGGAAGTATGACGCAAGAATTAGTTTTGAGGTCTTAAACCCCTCGTTGAGGTGCGGTTTATAGATCGTGAAAACGGTTGCGAGGAGCACACATTTAAAACACAAATAAGATCTTTACAGGCAATGCAGATTTTATTTTGTGACTTGATAATTGTAGTCTTTGGTTAGTGAGTGAGTGTGTACCTATATGTATGTATATATAGTTGCGTTACAGCACGGTGAAAAAAGCACAGGGGAAGTAAACTCGTCTAGCACTTCAAAAATAACTGACTAGAGCTAAGATTGGCCTAGTCTTTAAAAAGACTGTTTGGGTTTTTAAGTAACAAGATTGATAACAGTTAGCGAAACATGCAACAGTGCAATCAGACTTGTCAAGAGAACTATAGTGAATGGTGCTACCATGTGTTCGGATGTTTATATAGTAATGCTTTTTGATGTTACTCTGTGTGTTTAACGTACTTATTATGCATTTGTATGTACATTGGTTATGCAAAATATATTCATCTTCACCATCATTGACATGGCATCACAGCTTCAGAACCCTATTTTAATTGGTATATTTTAATTTAAGCTTTGGTTGATTTGTTTGTTATAAAAGTCCAACTGCTTTGCATTTCAACATGAGGGACATCTAAAGCACCCTCGTGATATTGAGCTTCAGCAGTTCTTAGTGTTCAACTGTCTGCGGTCTGTTGGTCCAAAATGCTGCATTGTCCTGCAGAGCTTAATGCTTAATGTGAGCAAAGCTTAATGTTTCATGTCCAATGACGTAAGTACACTAAAGTTAATTGTTGCTGGCAGAAGTGTACTTTTGAACAGTCGTAACTGCCAGAAGTTTGATGTTCCTTGGTCACTACATTGCCATATGGAGTTTTACTGGGAAGAAATGGGAAGAACATAAAAGTTATACATTTTGTAGTTGAAAAATGTAAATGTACTATAGATATACTTAGTACTTTGCACATTTTTCGCAACTTTTTGCAGTAGAAACTTGGAATGAATGGAGCAGGGGCATGTTTGCCACTGTGTTACATCACTTTTCCTTTTAACAACACTTAATAAGCATATGAGAAATAAAAACACTAACTGTTTAATTATTATAGCTGGTGTTCTTTCCTATTTTTTGATGTACAACCTCAGTTGCTCAATAGTCCAGGGTCTCCGTTGTCGTATCTTGCACTTCATAAGGCACCATGCATTTTCAGTGAGAGACAGGTATGGACTGCAGGCAGGCCAGTCTAGTACCTGCACTCTTTTACTTCGAAGCGATGCTGTTGTAACACGTGCAGAACGTGGCTTGGTATTGTCTTGCTGAAATTAGCAGGGATGCCCCTGAAAAAGACGTAGCTTGGATGGCAGCATATGTTGCTCCAAAACCTGTATGTACCTTTCAGCATTAATAGTGAAGGTCATTCACAGATGTGTTCACACACACTCATGCCATCAGAGATGCTGGCTTTTGAACTTTGCACTGATAACAATCCGGACAGTCATTTTCTTCTTTGACTTGTAAGATCCATGATTTACAAAAACCATTTGAAATGTGGACTCGCCAGACAACAGGACACATTTTTTTCCACTTTGCATCAGTTCATCTTAGATGAGCCCGGGCCCAGAAGCTCATGGTGGTGTTTCTTTGGTGTTGTTGATTTATGGCTTTCGCTTTGCATGGTAGAGTTTTAACTTGCACTTGTGGATGGAGAGACGCACGGTGTTCACTGACAATGGTTTTCTGAAGTGTTCATGAGCCCATGTGGTAATATCCATTACATAATTATGTAGGTTTGTAATGCGGTGCTGCCTGAAGGATCAAAGGTAACGGGCATTCAGTGGGTTTTTGGACTTGCTGCATACTTGCAGCGGTTTTTGCAGATTCTCTGAATCTTTTAATGATAGTATGGACTGTAGATGATGCAGTTGTTCACAAAGTGGTGGACCTTGCCCCATCCTTGCTTGTGAACAACTAAGGCTTTCGGGGTTGCCCCCTGTATACCCAATCATGACACTCACCTATGGAATGTTCTAAACTGGTGTTTTTGAGCGTTCCTCTTTCCCAGGGCTTTTCCAGTCTTTTATTTTATCGTTTCATAACTTTATTGGAATTGGGGTTGTAGATCAGGGTGTGGTTATGAAGAAATCCCAAACTTTGAACATGCCAGCAATCACCATTAAATCTATTAATAAGAAAAATCTATACTTTTAAACCTCAATAACTGATTAAGGAGAACAATAATCAGAGAAGCAACCACCAGGCCGATGGTTACTCTGAAGGTGGTGGAGAGGTCTGCAGCTAAGTTGGTAAAACGATGCACAGGACAAATTGTTTTCCAGATATTTCACAAATCTTGGCTTCAAGTCCCTTACTGAGAGAAAGGTCATTTGAAATTCTGTTTGTTTGCCAAAGGGCTTGTTGGAGACTGTTCTTATCAGAGCATCACAGCAAATATTCCCAGAAGATGTCAGAGTTGAACTTGCTGGCCTTGTTGTGCTACAGTGGTGCTTAAAAGTTGATGAACCCTTTAGCTTTTTGTTTTATTTATTCATACATATTGTCTAAATCCTCGTCACATTTTCACTTGTATTAAAAGGGGAAAATAGATAAGACTATTTTAGTTGGTCATTTATTCAACATAATCATTCACAATCAACAATTCATCAAAATCTTACAATATTATGTATCCTTGTCTAGCAGAATAATAACCTTTTACTTTCAATATCAGATGTGAATTCTTACACCCCTTTGGGCAGCACTAATTGAAAATAACTGTTGATCAGTCCTGCACATCACCTTAAAGGAATTTAAGCACATTCTGCCATACAGAACAGCTATAACTATGAGATGCTAATAAGCAAGCAACTTTACACAGAAATGATTGTACCAATTTTAAAATCGAATTATTATTATTATTAATAATAATAATAAATAGAAAACCAATATGTGGCAGTCATTCATTCATTATCTTCTGCTTATGCCACACCCAGCGCCAGTGCCCACCTGACAACTCTGGGCGCATGGACAGGAACAACCCTAGACGGGGCACCAATCAGTCGTAGTGTACACACACACACACACTCAGTTCGGAGGAAACCGGAGTACCTGGAGTAAACCCATGCAGACATGGGGACTCCACACAGAAAGGACCCAGGCCGCTCCACCCTGGGATTGAGCCCGGGACCTTCTTGCTGTTTAGCAGCGGTGCTACCCACAGAGCCACCTGTGTCAGTCAACATACAGGGAAACACTGCGGGCTATTTACTCTACAATACACAGTATCCCATGTAGTATTGCTAAGTGAAGTATCTTCTATGATGTTTTTTTTAATTATTATTGTGTATTAGTGTTTATTGTTGGTACTCAGGAATCTCCTTTGTTTCCACAATATCACACTTCAAAAACATGCATTGTGATCTGACTTGTTTGTTAAATACAGGTCACATATAAACTTGAGCAGAAACATTGGTTAACGTTTTAATGTTAACGTTTTGTCACATAAACCATTGTTTCTACCCAAGTTTGTTTTCAATTCATGCTGCTTAGTGATGCTTTGACATCTTCCTTGGTCTACCCATATGTAGTTGTTGTTGTTGTTTTTACCATTCTGTATAGCTAATACCAGATTTTGCACCCAAAATCCTTTCCATGGTTCAGTTAGGGTGTTGTCTTGTTGAGACCATGTTGGCTTTCAAATAGAGACGTGCAGCTTGTTTGCAGTCTGTAATTTCTTCTTTTTAACTGCAGACTAACTTGCATTTTTGACATCTAATGGTATTTGTTTTAGAAATTTGCTTCACAGTTTACCCCTCTTACTTTACTGGGGAAAATGAATTTTTGGTGTCAAATTTGTTTATTTTTGTTACATAGTGAAAATTTGGTTGAACATACTTTAAGGGTGTTGATTTGTTTACTTGTTAGACCAGACTTTTTTGATTGTTTGTTTCGGGGATCCGCCGACGATCATATTTGAAAAACACACACAAAAAAAAAATTTGTTTTGTTTTTCTCTGATCTGCCGCAGCACCAATGGTTGAAATTCGAAAAAAAATTATCAAATTTTTTTTTTCCACCCTCCAGTGGAGAGCCAACCGTTTTCTTCTGTTCATTTTATTTTTTTCAAGATTCATTGTAATTTAATTGTAGGTTAAATAAATTTGATTTGAAAATAAAAAAAAATATTTTTATTTCTTTCTCCTTCCTTGTATTGATTCCACATAGTCCTCGAGAAATTGAAAAGTGCTGGAAAAAAAAAAGATTTATTTTGATTTGTTTTTCTCCCTCCTCCGTAGATTCTTAAGTAGGGGCATCCGAGGAACAAACAATTAAAAATGTCTGGCCTTCCATAGTAAAAAATTTGGGAGAATGTACTTCAGGGGTGGTGATTTTATACTTAGTGTCAGAAATGGTTGTACTGTAGTTTTGATTTCTCTCTTGCTGCTCAAGTCACTAGAGTCTGTTGTTGCCATGCTGCCATGTTTAAAAAGCATCTCTTAGCAGCGGCTGATCATGCAGTCAGTCCAGATAATGTCAGACAATACATTTTGAGCTGTTTGGCAGTGTATGCCCATCTTGTTTAAATGAAATGCAGTAAGTGTATTTCAGTTTTCACAATTGTATTGCTATACGTGTTTAGTACAGCAAAGAAAGAGTTCTGTACAACAGCGCAAATAATTCTGCATGAGCTTATTTTCCCACTCAGTTCCTCTTATATCGTGACCCAAATCTATGAGAAACTCAGGAAGTTCCTTGTATAATGCTGCTCTTTTTGGAAGATTATGATGGTGATGTCTAGCAAGATGTGTCACGCTTCTGATGTGGATCTGCTCTTATGACTGCATCGTGAGGGCTTTGTCAAAGAGCAGAGCATGGAAATGGCCTGTATTAGTTTAAATGGCTGGCTACTCCCTGGGCCATGGCTATAGATTTGGAAATCATTGGAGTCACGAGTTCTGACAACTTGCATGGCAGAATGACTTCCAGCTGATAAAGAGGGAAGCTTATCTAGGTCACCTCTGTTTCACCCCTTTGGCTGGCCCCATCCTAGGCCTATCTTTCAGATTTTTTTCCAGTGTTATGTACTTTTCTAGCATGACTGCTTTATATGCCAAAGTAATTGCAAGATTATAGTGGCAACAAAAAGCAACATATTGTTTTTATACTCTGGATTAAACATGTCAGTTACGGGGTACTTTCCTGATACTAATATTTTTACAATAAAGGAAGTTCAAAAGGCTGTTAGTATCAAGTTCTTTGTGTGCTGTATATTGTGATGGTGAACCTCACCTAGATGACTTAGCATGTGTGAGCATATCGAATCAGAAAATATAACAAACCTGATCTGATGCAGATTCTAATTGTTCTTTAAAACAATTTATATCAATCTGTGTTTCTTTTGCAGGTCAGGAATTCCTCCACTCTACTCTTCAGTACTCTGATTACTCGGATATTTGGGGTGAAGAGAGAGAAAGATGAGCACTCCAAAAAAAACAAGTAGGATATTCCTGGGTCTTTTTATTACCCTCCTGATCCATTTTTACAAATTTGAAAACAAGTTTTGGCCTAAATTCACTGGCGATTAAACTAAATGGTTTATCTACCAGTTTAAGAGACAATTTACAAAGATGTATTTATGAGCACATCAAAGGTTCTATTACTTTCTGCAGTGAAAAAAGACCCATGGTGAACTGTTGACTATATATGTTGTACCAGAGCATTTCTTTTCATCAACAGGGGGCACTGTACCCTTTTTACCTTTTGCTCTCCTGTTTTAAAGTCATTAATCTCTGTGTACTCTCTGGCCCCCAGCGTGTGGCTCTGTTCCAACATTCAAACACAGTGGATGTGCCCTGCAACTCCCTGTTGCCATTATCTTTCCACCGTCTCTCTTACGCTCACACACACACACACACACATGCACGTTGTATGCCTTCCTTGCTCTTTTTCTCTCCCTTCCACATTCTTCTGCTCTCCCTCTAAGAACTCTGGCTTGTTATGACGCCTTTAGAAGAAATAACGAAAGGAGGGAGCGGTAGAATGTGCGTATGTACTTGAGGTCGATGACCATTCTTCTTTACCAAACGCAACTTTATCTCTTTATGCACTGGGGGGAATGTTAACAAGCACCATCCCAGACAGAGACGCACACAAACACACAGTGAGAGATAGCTGAGGAGTGCTGGAGCTATGCCATGTAGCACATGCTGCTGTTTAAGTCTCTGGCCTTGGCATCAGTGTAACCTGCTTTCTGGCAATATGCAATAATGCCACGTTATTTTAAGAGTAAATTAGTGCTGTGATGATGCATTTACACCATGATTTTAAATTCTTAATGTGTCATAATAGAATACTTGTCTTCAGTATGTACCGAGTCTAGTTTGATAACCAGTTACTTATAACCCGTATGGTTTGCCTTGATGAATGTTGCGGAAGCAGTAACAGACAAAACAGGGCACACATTTTTTTTTAGTGCTCATCTTGTGTACTCTTAACACACGAGCCCAGACAATAATGTTGACACTGCAATCTGACACAGTATGGTTTCTAATTTAATTCCTTGACTATTGCACCATGTGCGAATCTGTTTCCCGTTACATACTGTATTAATTAATAGGTGGAATTTACCACACAGGACGATATTGAATACTGTAATATGTTACAATAATGTGTTTACAATACATTCCTTGTAAAGTGAATGCATTAAATCTGATACTATTACTAATTTGAATTTTATTATAGTCTGTTATTTATTTATTGACCTAATTTTGCTAGAATTTAGTATACTTTTAGTTTTTATTTAGTTAACATCTAGGCCACCTATGGAGGATGGGTCCCCTGTTGAGTCCTCCCAAGCTTTCTTCATACCATTTTAGAGAGTTTTTCCTTTCCACTGTCGCCCTAACCCTACGCTTACTCAACTTGGAATTGGCCTTTTAAGACAGTGTAATATTGTGAAGCTGCTTTGAGACAATGCTACGTTGTAAAAAGCGCTATATAAATAAACTTGAATTGAATTGATTTTGGCAGTAGTTTGTACAAGAACACTAATCAGTAGTAAGAACACTAATTGCAAAACTTGCTTGTAATTAGTTTAACTAATGTATCCAGTAACAGAGTTGATCTAAATAACACCATGTTGAGTGTATTTACATAGGGTAACTTCAGAAAATCAGATCTTGTGAGATCTTTACATGCACTTAGATTATCATATAATGAGAAAGCTTTGAGTTTACATGAGCATAATTAGATTTCTACATGGCAACCAGTTAAGTGTCACAGAAAATCTCACAGTTTCGTTGGTTCCTTTCAAGAATAGTTAAATTCTTCATTTCCTTGTCTATAAACTGTAATGAAATACGTCTCCCCTAAAGAGGTAGTCTGCCTTCAATAGGTGCTGCATTTGTTTCCAAGGTTGCCATATCCTACAAGAGAAACAAGCAACTAGGTCTATGAAAACAAGCCCAAAACTTTCCTTTTAACTTTCAAGGTTGACCAGATCCTTGCAGGAATTTTGGAGCGGGTAATGGGATCAGGGAGCAAGCAAAAAGAAGCAATTAATCAGAAACAAACCCCCCAAATGCTTGTATGAATGTAAGAATACTAAAGGAAACGTTTAGACTAAACAGACCTGCAAACCATGTTCTGCTTCACTCTGTACTTTTACGTTTGTGTGCATGCATAGGCTGAGGAAAAAAATGACTGAAATCAGAGTAAGAGTGTACGTGTGTTGAGAAATCTGATTCTGCAGCTAAAATCCAGCCCTCTTTATTGGATTTATAGAACTGATTTCTAGGTACAATCTAAGAAATTTGAGTATGTTGTTTACATAACCACTTAAATGGGACTGTGGTTAAGGTATTGGACTATGGACCAGAAGGTCCAGGGTTCAAATCCCATATCTGCCACAGTTGGGTCCCTGGGCAAGGCTCTTGACCCACGATTGCTTGGATTGCAATTATATTAATTGTAAGTTGCTCTGGATAAGAGCGTCTGCTAAATGCTGTAAATGTATGTAAATGGAAGTAATCAGATAACTGCAGCAATCCGATTATGATTAGATTATTAACTATGTGCATGTGAATTTGCTCATTGATAGAGTACTATTTACTTTATGACCAGTTTCTGAAAACTATTTTAAGATGCTCTCAAGTACCTGGTTGTGGTGCAAATCCAAGCTGCATCACTGAATTCATCCAGTCCTTTAACACCATACCAATACATGTAAACACAAAGTATGTATCCATGCTGTAGCTAATTTTCTTACTTAGAGTTTCTGTTAATTATGAAAGATAGTAAATGTCTTTGCTGGAAGTAATGGGACTGAGCCCTCACAAAGAGATAAATGTTGGCATCACAGTATTATGTTGTTTATCCAGTATCTTATGTTTGGTTTAACGTGATTCTGTTATGAACAGTTTGTGTGGAAGTTTGCACTTTGAACAAAGGAAATGTGAATATGTTAAATATCTTGCATATTTTTAAAGGGGATGGGTATATAAAATTCAATACTAAATGTTCATGTCCCTGAAAGTCGACAAAAATTAACATTTGAAGAGAGGTGTCTTGACTTGTATGTACATATGTCCTTTTTCGGTACATTTGTTACCCTGTTAAGAAGGCCACGGTTCAATGGCAACAACCACATGGAAAGGTTGTAACCATATTGTGCTGTTGACAAGTGATCTAAAACTCCTAGTTAGATGTGGAGCAGTTCAATGCAGGCAGTTTTAGATCTCTGGTGCTCGAAGCCCCTGAGCTTGGCTTACTGGCTTTGGCTACTTTTAACAACACATTGTGCTTCTTTTTCCTGTGATTACCATGTGGACCAGGCATCTTGATCCTCTTACAGCCCGACCTGCTTTGTCTTATTTGTGGTTTGTTTAGCTATTTTTCAATTCCTTGTTCCTCAAGTCTCATCTGGGTTATTACCCCAAATTACTGCATATTTGTGAACAGATAAGTGTTTTTGCATGTGTGTGAACAGAGGAGCTCTGTCTGTTTCATATATTGGTGTCTTTTTTTATTGCAACATATTTTATGGTTAGGATTATTTGCTGGTGTGTTTGAGCTCTGAATTGAATGTAGTTTGACAAGGAATATACTTTGTCTGACAGGGATTGACAATTATGTCTGTCTCCCTCCCTCCCTCCCTCAGATCCTATCTCATTTTACCCCCTCCTCAATTTCTTATCCTTCTTTACTCCTTAGGTCAGATAGCTTTGCTTCACTAGGTATAAAACACATAATAGGTCTCTGATCTCTCTCTCTCTCTCTCTCGCTCTCTCTCTCTCGCTCTTGCTCTTTTCTCTCGCTCTCTCTTGCTCTTTTCTCTCTTTCACTCCACTGATCATGCGATAACAGCACTGCTGTAAGGCAGTGCCACTAACAGGAAACAGACGTTTTCGTTGCATTTTATTGCTTTTATGTGGGTGCAACAGCCTCTATTTGCTTTGAATTGATGTTTGCGAGTAACACAATAGAACTAGGAGTTTGGTTCCTCACTTGCAACTTGTCTGGCTCTTGATTTTGGTTTGATTGCTAAAGCAGTTAAGGAGTCATTTCCCTACAGTGTTTGTGTATGCGTTTAAAATCTTTTGGGTGACCATTGTACAAAGCAGGAGTACTAAATTAGCTTTCTCAGGAACACTCAAGTTCATTATTGAATGTTTGAATGTAGTTGCACACAAGATGATGCCAACAAATTAAGATTTTGTTTCCTGAAACTATTGAATTACCTTGAAATCAATCTTGAACCAAGTAGTTATGATAAGCTTTTGATCTGTTGTTTTTCTCTTGTTTTAATTAGATGTCTGCATTAAGTGTCAATCCATATTATTTATTAAAAAAAAACAAAAAAAAAACAAAATTCTATTGTCTGATGAAGACACGATTTTGTGTAGGATTGCACTGTTTTACTTCATGTTCCAGTGACAGAAATCAGTTTATCCTGAAATCTTTGTGATTGCTCCTTTGCTGTAAAAAACATTATATTTACTTTTAATGGAATTGTTTGCTAGCCAGAAGTCTACCTGTGTGCAGTTAACATGTCATATTATCACAGTATAAATACACCTTGTTCAGGAAGGTACTACAAACAATTTGTTCACAAACATAATGATCAAAGACCTTTGAAAACAAGTCCTGGCCGAAAATATAGAAGAGAAATGCAGATCGGGCTCAGTTGTTAAAATGTATCCCAAACTTGAAATATTATACATAATTAAATTAATTGCAGAGAAATGATAATAGACTGACAATAATTAGAGAAGCATCCAAAAAGGAACAGGTGAGATCTGCACCTAGGAAATGGGAAAACTGTACATACAGTGGGTCCGGAAAGTATTCTGACCGCTTTAAATTTTTCACAGTTTCATTGCAGCCATTTGCTAAAACCAAAAAGGTTATTTTATTTCTCATTAATGTACACTCAGCATCCCATCTTAACAAAAAAAAAACCAGACGTATACATTTTTGTAAATTTATTTTAAAAGAATCTGAAATATCACATGGTCATAAGTATTTATACCCTTTGTCATGACACTTATATTTAACTCACAAGCTGTCCATTTTTTCTTATCCTTCTTGAGATGGTTCTACTTATTCATTGGAGTCCAGCTGTGTTTAACTGAACTAATTGGACTTGATTAGGACAGGTACACATTTGTCTATATAAGATCTCACAGCTCACAGTGCATGTCAATGCAAATGCGAATCATGAGGTCGAAGGAACTGCCCAAGGATCTCAGAGACATAATTGTGGCAAGGTACAGATCTGGCCAAGGTTACAAAAAAAATTCTGCAGCACTCAAGGTTCCTAAGAGCATAGTGGCCTCCAAAATCCTTAAATGGAAGACATTTTCCTAGAAGTTTTCCATAACTTTTCTTAGACCTGGCCGTCTAGCCGTGAGCAATCGTGAGAAGAGCCTTGGTGAGAGAGGTAAAGAAGAACCCAAAGATCACTGTGGCTGAGCTCCTGGGATGCAGTAGGGAGCTGGGAGAAAGTCAACTATCATTCCAGCCCTCCACCAGTCGGGGCTTTATGGTGAGTGGCCCGATGAAAGCCTCTCCTCAGTTTAAGACATATGAAAGCCTGCATATAGCCAAAAAACACATAAAAACTCCCAGACTATGAGCAATAAGATTATCTGGTCTGATGAGACTTTAATTCTAAGTGGTGTGTGTGGAGAAAACCAAACACTGCTCATCACCTGCCCTATACAATCCCAACAGTGAAACATGGTGGTGGCAGCATCATGCTCTGGGGGTGTTTTTTAGCTGCAGGGACAGGGCGACTGGTTGCAATTGAAGGATAAATGAACGTAGCCAAGTACAGACATATTCTGGAAGAAAACCTCTTCCAGAGTGCTCAGGACCTCAGATTGGGCCAAAGGTTCACATTCCAACAAGATAATAACCCTAAGCACACAACAAAGGAGTAGCTTCAGTACAGCTCTGTGACCATTCTTGACTGGCCCAGTCAGAGCCCTGACCCAAACCCAATTAAGCATCTCTGGAGAGACCTGAAAATGGCTGTCTACCAGCGTTCACCATCCAACCTGATGGAAATGAAGAGAATCTGCAAGGAAGAATGGAAAAGAATCCCCAAATCAAAGTGTGAAAAATGTGTTGTATCATTCTCAACAATGGCTTTACTAGCTCAAAAGACTGCTTCTACTAAATACTGAGCAAAGGGTCTGAATAGTTTTTCTTTTTTTAATACATTTTCAAACATTTTATGTCTATCAAGATGGGATGATGAGTGTACATTAATAAGAAATAAAATGATTTCTTTTATTTTAGCAAATGGCTGCAATGAGACAAAGAGGAATACATTTAAAGGGGTCTGAATACTTTCCATGCCCACTGCATTTACTCAACAAATTGATGCAATCTTATTATTGTAAATGTTCTTACTTATTATTGTAACTGAATCTTTCGATTATTGTGAATGAAAACCATTGAATGTGCCCTAATCATACCGCTGATTAAAAAGCCTTTTTTTACCCTTGTGTGCTGTCTATTTATAGACCGATTTCGAATCCACCTTACCTCTCCATCTTCTAACAAACTGTCTACCAGAAATTCTGTAGTTTCCTTTAAATTAACAAAGTAAATATTTACAAAACATTTCAGTCACGATTCAGGCCCCAACACAGTACTGAAACATCATTTGGTAGAGTACTCAATGATTTATTAACGTCATCAGATGCTTTTTGTTGTTCTATTAGATTTTAATGCAGCATTTGATACTATAGATCATGAAAGCTTACTAAATTGGTTAGAAAACACTATACCTATTAAGGGACTGGCATTTTCTTAGTTTAAATCCTAAATCTAACCGTCCGGTGCCAGTTTGAATGTAAATAATTTACGCTCTAATTTCTCAAACATGAAGTACAGTGTCCCTCAGGGGTCTGTGCTACGCCCACTGTTATTTTCACTGTACATGCTAGATCTAGACTCAATTATTTGTAAATATGGTATAAATGTTCACTGCTATGCAGTACACATATATATATATCAACTAATCCAAATAATTGGCCTTACAATCAGCTGCATCTATCCTAAATCTTGATGGCTGTTTGGTAACACCCTGTCCAAATGTAAATAACTTAGTTTAAGATTGCTCCCTTGATGAGTACATTAACATCACACAAATAGCTTTCTCTCAGTTATTTAAAATTGGTTAACTTGTCCTTTAAAAAAATAAAAAAATATCATTTTATTTTACGATGCGGACAAACAGGTTCATGCATTTTTACCCTCAAGATTGGGTTTACTTGCTGGATGCTCTATTTTCTCTTCTAGCCTAGTTCTAGCCTCACCCACCAAATGAGTGCCAGCCTTTTTAAGTCTTGGTCCTTACAGGTTTAGAAAGTTATTATTTTCTGCTGTCGCCCTAAGCTTGATCAGTTTGGGATTGGTCTCATGATATTATGACCGATGTTATAGAATTATGTTAATAAAATAAATAATAATAAAAAAGAATATTATTATATCATATTGTGACTTGACTTACAAAAGCAGTATGATGACTTTGTAAAGTGTTTTGTTTGTACTTACGGTTTTTGTAGTTGTTTTTTTATTGACTAAATGTCTGTACTATATAAAAATGCTGAGGTTCTATGACCAGGACGTTAAAAATACAGATGGTATATATCTAGAAGGAAAAATCTGTTGTTCATTATGACATTTTTGCATCAATAAACAGTGTAATTCCTTTATAGTTATAATTTTCGCAAACATTGCGTGATACTGGGCAATACATTACACTGTAAATTGACTCATTGAGGATATGTTAAAATAGATCCCTTAGGTCACATCATTAAGGTACAGTATCATGCATTATCCATTCTATGAATCCTTTCATCTTTAAAATATTGCCCTTGGAAAATTATTTGCATAATTTCAACTAGGCAATCTGAATTGTGCTGTACTGGCAGCTACTTACTACAGTAAGCTTTTTGATCCTACTACATAAAGGTAAGCTGATATAATTGAGCTGGAACTGGACTGCTTAAAAGGCACTGCTTGAGCGACTGCATGAGCATATACACTGTATGTTCTAGAGTTTGTAGACACCCATTTAGTACAAATGTGTATCAGTTTGTGTGTGCATGCACAGATAAAATCCATATATCAGACTCAATTACTTTGTTCATGCTTGTTGAACAGTTCATTGTAGTCAACAGTGTCAGTAGCGATGCCTAACTCTGTCCTTTACAATTCATTAATTCATTCATGCACTGATGATGCTTCATTAACTTGGCTAAATTCAGAATTTGTCAAAGATTCTCTATCACTTCAAACAACAGTTGTTATGGCCTTGCAAACCTAATTTATTATCAATATTTTATAAAGAGTTATTAATTTTTTCTTTAAAGGCTTATAGTTATGCAGTTATTACCCCCATTTATGTATTTACCACAGCCTGACCTTCCGAACTTGATATAGTTTAACTATTTGATACTGAACGAGAAGAGCAGCATTAGCCAATCAGTGTTAGCCAGTGTTAGTGCAGGTTTTATTTAGGCATGTAGAGAAAGGACTGATTTTGTTTGTATGGGTTGCTTATGTACAATAATGATAGAAAAAAGCTCAGTTTCTAATTAACATCAGACAGACTAATTGGACTTGGCTGGTCTCTCAACAGCCTGCCTTGCCCTGAGACCCCGAGGAGAGGCCAAGTCCTGCAAAGAGTATACATACTGCTCACAAAAATTAGTGGGTACTTTAAATGGAATTTCCCATAATGAAATATTGTTTAATTTTTGAGGCAGTGTCACATTTCACATTATTCAAAGTTATAAATCACCTTTTTAATTTCCCCATTTAATCATACCACTCTATAGTGAAAAACTACTAAATAACATGTTACAGATTCTATTTTTTGTTCACAAATTCCTTGACTTTGTGGATATAAGACTGCCCCAAGAGATATAATTCCCAGTCTTTGCAAAATCAATTTCATCGTCTTATCCACAAGCTCTTTATCATCATCTGAGGATATCCGATCTGGAAGTCCCCACCTGCTTATGACCTCTTTACACAAAAACTTCGCAACAGACTGAGCATCCTTTCAGCAAAAATCTGTCCACATAGATCTCATCTGACTAGCATATATCTCCTACCTTCAACTTGTACAAAACTAGTTCTTCTGTCAGTATCTGTAGCAATTTAATTGAGTCCTTAAGTCATGTTTCTTTATCTGGTGAACAAATAATGTTATCCACATATTGGATAGCACATATGTATGCTTTTTAATATCTGATCTATCCCTGCCAATTATCCTTCAGTACTTTATTGAAAATGTGAGGGCTTTTTTAACGCTTGTGACAATCGCTTGTACTCATAGAATTGTCCATTATATGTAAACCCAAATAAACCCTGCCTTTCTATACTAAGTGGAACACTGAAAAACGCACCACATGAATGTGACAAAACACTGTAAAATGTAACATAATAAGGAATTTGCGTATGTGTGAAGATCTGGCCCTTCTGCTGGAAAATCAGATACCACTTCTGTCACCACTTTCAAATAATGTACCAGGCGATAAGAATCATCTGCATTCTTCACAGGCAAAAAACACTTACGATTCTGTGTTATCGTCATCACATCTGCTTGCAAAAGTACTACAATTTGTGGTTTGGATTACCTCGTCTTTTAGTGGATTCTGGTTCTCAAGGAAGTTTGACTTCTGGTCGGAGTTCAACTTTCATCTGACCTATGACATTCACAGCCAAGACCACAGACATTCTGCAACTTTGCAGCAACATCTCCTCTCTCATAAAGTCTTAGTCCATCTTAGAACTACAAATTAGCTTGAGTCATCCGCACAGTTTGTGGTTGACCCTATCCTTGAGCAGAGATCATAATCTTAATAAATCGACACTCACTCCTCCAGATGGCAAGACTCTCTTTTAATGATACAAAAACAGCTTCCTTTGCTTGTACCATCATTTCTCCTATATTCTTTTGCTCATATTCCTTGGAATATCAAGTAATACCATATCAAACTGAAACATGAAAATAATCATCTCTGTCTAAATTCATAGCTGCTCCGTGTGGTTCCAAAATTATGCAACATGAGTCTAGTTTAACTTGCTTAGAATGATGACTCAACCATTCCTCTTCGATGGGGCAGCATTTTTCAAATAATTTAGCATGCAATAAAATGAATACTCAAAAAGCTTCAGGTATCAGGCATGTTTGCAACAATAAACTTCTCCCACATCTTAGCTGGCTCCAAGAAATCTGCACTAAAATTTTCAATCCAAAATACTGAAGAAGCTTCAGTCTCCTTTGTCATCAATAATTTATCCTACTAATTTACTTATTAACCTACACAAGGCATCTCTTCCCAAATGTGCAATAGGTGTATGCTCTGATACTAGTGGGTATTGTAGTATTCCAGCAAAGCTCAAAAGGTTTCATGACAGGAATGAGCTGTTTCACCCCCTCAAATCACAATTGCGATCACGCTGGTTGTTAATCCAGGAAGGTGGCTTCAAATGGTGTGGTGGAAGACTAGAAGGCAGCGAGCACAAGGTGTGCATCAGCACTAGCAATTACTTGTGTTAAGCGATTCACTAAAAGCTAATATCTAGGCGTCAGTTACCAACACAAACAGTGGAAAATGAAACTGCAATCAACTGCGCTCCAAACCGCTCTTGAAATAGAGCGTGCTGATTGCCTCTGATTAACAACCTGATGGTTGCCAGGTGTTGATCCATTGGTACAATCAATTGGTGGGCCTGCAGGTAGGCGCGTCTCTTGTAAGATCTCACCGCTCCTGTGAGATGCTGTTACAGGTACTGCCACCGGAAAAAAACTGAACACAAATACGAGCACACAGATATACTAAAAATCACCAGTAAAGTGTGAATTAAGACCTTCATGGGGAAGAACCATAATCTCAAGGGATTCCATGGTGTGCCCTGTGAAAGGCTTAGATGACAGCCTGGTTCAGGATGGCAAATCGACTATATCCTTCTCAATCAGTCAGGCACTGAAGACTGCTTTCCTTGTGTCTCACATGCCGGAGGCAACTGACAATATAGGCAGGTTGGCCATCGATCATTTGGACAGGGGCAGGAGGGAAGGGGGGTTAGGTCAGAGGTAGTTACAGGTGTAATCTGGGAGACATGGAAGGTCTTGTAGGATCCGGACTTGTAGGATCTAATGTATTTTATAGCGAGCATGGAATTTCCCTGTACTCTGTTTGCAGAGAAATACTCTGTGTGGAAAGTCACTGACTCTCTGGGGGAGTAAGTCAAGCTGGCCCTTCAAGGGGTCCCTGTTGGAAACAATATCCAATGGGATTCCATGGATCCTGAATACTGGATCATGGCGGTCTTAAAGGCGGTGGAGAGCTTGTGGAGGGCAATGAGGCGGATCGAGAAGCTCAGGATAATGATCATCAGGATGATGGTCATGGCATTGGAATCTGGGAGTCCAGCCAGAAAAGTCCACCACTATGTGTGATTACAGTGTGCTGAGGATAGGTAGGGGTTGCAGGAGGTTGTCTGAAGTTTGGTGGGAAACCTTGCTGTGAATAAATACAGGGCAGATGAACGCCCTTATATCAGCTTTCAGGGTTTGCCACCAAAAGTGTCACTTGCTGAGATCCAGAATGCATCTGATGCAGGGATGACAGGCAAGCCTTGAGCCATGGGCCAACTGGAGGATGGTACAAGTATATAAAAATATAACTATAAATATAGGTATAGTGGCGATTTCGTTGCGTTGCGTTGCCAAGTCATATTGTGAAAGGAAAGTCACTGGTGGGTGTAAAAACGACATGGCTATTATTTATTATTACCTAACAGCAATTCAAATAAATGAATAATAGTATTTTTTCATTATTATTGGCTCATAGTAGGCCTATTTACCTGATGCACAGTTTCATTTAATTTCATGTATTTGTGTTTGTGAACTTTGCATTGCCATTTGGAATATAGGATCATAATCTTTGTCACTGCTTCTTTAATGTAATTTTATTTCATAAAATATATTAGATTAATCATATTTGTATTGTATAGGTATAATATAGTCTGTAATGAAAATGCTGTTGTATTTATGTGTTCGGAACTTGACCTGAAAAAGATAAGAATATTATACAGGCATACAAAAACAAAATACAATACATAAAGCCCATGTTCAAGTCGTTAACCAGAGCCTAAAAGAGGGTGGGTGTGTTCGTCAAATGGCATGACGAGATATTCGAAGTGTCTCTTGGGAGTGTTGAATGCACATCCACTCATCGCCATTCCTGATGCGCACCAGGTGATAGACACTGCGGAGATGGAGCTTACTAAAAATAGTAGTGCTCTGCAAAATTTTGAAGGCCAAGTGCAACAAAGGGCCCTTGTTCTTTACTGCTACCAAATGTTTACTTCGGTAGTCAACATATGGCCTGATATTTGTGACAGGCTGAAGAGACGGCTGTTGGGAAAGAGGCTCTGAGAGGCACCCACGAGCAGATCAATAGTGCAACCATAAAGGCACTGAGGTGGCAGCCGCGGGGCTCTGGTCTTGCTAAACACCTCCTTCAGGTCATAGTATTGTCTGGATATTCTAGAAAGATCCACTGGATTTAGTGAAGTCTTGGTTGTGGGCATGGTAGTGTAAAACATAAATTAAAATAAAATACCATGATTTGCAAATCCTTTTTTAACCCATATTCAGTTGAATATGCTACAAAAACAAGACATTTAATGCTTAACCTGATAAACTTAATTGTTTTTTTTGTTTTGTAAATTGTCACTTATTTTAAATTTGATGCCTGCAACACGTTCCAAAAAAGTTGGGACAGGCGCAACAAAAGATTGAGAAAGATGAGAAATGGTCAAGAAACTTCTGTTTGGAACGTTCCACAGGTGAACAGGTTATTGGAAACAGGTGAGTGTCATTATGGGTATGAAGGAAGCAGACCTGTCTCTCATTCAAACTGTGTGGCACATTAAGAAGTGCAAAATACGACAAAGGAGACCCTTGTCAAAGCATCAATTGCATCAATTGAAAATGCAGTATGACTTATAATATATTTTATTTTCTTAATTATGGAAATTCAAAATGATTGAATATTTGCAAAAAACAATCAAGTTTATTTGTCTGATTATGAAAATATATTGTTGTTTGTACTATAATCAGTTGATTATAGGTTGATAAGGATTTGCAAATCATTGTATTCGTTTTGTAATATGTTTTACACACCATTGAAACTTCATTGGAATTGGGGTTGTAGTATATTCAGCAAATCATACTGTTGTGGTAACACTGAGTTGGTACAGTATGCATGTATATTAAAAAAGTTGACTTTGACTTTCATTTTATTTGCAGACAGTATGAACCTGATGTATTTAATGAAATGAAATATTGTAGGTTCATACTGTCTGCCATGAAATAAAAATGAAGTGTAAGAAGTACTGTTCATGCTGACCAATGTTTCTGGTATGGGGCTTTACCCCATTTGTGTAAATTCTTCCAAAATTATTGTTTATAAAATAATTGTTTTAAAATGTTTTAAATAGTCAATATTTTGTTTTGTATGTATATTCTCAATACAAATAATGTTTGGTGATATTGAATCTAGAATATGCGTTTAGTGTGGTACACTACATTTCCCTTCTTGACAGCTTTTGCAACTGCAAAAGCTTTTATTGGGTTATTTTTGGGCTGTCACGCATTCTTTACCCCAATAATGTTTTTGCACAATGCTGGAAGTGAGCCGTATAGAAAAAGCAATGTGAATATTCCCATATATAAGAAGATGTATGGAAAAAGCTCAGTAAATAATCTCATATTTAAGAAGATGTATCAACTTTTCAGATAATGTTTTTTATGATCTTTATCACTTAGTGACTTTGTTTTTGAGTCAATAGACATTGAATAGTCATAGATGAATAGTCATAGTAATACCGTTTATCGTTGTGTGTTTTTTGTTGTGTAGTGTTTTGTTTTACGTTTAAAAAGTAGAAGTGAATTGACTGACCAAGCAGATATGATATTCAGACTTATCTGGAAAGCCAGAGATGTAGTAAAAAATTTGCTCTAAGGGTCAGTGGGTCACCAAATGTGAAGCAGCATCCAGAAATCATATGATATTCTCCTACGCTACTTGAGTCCTCTTCATGTCTTTTCCTTGAAGAATTCTTTACCACTTTAGCCAAGCACCAGGGAAAGCCCTGTTTAATACAACAGCCAATCAGTAAATGGACGTAAATGAATATTCAAATGCGAATTGATGAATATCAGAGATAAGTGATTATAACATCCACACACACTTTAAAAAATCACAGTGATGTAGTTATTGAAACTGAATCACTACAAACAGTGTGTACTCTTGTTTTCATTGTTAGCCAAACAGAAAATCAAATTTTAAAAGTTACAGAAATGCTACAGTTAGCCGAAAGTTACATCCTTGTGACTGAACTGATGAACATAACCAGGCGATTGATATGCTTAAAGCAGCACTTGTTAAGTGACGGCCAATCAGAGCTCAGCTGACCATTCTTGTCTTCAAAAAGTTTGCTTTAATAACCTTATTAGGGTAAACACAGATAGCTCTTGTGGAAATAATAGTCTTAGGCTAGGATTACTTAACATTAGATCGCTGACAAACAAACAAGGCAGTGATTATAAATGAACTAATCGCTGATAAACACTTACACACACTCTGTTTTACTGAAACTTGGATTAGACTGTTAGGGTTCCTACCTTCCCCTGGTGCATTCGTCGCCTTTTCGCGATCTATTCGCGTTCGCGCTCCTGCTCATGCTCATGCTCGCCCTCTGGTGCTTCGGCGTCCTCTGCACTCTTTAGAGCAGCTACCCGGTAGTGCGTTAGGAGTATACCCGTTTGGTGCTCTTGCGCTCTCCTAAATCTGACTCTAGTCGGCTGCTGACTCGAGAAATGCCCCGGGTAGAGTAGCTACCTGGCAACATGCACTCTATGCACTCTAATTTTGTTTCCTGCTTAATACATTCAACAGATAAGGCTCTAATTGTAGGTGATTTTAACATTCACTTTAAAAACGAGCAGGATCCAATAGAAATTGCTTTTGAGTCCATTTTAGAAACCATGAGTATCACTTAGAATGTGCGGGGACCGACCCACCGCTGTAATTTTCTTTATGTTACTCTAATATGTACTGCAGCCACGAAGCATACCTCAGAGAGTCCAGCAAGCCACTGACTGTATATGCTGGGGCACCGTCGACCTTCACCGGGGGCGGCTCGACTAGGGGAGAATTAGCCAGTGGACCAGGGACCCAGGATCTGAGAAGGGAGACATAAAAGACCAGGCGAGTGTGCATGTGGGGAGGCAGAGAAAGACAGTAAGTGACAGAGTTGATTTGTTTGAGAATTTTAAACAGACTGATATATCTCTGCCGTAATTTTGTACTTCCCTGGAGGTGCAGGTCTCGAATGGACAGCCAAACCCGGTCGCCTGGCCTGAACGTCTTCTCCAGGTTGCTCTTCCGGTTAGCCTGGTTCTGGTACCCCCAAATGGCCCGTGAGATCTGCTGGTGGACCTGGGTCCAGACTGATTCGCTCCTCCTAAACCAGGCCTCGACGGCTGGAGCATCTGAGGGGGTGGGGTTCCAAGGGATGGAAGGGGGGTTGGTAGCCCAGGATGCACTGGAATGGGGTGAGACCCATGGAGGAGTGCAGAAGGGAGTTTTGAGCGATCTTCAGGTGGGGAATGTGTAAAGTATAGATCCACTTGTAAGAGGAATCCCTGGCAACGATCCCTGGAAGCCATCATATTTCTCCGGTAAGGAGATCCTGTAGGTGGACGTGGGTGTAGCTGGCAGAGTTGGGCGGGGGGGTTGGGCTGGCCCCGCCACTGCGAGTTGCGTTACCCGGGCGGAGAAAGAGCGCACCGTTGGGACCACACTGTTTAGCGCTTGTTGGTCCGATATAACTTGGCATAATGCTCGCGTAATTTCGGATACCTGCTCCCGATTTCCGTGACGGGGTCCACGGGCGTTGTTTCCAGCGCAGCTGCTGCCTCCATGATGTGGCGAAGTCTTCTGTAACATCTCAACAATGGCGGAGTCAGACGCAGTGTGCCAGGTAAACAACAGCATTTATTTCCAATACAGCGGGCAAAAATCATAGTCAAACATGCAAAAGGTCAGTAACAGCAAACGGGTATAAACAGGATAAGGCAGATATGAAGATCAAAAACGAGAAACAGGTCGGCAACGTAATCCAGGTAATTAATCATAAGTAAACGCTCAGAACTCGGAGAATCGACGAGACTTCTCGATGGCGGAGTGAAAGTGAGGGGTACAAGTAGGGGTGTGTGTAATGAGTGTGATAAGGTCCAGGTGTGTGAATCAGTAAGCCGGCGAGGGTGAACGTGCGTGGGTGTGGTCCACGGGGCTGTGTGTCGGCGTGACAGATGTAGTAAACTGGAGGTATTTAAGATGGCATGAAGGGATAGCATGGCAGAGTATAAACAGGCCCTTACCAAAGCTAAATCTGTGTATTTATCCTCAATCATAGAAAAAAATAAGAATAATCCTAGATTTTTATTTAATACAGTCTCCAGATTAACTAAAAACATCACAGAAACCGACTCTGA
>JAVSBV010001063.1:0-13026 GCA_033117975.1 Parotocinclus spilosoma | reverse complement strand
CAGGTAGTGTTAGTAGTGTATCCTCAACTCTAGTTACTTTTTGTGTGTGTGTGTGTGTGTGTGTGTGTGTGTTTTCCATGTAGGTTTCCTTGGGGAACTCAGGTTTCCTACCACTTTCCAAAAACATACCAGTATGTGGATGGTTACTTAATGTTGACCCTATGTGTGAGTGAGTGTGTTTGTAAAGGCTATTGGCCAATGGAAAAAGATCCAGATTCCAGGTACCGAAGGTTCATAAAGATTGTATTGAAAAAGGTTGTATTTTATGCAGTAGATATATATTTTAAACAACATATACTACATTTACATTTAGATAGGACATTCTGTTTTTGAAGCAGCTCGCAGTTTTGTACTGAATTTGCTCATGCTTTTACAGAATGTGACCATTTTGCTGTCATATCAGTTGTTCGTTTCTGGCATGTTATGAAAGTGAACGGACACACTGCCTCTTAACGCTCTGCTCCAAAACCTCCTGCTAAAGCAAACAATAATCCTGATCCAGTAATGATCTGATGACTGCTAACCTGTGGGTGCTGTTGAATTGTCCAGATGTTTAAGTTAAAATGGACATGCCCATGAGTTTGTGAGGTCACGTGAGATGATCTGCCCCGATGTTGCTGTAGTGTTGCTATGGTTTTGAACGGTGGTGTAATAGGCCTTGTTTGTTGTGCCAGCAATCGAGGAGACAGAAAGCACTGCTGGTTGCTGTAGTGCTGAGAGACTGAGCTGTTGACATGAATGTTATCAAATAATAGTTTTATACAGCACTGGCTTTTAGCTTGAGCTCAGTCAACTGTGGGAAAATGTTACCAGTCCAAGACCTAAGCTGGAAAGAATGAGACATGACAGAGGAAAAGCCTTTAGCTACTGCTACACGTTTAAAAGAAACTGTAGGGTAGCACTCAAAGGGAGTTGAACACAGATTCCAATAATCCTTTTAGAGCTCTACATGTGTTCAGTTAAGCTGTCCAATTCCAAAAGAAATATACACAGTTTCCAGTTTATCAGATACACCAGTCTAGTACCTAATAAACTGGAAACTCGGGGTATTATGGTAATAATATTAACGTCACGCTTGATTTATTTCTGTTACACGCGTCCTACGTGTGTGCCAAAGTCATCAATGTATGAGAAACTGAGCTTGTACAAGCACTAATTGTGACACAACCACAACACTCATACCTGTTATTGCTCATTTAACTCTATTGGCTTTGATTTATGTACTCCTAAAATTTATTACTTTAAATGGAATTAAATCAAATTAAGCGAGAAAGTGTGACCGTCAACTTTCATCATGTTTTATAAAGCCCTGAAAATGAGTCTTCAAGTTTTAAATCGGTTCCATCTAACCTATGCCATAGTGTCTGGCATTCGAAAGTAATTTGTTTGTCCCCGTTTGGTATAATGAAGCAGAACCCAGTGGATCAGCCTGTCTTAATTCTACAGGCTTGTCTGTCCTTTCTAGTCCTTTGCGAGACAGGCAACACCAGTACAGCTCTATTGTGTTACCAATGAATCATGCAATAGCAGGGCACTTAGTTTCAACATTATGTCACTGACATTGTTCTACTGCTACTCTTATGGAAATGCTTAAAACTTACCTTGGTGTCAGACAGAGACACCAAGAACATAACCAATTCGTATCAGAAAACAACCAGCACACATAAGATATGCATTTAGTTTGCATTCTATCTCTTATTTAAAAGTAAAATGTTTTCACCTTGCATTGACACTCGTATTGACCTTGATGGACACTCTTATCTTTGTGTACAGTAGCATTAACATTCATGATACACATTTTATGTCTATCATGCAAGAAATGCAAATTTGCATATACAGCAATCGTGCAAATGCCAGCTATCTGCAAATGCAGAGTTATCTGTATGCTTAACAGTAATGGCATTCCCACACAGTAATTACTCATCATAGCTGCGTGTGGGCTGCATAAGTTATAAGCTTTTATGTATAGCAGTGGATCTATTAAAGTGTCCCTAAAGAGGTCCATGCATATAGCCATTTTCCACAGGTATGGGCCAATGCCACATAGTAGTTTGCCCCTGGCCATTTCACTCATCCCAGAATCGTTTTGTATACCACTTTATTTGAAACCGATAATCTCTCTTTGGGGCCCAAAGGTATTCTCATTGTTTTGTGTTTGGATATTCTAATGCGTATCTGCACTGAACTGATAGCATTTCCCAATTGATGATGACAATGTGTGATAAATAATAAACATACTGGATGGTGTTGCATTTGGTTAACCCATAAGAATTTGGTTACAACACGGCTGATAAGAGAGGGAGGAGTGTCTTTGTAGTAGTTCTTTATTCATCTTGGAAACCTGCAGCATGAACGCTTTGCAGGATTCATAAGTACAATCCCAAATCAGAAAAGGTTGTGATAATAAGGAATTTCAAAAATGGTATTTCTTTTCATTCCAATGCTGAAAGTATGATCCCAAGATATTCCTTTTTTTTCATTGAATATTAATTTGTTAATATACATCCACTTCTGTATTTCAGTGTCATTTGTAATGTTGCCCTTCCTTCTCACAACACTTAAAATATGTTTTTTAATTCGTTTTTTTCCCATTCTTTCTGCAAACAGGAATTGTTATTGTCTTATTTTTTTATTTCAAAATTCTCACTGTATTCTCTGTTGGGTACAGGTCAGGACTGCAGGCTGGTAAGTACAATGGCCACTTCTTCCACAGACGTGTTTTGTAATGTGTGCAGCATGTGGTTTTAAATTGTCCTGTTGAAAAATATATGGAAAACATGATATCTTGAAGGCAGCATATGTTGCTTTAAAAATCCTACTTATGTTTTTGCACTAATGCTGCCTTTACAGAAGGGTAAGTGCACTGATGCAACCCCCCTATCATGACAAACCATGGCTTTTGGACATCCTGTTAAAAGTCTGGATGGTTCTTTTTGTTTTTGGTCTGGAGCACACAGTATCCATTTCTTTCGAAAAGACGTTCTGGAATTCTGTTTTGTCTTGCAATAATACTTATGAGATTGTGAAAGTCGATGGCACTGGGTAGGATAAGGCTTCTGAAATATCTTGGTTTCATACTATCTGCAATAAAAAGTCAAAGTATATGTAAAAAAAATATGATTTTTTTATAAAAAAAAAAAAAGATTTTTTTATATGCATTTTTGTACTGCCCCAGCGTTTTCTCATTTGGGCTCATCCTTTTTTAACTTAGAAAAAAGGCTACATTTTGAATATACAGCATGCAATCTGATTGCATTCTGTTTTTTTAAATGCTAGACTGGAAACAATCACTTGCTTGGGTTGTCCTTTCTTCCGTCAAAATGTCTGCTTGTGTAGCTAACGCTTCTGATATAACGATTGCTTGCTCAGGCTTTATTTCACAAGTCTTATTGACCCAAAGCCTTGTTCTCAATTTTACAACACTGTCCAGACAAGTGATCACATGCTTGTGAGACTAATATGCCTGAATCCAATGACCTTTTTAGTCTAGACCTCTTATTTCTACATATATCACACTCTTTTTTTCCAATAGTCTTGTCTTCTATTCTTAGCCTCCGCCTACCCCTTTCTATGCCTTCTGAGAAATGGGGGAAAAAAACCTTTCAATTTCAAAAGACCACAACCATCCAGATCTCTGCGAAGAGTAGCATAACAGTAGCCAGGTTTCTTTCATTTACACAAGAGAGTTATATTTATTTATCACAAAAAGGATTATAGAATAATGATATCACAGTAGAGTGCATAGTGGACACAAACTTCATGAATTCATGAAATGAACATTTTATGGAAAAATGCTTTGATTGTGTCCAAACCACGCAATACAATGCTAAATGTTATATAAAAAATAAAATAAAATAATAATAATAATTTGACATTTATAATGTAGATGTCATTTCCATGTGATAAGGTCAGTGAAAGTTCAGCAGTTCTTCTGCTTTGCATACTCTCCAGGTGCCTACTATTACTATTTGCCAGACGAATCAGTGAAACGTCTTGTCTAAAAAATATCAAATTTAAACATAGGATTTTTTTCCGAAAGCTTCTGCAGTTCATTTCCTGGTATACAGTAAGCTACATGAACCTGCTTCTCTTAGTTCCCACAACTCTACCAACCTCGTAAACATGATAATAACATGATAATAACGTGACTGGATTCACTATGGATTTCCTGGGAACACAGCATGTGCATTATGACGGAACATAGGTTTAAACATATTAAATAAAATCTATATTTATTATAGAGAATCATAGAGAGATGCTGTAGATGAAAGGCTATGTCGACAGTAGATAAGGTGAGCAATATTATATGTTCATAGTAACTGGGGGTGCCAATACAATTAATAGTTAAATGGAGGATGAGCATGGAATCTGAGTTGCTCATTATTTTTAGCCACACTTCTAATGCATTGCAGTCTGTCTGCCAAGCCTTGCCAAATAGACAGGAGGTGGGGGAGGGGGTTATAGTGCACATGATTCTTTTGTTTTCAAACTGGGTTTCCACCTCCATTACCAATCCAGACAGTCAGCCCACCCCTCTCTCTGTCGCGTTCTCTTGTCCTCTTGTCGTCTTCCTCATTTCCTCCCTCTCCCTTGTTTTTTTTCTGTGTTGTACTTGAAATCCATACCTGGATGAGTGCCAGTTATTTCTGCAAACTGGGTTAGCTAGGTGCATTCCAAACAGCTCTCCATCCTGATATGGCACATGCTGTAAAGAAATGTGTGTGGTAACATGGAAAATGGATGTGACTTGTGTCCGCACTCAGTGTTATCTGATTTCTTGTTATAATGTATAAAGTATTTCTATTCTGCCTCTATAGTGAATAATCATTTAAAATTTAGTGAGTATATGAGTAATGTAGTATACTAGAGGTAGATGTCATTCTAAACTTATTTTAACCTCCCCATATACTCTACACTTCCCTCTTAAGTTTTATCCCCACAGGTTAATTTTAAAGTAATTGTTGTTCCATATGTATTTTTGCATTCAAAAAATAACTTGAGACAACAGAGGTAATTGTGGTTAAGAAATGCAATAACAAGTAGTGTTTAGTTGTAATAACTAAGGGTAAGGCCATGGTTACCAATCTGGACGCAATTGCAGTTTGGGGGCACAGCAAGACAGGGGAAATTTTGAAATAAAATATGTTGAAAGCAGTAAACACTGCTACACAGTATTACTTCAAGATGCATATTCATCACTTTTTCATTGTAAAGGTCATTTGTTTTGTCAGGATTCATTAAGTAAAATGTGATGTGTGGCCAGCAGCACAACACATAACTCGCCGATTGGACAAGCAGTTTGGAAACCACTGTGGTAAGGGAACACAGAGCATGGAGTAATCCAGTATATGAGCAGCGAATAAAAAGGTCCTGAAACGTCTAAACCTGGCAGTGCACTACCTAATGCAGTAACCTTCAAAACAGAATGGCTATATCCAACATCGTTCCAAAAAAGATGCAAAACGTGTCTAATTACCTCATTAGGCTTGGACTATAGTTGCCATCAAAGTTAATTAACTGTTTGTGTTTTGGAAATGAGGTTACTCACAAAATAAGTATCATTTCATTAAATTGCTTCATTTTATTTTATTTTATATATGATAAACCTGGTCCCCATATATAAGTTCTGAAACACATGCAGTACAAAAATATCAAGGGTACCAGATCTTGGTCTGGCACAAATTAAGCACTGCACAAAAGCACGGCAGCATGTGTGAGTTAAGAGAAGGTATAGTAGGTGAGGTATTAAAAAAAACCCCAATCAAATACACTCTCTGAAACGATCAGAAAGTTCCTGGTGTTGCAATGCCACGACTGAGAGTAGGAAATTTCCCTCAAGAAATAATGCAAATAAGGCCAGAGCAGCTACAAGTAGAACTTTTAGAATACGTTGCTTCAGAGCACCAAGCTGCCTTAAGGACACGTTGCCCTTAGGTTACCTACGTCATACGAACACTTTCTGAGTAAAGGTGGTAAGTGAGAGAGTAATTCTTAGAGTAAACACCTGCATTAAGTGCAGGGCAAGCAGTGGTGCACCTGTTGTCATGACTACAGCATGCCAGCGAGAGCACAGAATGCCAGGCTGTTCTCGTTATCTGGCTGATTTCAAACCTGAAGATTAGCTCTCCACACAGCTGTGATTTCAAGGAAAATAAAACCGAGTTTAATCCTGCACCCCCAACCTCCTCTGCAAATGGATGGAGGTAGCAGTCACTGAACTCAACTCATTAACAATGAATGAACAATAAACACGTAACAACGAATACACATCTATTAATTCCAGCTGTGCTTCCAAAAGCAGACTCTGGGTCAGGTTTCCACTTCGGACCTCTGCTGCCTGCTTTACAACAAGTAAAAGTTCACTTTCTTTTTTCTTCTAACTTTGCTTATTGACTCTTGAGGAACAGGGGGTACCACTATCTGAACAGAGAGTACCAGCTTTTAGATGTGTTCTGTTCCATTTTGTTCCTCTGATGGGAACACTGTCTTTCCACAGAGTTGGAGTTTTCCTTAGAGGCAAGACCATGAAACACATAACTGCATCAACTAATAATATTTGTTTTGCCAGATTCCTTGGCATACAGTAAAACATCGGTCTCTGCTGTTCACGTATGCATCTGAGATGAGATATTCTCTAACTGCAGTACATTTCTGGCTGGAACGAACTGTGCTAAGAGCTTAACCCCTCTCCAAATCAAATGACTAAAGGTGTTACTCTGTCTAACAGCTTAATGAGCGTATATAACGAGAGACATAGTGTTCCTCTGACAAGAACACCGAGATCATTGGAGGCATAAATTAAGCACAATTTCAGATTCCATAAAGTATTGCATTAAGCACAAAGTCACTTTAGAACCTTTTAAAAAGTTTGACTTTTGGTCACATGGATGAAGTTATATAATTTTCCATTGTCAGCTAGTCTAAACTGGCACACATCCTAAAAACTCGGTTAATGTGTGTTGACAGAAAAGTGATACCCAATCTTGGGAAATAAGGAAACCAGAGAGCCATTATTTGTATGTTGAATAATAAAGAGGAAATTTCAGTGTCCAAAATCTGAGAACTAGTGATCTCACTGACTCTTGTCTATTGCCAGACTGATAAAAATAAAACCATCTTCTTAAATATTTCACACAACGCTATCTCCATCTATACCAGTTGCGTTTCTAGACTACTTGTAGTACTGTGGCACACAGTAAAGGGGCACAGCTCATTTCTGCTTGCCAATCAGTCATACTTTGACATATATTTACTTTGTGTAACAATAAGCATGTAAACATTAAATAGATTAAGTGATGCAACACTAAAATATGTTAAATGTTAAATTAACATAAACGGATGTTTGTTAACAAATTAAGTGAAGTTGACTAGACAAAACATTAAATATCTCATGACTCATAAAAGCCATTTGTCCCATAGTGTCCCAACTGATTTTGTATACACATCCTGATGTTCTGTGTTAATACAGAGACTGTTAAATTATTATATATGAGCATTTTTCTATTGCTATAACACATCTAATCATGGCCTAAGACTTTTGCATAGTACTGTATATGGGATAATATAGTTGAAGTTTCCATTGTGTGAGATATATTATTAGAACATGACCCAGTTAAAGAAGAGAGACAGAGAACATTTGAAGTACACAACTGGGCAATGGTGGATAAAGAGCATGATTAGAGGGTAGCTTAGAACAGTCAAGTGTTATTCAATGGTTGCTCTTAAGTGCCAGTCAAAGACTACCTGTACGTTTTGTGGTATGTCTACATTTTGGGTATTATTGTCAGTGACCTTCAGCACAAACAGCAGCCTAGCAAGTCAGTTTAGGGCAAGAGAAACCAAGGCAAGAAATGCTTATAAAAGCAGACACGCAAATGTTGGCCACTTTACCTCAAGATGTGAATTCCCACTAATACATAGGAAATAATTGAGTTTTAATGTTGTAGCTGCCCTGGCATGTTGTATACATAAGAATTGAGTGATTATAACTTTGCTGAACTTTTGTACTTGTATGATTCATTGATTCACTATTTGCACTGCACGCTAGTGGTTCTGTCAATGGCATCCTGCTTCTACCTTTCACTCTATTGATTAGTAAGCTGAACTTTGAATTTATTTAGCTAATTTAAATAAAGTATTATTTAGCAGATGTAGGTCAAGTACCAGACACCCTTTTCCTACTTTGTCTCACATCTGATACTGTACAATCTCAGCCGTTAAGGGTTAAGAGATTTGCTAAAGGGCTTAGCGACGACAGCATGGCAATAGTCAATGGTCCGAGACTCTTACACTTTATTCTGTGGTCTGTGGTCATTTACATTTATAACAGTTAGGAGACACAAATATCCAGGGCAATATATAATGAAGCTGAGGAATTAGCCTTAGGATCCCAGATATTTGAAAGTGTTAACCTTCTGCTAAGCAGTCCAGAGCCCTAACTGAGTGTGATGCACTTCGGAGACACACCAATACAAATGCAATTTACATCAGTGTTAGTAGAGTGCTACTGTAAATTTAAATAAATGTATAAAAAATGTGTATTAAATGTAAAAGAATTTGAGTTCTTACTACCTTGTTCTGAGAATCTTTTGTCACTGTATGTATATGTCATTTCAAGTATGGGCATGGGAGATTGAAAGTGACCTCTGAAAAACTTTCTCTGGAGATCCCCTCCGATTGTCTTTGCTGGACACTTCCCATTTTGCCTGTCTCAGAAGAGAAAAATCAATTATTTTTTAATAAGGGATCCAATTAGGTCTGAGCACGTTGTACTAAATATAATCCATATTGTCATGATATATTCAGGAGAAGGCCAGAGTTTGTCCCTTATCAGATCAGTGCTCACTGAGAGGGAGCTTCCCCATACAAGATTTTAATACGGAAATAAAGGTACATGACATAATGAGAAGGTCAACTGCAAGAGCTATCACAGCCCAGGAATTTCATTTTCCTTTGCGAACAGGAACATGAAATGCCAGGGATGTGGTGATTACTAAGTAACTCTCTCTCTCTCTCTCTCGCTCTCTCTCTCTCTCTCTCTCACACACACACACACACACACACATACATACATACATACATACACATACAGTACATTCCTCAGTAGGAACAGCATGGTTACTGCACTGACAGGCTTAAGACAGTTATGGCCTTTTGCTCACTGAAATCGATACAGAGCTCGAGGATCATCAGTGACCCATGTAAGCCAACGCTCATGTTCTGTTCCTCAGAGCTGACCTTGGTACTGCTGGGACAACTGACACAGGTGGAGATATCTGGCCTCCTGCTTGTATAACACAGACAGTCAATAAATAAGACATGTACCTCACTAGTCTGCCAGCTAATCATAGCCATTGTTCACTGTCACAGTTCACAGTCTGTTTCTGGGTATTGCCTAGGAAGACCAAGGACTTTGATGCATCAGATACAACCAACTCAAGAATCAACACATGAATGACTTGTATGAAGTCCAGCATCAATGGATAAAAGGCCTACACATTTACTATCTGATGAGGCACGTTGTTCTACCTAGTATTGTTGAACATGGAGAGTTGCACCACTTGCCACTGAAATAATACTTCAAACAATATTGTTACATGTTTGGGGGTATATATGGATTCATCCATGTTTTTATCTATTTAAGTGCAAAAGCCAGTGCCTAGGTAGCAATCCATTGTAAGTCACTCACTAAGGGAACTTTAGGAGCTCCAGTTAACCCAAAACACATGTCTTTGGAAGGAAACCGTAGAACCCCAAGTAAACCTGAGTATACATGGGGATGGCATGAAGAAACATACAGAAACAACCCAGGCTGCTCAACCTGGAATCAAATCCAGGACCTTCTTGATGTGAGCTGATAGTGCTTCCCATCAAGCCACTGAGCTTCCCGGTTTGAAATCATATGTTTTATGCAGTTCCTGAGAAGAGCAGTTCCTGAGAACATGGGTTCAAGCCCATCCTGGAATTGCAAGTGACTGTTATGGGTGATGCTGTTAAGGGATCTTTCGCCTGAGTCTATTGAATTCCGAGATAATCTCCTGATCACCCCTTTCCAATGCCATAATGACCAGAATAAGCAGTGCCTAGCACCACAACTCTCTCTAGGAAAAGTGGAAGAGTGCTTGGGTGGAGCAGCAGTAATGCAAAAGCCCCGTACCGCAGTTACCCAGATTTGCATCTCGGAGATGCCTTCCAGCTGAGTCAGCCATCACACACGACAGTGGAATGTCTCACAACTTTGCAACAGCCACCCCTTCTGAGCTCTAAGTGTTAAACTGGTGCCGCAACCAGTGCACACAATTTTCTCTGACAATTCTGGGATTCTCTCCAGGCCATTATATGACCCAACCAGTATTAAGAGGGGGGTAAAACAAGGCAATAAAATCATCAAAGTTTTATTGTTCCATTTTAGGCTGCCCAATGCATTTTTCTGCTGCGTTATTTGAGTGACTTTCTGTCAGCATGAAACATTCTGGCCTTTTTTCTCTGACCTCTGGCATGAACAAGACCACTCAGAGAACTGCTGCTAACTGGATATTTTCTCTATTTTTTTAATATATACATTGATTTTATATAAAAGTCACATTCCCAGAAAATGGATCCATGGGACATTCTTAAAACCAAAAGCTTGAACTGTAATATTATATATGTTTTATATTTTTTGGCCCACTTCCCAACCTGGTCATACAAGTCTAGGTACCTAGCTTGCGCTGTGTAGTGTGTTTGTCTTCCATGATTCACACCAGAGCCAGGTGAAACATCACTCTGAGAAGTCCTCCCATTTCTTGGAACCTGGTAATAATATCGTTCGAGACTGAAAAGTCTGAGTCATCAATGGATCACGTTAAACCCATAAGCCTCACTCCCAATGTCTGTATTATCTGCCTAATGTTAAAAATGTCTGGGCAACCTTTAAAGGATGTTGTTGTTGTTTTTTTTATATATAGTTACAAGCAGTAACTTATATACCCATTAAACTTTTTTTTTTTCCTTGCCACATGACTTGAACTACTTTTCAGTGTATGCAAACATCTTCATTCATCATTGGAAGACCACATGCAACATCAGCATGTGCCCTGGCAGAGCTATTGTCCATTTAGCTGCTGCTTTGGTGCTATGGACACAATGTTCTTGCCGTTCTGTTGTGTGTAAATATTGGCATGTGTATATTATAAAACATCCACCTACGTAGGTTTAAAAAGATGTAGGACAGCAAGGCCTTGTGGTGTAAACAACTGCTTGTGGAAAGGCTTGATGAGAAAGCTGAGCACACTTCATTAGCATATTTAAGCAGCTATTTGTTAATTTTTTTTTTTTAAAGTACAAAAGGCATGACCTATGGGTATGAAATGTGTGTATGTGTGTGTGTGTGTGTGTGTGTGTGTGTGTGTGTGTGTGCGCGTGTGCGTGTGTATATGCTGGGTGGGTCATGTTTATGTTTATGACCTTTTTACCTTGAGGGAATTTTTTTGCTGGTTCCAAACCTTCAATTTAGGGTCTGGATTTATGTTCAGGAGTAGGTGCAGGTTTGGGTATAACATTAATTAACCATCGTCTTACATTATTTAATGGCACATCGCAGAAGCAAGGTTACATATACAGTGGTATCTCGGTACTAATCGTTAATTTGTTCTGTTTTGTACAGAACAGTTTTTCCAACAAGGAATAATGTAAACTGAATTTACCTATCCCAGATGTCCAGAAAATTCCCATTGTATAAGCCATTATATGAATTAATGGACTTGTACAAAGTAAATCCTACCAAAGTGGGAATTCATTTATAGACAAAATACAAGCACTATCATTTATTGTAAATACATTGTGAGCTGTACTGGTCTTCACTGTTTTTTTTTGCTGATCTGTTATCACTAAACTTCCCAAAGGCCCATGGTGACTTGTCTGCACTAAGAACTTATGTTTAAAAAATAAAACCCCAAAAATTACAGGTGATTTTAGCAGATATCTGAAATATGAGACTTATATGTGCTCCTGTGTTTTGACGGGAAAGGAGTACACACCTTGGAAGTGCGCAGAATGCTGAATAAGCGACAAGTGCTGACAACTTTTTTCATTAGAATGCATCGAGAAGTGAACTAAACTGTGCCGAGCTACGAACATACTAGATACTTATTCACATTGGCCAATGTAGAGCAACCAGTTAGCATGCACATGGGAGGCCCACCAGGTTATGGGATGAAACCCAATGTAAACCAACACAGGCAAAGTCCATACTACAGATCAATCCAAGAATCTTCAGAGCTGTGAGCCAATCATGCTAACCACTTGCTACTCCAATTAGCTATAATAATATTGTGTCTCCACAAAAAGTCTCCATGGTGATAAAAAGACAGACATTTCTGTGTGTGTGTGTGTGTGTGTGTGTGTGTGTGTGTGTGTTTCCAATTATGGGTCATTTCATCCGCTAAGCACTTTTCCCTATACCTATAATGAATTCTGGGACAGTTTCCTGTCCACCCTCCATCTCCAAAGTGACAGTAAACAATCAGGGTAAAACGAGATCTAGCACCATGACCCTCACCAGAAAAAACAGAAAGATGCTTGGGTGGTACAATGGCAATTCGCTAGACCATCGGTTCCAAACCATTGGACCAGACGTTTTCTGAAGAGCACCTTTTTTGAAGATAGAATACTTTTAAGTCCCCACACTCCAACACACACATTCACATATTTTGCTTCAACTGGTATTTGTTTTAAATATTGTAATTCAAACAAATCTACTTCTTGTTGAACAAAAATACAGTGACCTGTCAGCTAATAATCAGGAATTATTACGAAGAACATGCATTATGTACCTGAAATACATAAGAGATGCTTTCTAGCTGGATTAGTCATCACACATGTTACTGGGTAATGACTGTTATTGAGGTTAAGGTTATTGTAAAGGTTACAGTTAGGTGTAGGTAAAGCATTAATTATATATACTATAGTGAATATATACACTACCGTTCAAAAGTTTGGGGTCACCTAGACAATTTTGTGTTTTCCCTTAAATCTCATACTTTTATT
>JAVSBV010001052.1:0-13026 GCA_033117975.1 Parotocinclus spilosoma | reverse complement strand
ACCGAAACAAATCCTTTTATATACGTGTAATGTTATTCGCTTATTTGGACCAAAATTCCGCTTAATCGGACCAAAGAGCATGTACAAGTATGTAATATCCGTAAAGAAACTCTCCGTCTCTGGCATCACTACCCGAAAAACTCCCGAGTTTCTCCCCAGCCCTCAACTGCCACTTACAGGTCTTTACCTAACTTTCATTTACTGCAAAAAAAAGCCACGAGTCGCCACTTAGCCACGTCAAAAGCACGTTTGACGTCAAAAGCACGTCAAATCACACTGGATATGTTGTTCTAACGTTGACTGGAATTTAGTAAGAACTTGTTTTTTACACTTATGCCTCGCATGCTGAGTACCTATACATTGTGTTGTAAATCGTTTTGAAAAACTTGTTTGCAAATGTATTTTTCAATCAACAAAGTTCGTAAGCAACAGTAGTTCTTGTCTGTACGTTTGCTATACGTGTGAATCACACAATAAAGTTTTAATAAACATTTAATGTGTTACATAGCACGTCCCGTCTTGTAACATAGGGCATTTAATCGGACCAGCTGGTTATTAGGACCTAAACTAATATATATGTATGTGTATGTATGTATGTATGTATGTGTGTGTATATATATATATATATATATATATGGGGTCATCACTGTTGCATTTATAGTCTCAAAATTCTCCCCAATTTCCCTATAGGGGACAGGTCAGGACTGTAATATGTGCAGCATGTATTTTTACATTGCCATGTTGGAAAAGGAATGTGAATTACTGTACTGACACAGCCCCACACCATGAAATTTTGGACTTTTCAGACTTTTGGAGTTGCTGGTAACAGTTTGGGTGGTCCTTTTTGTCTTGGTCTGTTGTCCATTTCTCGATCCAGAATGCATATTTGTCTGACAATCAGTATTGTGTGATGGTCCATCCTAGATGCATCAGAGTCCAAAAAAGTTAATGGAGCTTCTGGAAATTGTTAATATGAGGCTTTTTTTTTTTAACAGTAATAATCTGAATGGCATTTGTGAATGTAACTCTGTATTGTAGTGCTTTCCAAAGATTTGCCTAAGTAATCAATTGGTTGTTCAGCTATTGATGAATTATAGTTCATTATGAATTATCAGTGAGATCACAGGTGTTGAGTTTATGCTTAAACCCTTTACACACACATCATTTATTGATATTCTGCACTGTACTTTTGATCTTTGAATCATTTTAAATAATTTTCGAACGCATTTGTTGACAACTGCAGATCAATACTGGTTTAGTATCAAATTTGGGATTCAACTAATGCTAACGGAATGAAATCTGTTGGGTTTTTCTTTTGTAAATTGTTCACCAAACATGCAGGAGCAGACACATTAAGATTAGTTAAAACATGTTGAAGAATTCCTTTAATTATGTTTTGTATGATTCACTTTCAGATGCAGTGTGGACACCAGAGTCCTGCAGAGTCTTTCTTTAGTGCTGTCAAGACTCACAACTGATGTCCAGGATGTGAACGAAGCGGATTATGAAGGACAGTCTGTACTTCTCTGCCTTCAGCTTACAGCAGAGTGCTTTCGGGCTCTCCGAAATGCCTGTGTAGAATGTTCTCGCAACCAGTGCTTTCTACGGTAACACACTGTTTCTAGTTAATTAAATGTTAATTTGAGTTAGATTTGGGTTTGCTGGTATAAGCAATGTTATTTTGTTATTTAAGGAGTGGACTCTGAATGACAGTGCAAAGCAAATACTGTTGACTCTGGTTAGTGCTGGGCTGTGTTGATTTCCTATAGAGGATATCTCCATAATGGTGCATAGCAGAAACACAGCTACAAAATCTAAACATAACAGGCCTCAAAAATCCACCAAATTACATAATATTATTTGCTGCTAGAAGCACTGCTGAACAACGTTGCCAAAGAATTCACTAGTCAGGTAGCATAGCATAGAAATGGTCTGGAAACAACTGGGATTAAATTAGATTAAAGAACAGATTACAGAACACAGAAAATGATTATAAGTCAAGTGAGATTGGAGATGCAACAGAAGGACCACATTATAAATGCAGTAACTATCGAGACTGGTTCAGAGCAATACTAACTCTGATATATGGACTTCCAGTATTTTATTTCCCAATATAATGACTTTGAAGGTATATGGTTTTCTCGCTGTAAACCACTAGCTCTCTTGTCTCTCTCTTCCATTTTCCTCTTCCTGCCCCTTCCACTTTTTATTAGTTAGTATAACTAATAAATATAATTAATAATAAATAAATAATAACTTTTATAAAGTTAGTATATAGTGCAGAACCTCACTGTCAGACAGTAAATTATATTTTACTGTCCTTGTTAAAATCCATGCATTTACAGCATGAAACATTTACTAAGACTAAAGAGGAGAATACAGTGCCACACAAACATACATAACACTCAGAAGGGCGTAAGAGAGGGAGAACAAAAGTGTACTGCACCAAGTCTAAGCTGTATTAAGCTTAATTAACTAAATGCCTGAAGGATTTTGATTATGCCATTGGGAATTTTCCATCCAAAACAATGTAAATAGAGCTTCTGTTATGTATCATCATTATTCAAATATTATCTAAATAATCATTTTTCACAACAATGCATACATTTTTCAAACTGTTTGAAATTGCCCTTTTTCGTAGTAATCCTTATTCGATATTGTAAACATCAACAGTCTGCAATTAAAAAACATGCTGTTAGAAGATTGGGTTATATGGGTGCTTTTGTCTTTTTTTATTTATTTCATGATTTATTCATGAACCAATACATGATCTAAAAAGTAGAAGAACTATAGAGATGCAGGTCGCTGGAAAATGTGTTTAAAACATTGTTTCTCTAGATCTGTTTGTTTGCCAAACTATCTAGGTTCTGCAAATATTATACCAATAACATAATGTGCGATGCTGTCCAATGTACCTAAATAAAATAAGTGAAGGAAGGAAAGTTATGGAAAGACACCAGAGAGAAAGCCATTGTTTTAACATTCATTGCTACATGTCTGAAAAATGTTTTAAAAGACCCAGAAAATGATCTGCGAACACTGTGTATTGAAAATACAAAATATGAAATATTTTTTCAACTGTGAAGCATGATGGAAGAAGCATCACTGATTGTGCTTGCTGTGCAGTGTGCAGTCATTAATAGCATTATGAAATTAAACCTGTTTTAATAAACAGAACAAAATGAAATTGTCCAAGTAGCATTCAGTTACTTGAAGCTTAATAAAGGTTGACTGATTCAAAAAGATTAAAACACACAAGTAAATGAACAACAGAATGTTTAAAAACTGTGTTTTGGAATTGTCAACTAAGAATGCAGACCGTATCCCACATAAGATGCTGTGGAATGTCTGGCATGTTAGTTTGGGTAAGAAAAATCCCAGAAGCCTTGACAAACAGTTTTGCAAGGATGCATAAGCCAAAACATCCTCTTCTGATCAACAGGCAAAAGAAACATCTACACTGTATAAAATACAAAGAGTCACAAGGGCCTTTTTTTTTTTTTTTTTTTTTTTTTTTACACACCATTTTCTTCCCAAATTTCGATATGCCAAAAGTCTCATAACATACCCCGACTGAGATCTCACTAAGGGAGGTAGGCTGTAGGTCAATATCTGCTTTTATATAACCCACAGCCACCAACCATTTACAACACCAAATCAGAACATTTTGGCACAGTATGGAGTAGTGTCTAGCACTTATTTTCACCATTTATTCCTGCATTTCAGGCCCTGCTGAGATGGGGCAATTTAAGGCTAGTAATGAGGTTTCAAAAAATCTATACAGTGATGTTATTTTAAACAGGTGATTGTAATCATGGTTTGATGAGAGTATTCATGAGTCTTTGAAGAACAGAATTGGGCAGAGGATTTACAGTTTATCAACAAGTGTGTAAGAAAATTATTGAAATATTTATAAATAATTTTCCTCAAAGAACAATTGGCAGTGATTTGTGTATTTCCCCCTCTACGGTGCATATTATCATTTCACAATTCAATGAATCTGGAATTGCAATGCCTAAAGGGTATGGACATAAGCCTCATCAGAATTCCTATGATCTCTGATTCCTCGAAAGGCACTGCATCAAGAACGGCCATTCACCAATTGGTGATATAACCACATGGGCTAGGCACTACTTTTGCAAACTTTTGAACTGAGCTGCATTCATAAAAGCCACATGGAAAAAAAAGGAAACCTTATATGAAACATGTTCAGACGGTGTGTGACTTCTCAGGGTTTGGAGGCATCTGCGATGGTCCATCACACCGTGAAAAGGCATATTGTGGTCTTTCAATTCTTGTGAGAAGGAATGGCAACATTACAAAGTTGGTATATGCCTAAAATTTAGTACCGTCCCAACTTTTCTTGGAATGTGTTGCAGGTCTGAAATGCTGGAATATTTATTAACAAATGATATGTCATTGTGTACACAAAACATGACATCTCAGGTTCATATTATCTGCAATGGAAAAAAAGTAAGAAACGTTTTTTTCTTTTATTTCCATACCATCGCAGCTTTTTTTATATTTCGGTCTGTATATTCCACACAGAATCCACAAGAGGAGTGGACTACACTCGCCATATTGATGGTCCATCTTCCATTATTCCCAGAGCAAGTTGTCTGTGCAGCACCTGGCCATGGGAGATGCATTGCTAAGAAAATTAACTCAGGCCTTTGTTGTGGTGGGCTAGGATTGTGTGTTGTTTTTTGTATACTTCAGAGGTTCTTTCCTTGTTGTAAACTATTTCATGAAACATCTGAAATGGGGATTAAAAAAGAAGAATACTTTCAAATTTAGGACTAGGACTTAAGGTCCTGAGTTCAAATACCACCTCTGTCAAGCTGTGATGTCCTTGAGCAACTCCCTTAATCCATTACTGGTCAGATTTTAAGATCGTATCAGTTGTAAGTTGCTCTGGAATAGGGTGCTGCTAAATGATTTAATGCAATGTAAATGTAGTAATCTGACCCATGCCTGTATTTTGGCTGATAAATTACACATTCCTAGCAAGCAAGCAGAGATTAATATTAGTAATTAATTATAATAATATTGACTAGAATTAGTTTTTCCATGGAAGTGTTGATATTTTAAGTTCTTAAGAGAATATGTCCAATAGGGATCAAGGCCTCATCGGGGTATCACTGCATATCCTGGGCAAGCTTCTGGAGCTGAAATCTGGACCATCTGATCATCTCTTCAGTGGTATGTGTCTTTGAACCATTTACTTAAATGGTTATTAGTTGCAGTTGTTGTTTTGGAGGCGGAGGTTACAGAAGGGGGACACTGTGGGAAATGTTTTGGGAGCCACTGTGTTATATAATCTTGTGACATTTTAGAATTTAGAATGTCACATTGTATCTCAGCAGATCCAACTTGTTTTTCAGCTCTTCGATGTGGGATTCAATTTCTTGGTAATATTGCAGTTGGGAACCAGCTCTGTAAAGATGACATTTGGAACCATGGATTTCCGCACATGTTTTTGTAAGTGGATTTATCTCAGACCAACCAAGTCATAGGTTTGCTTACTTGTCTAATTAATGTTCTATACATGTAATGTCATCAGCGATTCATGCCTCTGACTTTTGGTTCCTACTGTCCTTTCAGGTCTCTCTTGGAACTAAATGATGAAAAAGCGGTGGCATATACCTGCATGGTGTTGCACACCTGTATGAATAATGAGAAGATGGAAAAGCTGGGCACAGATCCATGCCAGCTGAAATTGGCAGTGAAGATTATTGAGCTGTGTAGAACTCTGCCTGACGTTGACTGGACGTATGTTGTGTTTAACAGATCCTGAGGGGAATTGAGCAATAGTATTTACTGCATAAATTGTATAGAGTGCATGCTTTTAAATTTACAAGATTCTTAACATGGCCCTTAAGATATCCTTTAAAAAGCTGCTTTTAACTACTTGCGCATTACAGTCAGCTTTCTCTCAACTTCACAACAAATGTAGTTCTCAGACAGGCCACACTTGGTGGCATGCTCGGACTGCAAGTAGAAATTTCAGCCTTGGCAGAGCCAGATGAGGGGTCGTCTTTCAACATGATGATCCCTGTTATCCCAGCATGATTTCACAATCTTCCAAAGATCATCTTTATGAATGCTTCTGTGTGTGTCACAGTGGCTCAGTGGGTAGCACTGTTGACTCACAGAAGGTTTTAGGATTGATCCCTATTTGGAGTGCTTGAAGTCCTTTCTGTGTGGACGCATGGGTTTACTCCGGACACTCCTTTTGTGTCCTTTTGTTTCCTCCAACAGTCCAAACATGTGTGTTAGGTTAATTGGTGTCCCTAAAGTGCCTCTTCTGTGAGTGAATGTGCCCATTGATGGATTGCTCCTTGTCTAGGGTTGCTGACTAGGCACCTGCACCCCCATGACCTTGTACATGATTAAGTGAATAAGAAAGTATATGAATGTTAGGTTAGGTTTCTCTGCTTTCCAGTACTGCCAAACATTTACGAAGTAGATTGTGGGAGTGTTACAAATGAATAAGTTCTTAAAATCATGTTTTTCAGTCAAATTGTAATGATAATTTTATGACTTGTATTGAAAAATGACCTCACACAAGTTGTCTGTGGGGACCCTGGTTTAATCCCACATAAAACATGTCGGGTGGCTGAATTTCCATGGCAATGTCTCAGATAGGGGAGGACAGAGATGGCCTTAATCCCCTGCACTGCAGCAGTGACCCCTAACATACCTGAGATAAACTGGCATCCCATCCAGAGAACGTATTATGGGAGATGCTTCAGACCCTCAACCCTGACAAGAAAAAATTAGCTTTTGTTGGTTTGTTTCAAAATAATTTCTTTTTGATGCTTTAACCACAATTAGCCTAACCAGGGTCTTAAGGGGACTCCGGAGTCTATCCATAGATATCACAGGGCTCAGGCTTACATATACACTGATGGAGGTGCCATTCTATCACAGGGCTGGTTGCTGATCACTGTTTCAGAACCAGGGGATGATCCATGGACCCACCTCAGTCCCTTAGGCACATTCAGTATGCATTTGTGTGACTCCTGAACCAGCTGAAAGACACTGCCAGGGATGGAACGTTTATCACCTTGTTGATGGCCTAGCATAAAAAAAAGTAAATGTATAAGACCGATTAAGTGATATATTGTTATATCTGTGTTGATGTATTGCAGGGTGCTGCTTGTCACACAACACTTCCTCAAATCATCTGAGATCACTGAGGCGATGTATACAGAGCTAAATGATCAAGAAAGGTAATGAACCTCTATGATATATATATGAAGTTAGATACTGTGTTTTCTGGTTATCCAAATCAGATAGTTGATACATTATGGAAAATGACAATAATAATGATCATTTAAAGGCACAAATACTTCAACAACCGATACCCAGAAAGACGACTAATTTCAAACAGAATTGCATCCCTCATAGCCAAATTCAGAGAAACCGGGACTGTGGACGTCAAGACGTACTGGTCGTCTGAATACCGCTACTGACGAAGAAACCTCAACATTGCAACGTGTCCAGTGTCCTTTGGCTTGTGATTCACCCTGTATATCTATTCCTGCATTTCAGGCCTCCAACACATTTCAAAAAAGGTTTGGACATGGCCACTTTAGGTCTAGTAATGAGGTGTTAAAAAAAAACGAAATATGTTATTTCAAAACTTTGTCAAGACAAGGCAAAACTACCTTACAAAGGCATGACTACAGAAGAAGAGGGTACAGTTACTGGACTGACCTGCCTAAAGATCTGTCCATTAGATCTGTCTACACTAGAGTATGTGTGGTGAATTTTGAAGCGTAAAATGCGACAATGACTATCCCATACTGTTGCACATCTTACGATGTGTTTGGGGAAAAAGAATAATGGGAAAAAATAACAACTAAATCACTAAACCGCTTTTCATTCTCTATGCCTGAATAGGTTTTAATTGTTTAATTGTGAGAAGGAATAGCAGCATTACAAAATGATAAATGCTCTATCGATTTGTTTATGGAATGTTGACCATACTAAATATGAAGAATCTTGGTCGTAGTAAACAAGAAACCCTGCATTTATTATTTTTATTTGTATTTTCCATACTGTGCCAACTTTTTTTCTGATTTGGGTCAGACTTTCTGATCTAGATATGACTTGATTTATGGCCACTTGGAACAGAAAATGATTTTTTTTTTTTCCCAAGTAAAAGTTGTTGAATCCAAAGTCATTTTATAGTTGGTGTATAGCTGATGTATGCTTGTTTCATAACTAACTTATTGTGTAACACTGTATTTTGGGATATTAAATTAAGGTTACTCAAATAATACAGTGCAATTACATTAAACCTCTGCATGTGGGCAGTAAGCGGGAGAAGGTAAATCCTGAATTAATTTGCTACTTCACTGGACATGTGAATCCTTAAATCCTTTCTTAGTGCCATGTTTTGGTTACCTGGAAGCATAATTAACTAGGCTTAAAAAAACAGGATAGCTAGCATAATTTAATCTAAATAGATGATTTGCTAATTAGCTAGTAAAGGGCATGAATACAGACAGGCATTATGAACCTAATCAAGCACTCATGGTGACAGCAATGTTGGAAGACAGGAATTGCGTGAAGGAACCAAACACATTGGATTCCAATATCCAACCACAAAATGTAAATCCTTTACAGAAATCAGGCCGTGATCTTCATTTACAACACATCTGTGGTGAGAACTTGCACTCTGCAGAGACGTCACTGATTACAGACACTCGTTTCAGTCACAGAGCTCTGCAGCTGTACTTCAACATATGGTTTCAAAACTTGCTGAGAAATGTGGAAAAACTGACACAACTGAGCAACACAGAGAGAGTAATTCAGTGCAGAGCTGTGGAATAACTCTACGCTCCGTCGCTTCACATTTAAACACAACATGTTGATTGAAATTAAGGCACTCACCAGACTGGAATAATGTTGTTGGTTTTTTTTTTCTAATCACAGTTAGGTAGGTGCATGTTTGATACTAGGGTAATTAGCAACAAATCTGTTAATGGAAATGTTGGATATTTTGGTTTTGTTGCTTTTTTGTCACCACACTACTTTACCAAATGCTCTGTCCCATATAGCCCCGTACACTCTTGGGGGCCTAGTACACACACAAACGGGTGGTTGTTTTTTTTTTTTTTTTTTCAAATTTTCTTTCTTCAGCCATCAAGAAAATCTCATCCGCACAAGCTCGGTTAAAAAAGAATCTAGTCCACATGTAACGAAACAAGAGTAAAACCAAGTTGTCAAGAGATTGCAAACAGCCAGCAGGCAGCATGTAAACAAAGAGGCACATACTCATGACAATGTACGCTTAAAAACTCAGTTTTCCCTGTCTACGCATCAACACAGAACAGTGAGTTTCGAACATTTTCACCCTGGACAGGGTAGTTCAGTAACAATTCCTGTGTGGATGAAAGGCCAAGACACAGAGAAAAGGCTACGTTTTAAAAAATACTCATGTACGTGTGGATTAGGTTTAAGTGTATTCTTCATAGGGTTGTTAACATACAACATTTGTGGGGGTGTCCTTGAAGCTGCAGTGGTGTAAACCCAGCTTGGAGTCACTGCTAGGTTGCCTTTCTTTGGTTGACTGAGGGAAGAAATTATCAAGTCAAAGTCAATGAAACTAAACTGAGTGAGAATAAAACCCTGATAGTCCAGAATAAAAATGTGATTGTTGTATTCCCAAAATATTTGATTTGTTCAGTCTTGTTTATCGATTGAGGAGTCAGTAAGCCAGTAACATTTGTTTCTACCTCCAAATCGTTGATTGTTAGTAAAGCATTCATTCTTATACCCACGTAATCCATAGTCCGATTTCACAAGGTGTAAGGCAGGAACCACCCTAGAGTGGGTATCGTTCCATTGCAGGGCAAATGCATAAAATCTCACACAGGGATATTTATACAGAGATGCACTGATCAATCGGCTTGATAATAGAGTGAGCGTTTTTTTTAAGTGATCAGCTAAAGAGTCTCATATACTTCCGTGCAATTATTATCCAATTCTGTGCTGGTCACATTTACACTTGTACTTGACCGCAGCAACTTTCAGTATCTTTGACTCAGAATTTGGGTTAATGTGTGTATTTAGCTTTAAACACGGTTTAGCCAGTAATCAGTTTGCTTATGAGACCATTGCTGATGCATGTTCGTGATGAGGAAGGGTTGGTGTTCCATTGTTTTGCTAAATACTCTGTCTCTCTCTTTATTTCTGACAAATCCAAGTCTGCAGTCTGGAAGATCTTTAGAGTGTGCTGATTGCAATACATGCATAGTGAAAATAATCAGTGGAAGGACAACTCTAAAAATGTTAATAGTTACCAATGTATGTATATAAGACATTTATAACAGTATCATCCTGCTGAATATGCGGAATTTGACAAAGCCAAATTTCCATTAAAAGAAATGTTGAACAAAAATGGTTCTCTATGCTGTCGTTTATAATTCTTAGACAGAAAGAAAATCTGAAATGGTCATAATCGGCACTGGACAATCATGATAAAAAAATAGCAATCAGAATCAGCCAAGACTGTTGCATGATCAGTGCGTCTCTGTATTTATGTGTTTGTATATGTTAACATGCTCGTCTGAGATCCCACTCTATGACCTTGGGCTGGAAAAGTGAGGGTAAAAACAGGGAAAATAACTTATTATATCATATATATAAGCCAGAGTACAGGTGTGCCTTGTTTAACATCTGTAGAATCTAATGCATGTAAGTAAATGCTTAATTTGTCACTTTTTGTCACATAAATTGGTCATGTCCAGTCAACATCCATTTCGTTCAATGTCCTGTTTCACAGTGCAGTTGTTAAATGGCGCTTATCTGTAATGAGAAGTGTTATGTGGTGCACGTTGTGTGGTTACAATCCACCAGAAATCGGTGTATTTGCTTGCTTTTTGAATAGGCTTACATTCTTAGAGCTGATTTCATCCCAACTTGAGAATAAAGAAGAGTCTGTGATTCCATTAGAAACTGCTGAGTTCCTAGCGTCCTGCTTTCAGCAGAGCTGCAAGGCTGTTCACTCTCTCAGCTCTGTCTCCTCAGCTGATGACAAGGTACTTTGCCTCAGAACAGTATAAGCAACCCACAACATGGTTCTGGGTTAAAATCCCTGGACTGTTATCCTAATCGCTTTGTGTGTGGACAAGGCTTTGGCTGTGATCAGGCTTCTGGATATTCTCTGCGACATGACCTCCGACCAGAGGAAATTCATGGCCCTGCAGGATCACTCAGATCTTCTCCAGACAACAATTGGTAAATTGGTTGGCTTACTATGTTTTTTTTTTTTTTCTTGAATAAGAGAGTTTTTACAACGTTTTTCCTAGGGTAAACTCTGGGCTTTCGTTTTCTCGCTAAGAAATTCGATGTCTGCTCAAACATCTGCTTTGCAGGACATCTTTTCCAAATAGGAGATCATCAGTAAATCCCTTTGAGTCTAAGCTGCTCACTTATACAACAATATTTCAGCTCTTTTATGAGTTGTTGTCTCATGTGGTTGGATGCTCCGTATTAGAGATTTGTGTGGGACTGATGTTTACATCTCACACCCACACGCTTTATTTATCCCACTCCCACCCGGAGAGTCCTGCATAAACACATTCCATAAATTTACAAAATGTCAGATCTCACTTTACTTTTGATTGGTTTTATTTTCCTTTTTGGTGATTTATTTTACACAGATGGGAATGTTTCCCTGAATTCAAATTCCTGAATTGTGACAAGTCTTGTGTGGACCTTCTTTCACTTGCACACAGAGAGTGACAAAACATTATCAGTTACACAGCTCTAGTGATTAAAACTTGTTACACAATCACAGTACTTGGATTCAAGTGTAACAAAACTCATGGGAGACCCAAAAATTGTTTAAACAATAGTCTAACATTAAAAAGTAGACATTTAAGGAGAGAATGAAGGGTTTTTTTTTTTTATTGTTTTTCATTACTATTGGGGGATCTCTGTAGTTTTCTGCCCACACTTGCTGTTCCCACAGCAAACCCGCTGAAATGCTACCACATTTCAAGCTGTCCTGGGACCTGTTTGGACCTGCGTGAGTCCCTTGGTAGTGCATGATTCCATTTTATATGGTGAAAAGCCATTTCATGTCACTGGCAGATCATTACATCCCATTACCTGCCATTGTGAAACTTAACTTAAAGTGGAAGAACTATGACCAGTTAAACCTGTCAGTATTTTTACTTGCCTGGCCTGGGAAAGAATGGCATTCACACATGTTGTGGTTTCCATGAACCGCTGTGAATCAGAGATTTCTGCTGTGAATCAGAGATTGGTTCCCAAGAATGCACCCAGGATTCAGCACTGTTGTTGTAGACTGACCTGTGAAGTGTATTAACACCTTTAGATAACACCGTAGGCTCATCATAACGAAAGTCAAGTACAAACAAGTAAGCTTGAATAGTATGTTTTCATAATTTTCCTTCACATTTATCACATTTTTAAATCAAGTTTATTTACATAGTGCTTTTAACAAGGGAGCGTTGTCTCAAAACAGCTTTACAACGTTATATTATTGGTGTTATACAGTAGATTTGTTTCTCTGCCTTATTCACTTAGTTGTTGACTTAAATCAGTTTGTTTCCAGGTATCTCACAGAATGCAAACACTTTCACTTCAAACGAAACTGGTGTAGTTATTTCATGAAATGTGCTTTCGTGTTCTTTTAATATCTTGTGCTAGATCTCCTGAAAGAAGTGCACTTGCTGGGGAAGGCCAGTAAGAATGTGTTCAGTGCAGCGCAAGATTTTTCCTTCAAAGTGCAAGAGGAAACGGGCACTCACCCAGCACTCAGCTTCAAAGCCCACCTCGTCCGGTTGATTGGCAACTTGTGCCATGGCCACGCAGCGAACCAGGACCAGGTATGCCACTGAGGAGTCACATTGGGGTCACAGAAAGAAGGTTAAGGTGTGTGTGTGTGTGTGTGTGTGTGTGTGTGTGTATGTATGTATATGTATGTGTGTGTGTATATATATATATATATATATATATACACACACACACACACACACACAC
>JAVSBV010001042.1:0-13027 GCA_033117975.1 Parotocinclus spilosoma | reverse complement strand
ACATATATATATATATATATATATACGTATATATATATATATATGTGCATATATATGTATATATATATATATATATATATATATATATATATATATATATATATATGATTCTTTATTCATAATTCACACCAGCTATGAATTACCGAAGTATAACCAATACATGGACAACCACAAAGGTACATCCACCACTGTAATGTCAAAAAACAGGCTGTTTTTTTTAATGCTGTTTACTGAGGTGGTAGGCTAGTGAATTGCTGCTATGTCAGCAGAGCACCGACATTATAAACAACATTATATGCACCATTATCATATTTTACTTTTTGATAATGTCAATGTAGTTGTGATTTCAAAAGAAGGAGATATTTATTTTAGACTTATATATAATGACTAATATAATGATAGTCTAGCTTCATTATTGCATATAGTAAGTCCCTAGACTGAAAGGTGCTTATGGTGCTGGATGCATTGGCTGAAGGTCCATGGGCAATAATGACTGTGCATCTCATACAAATGTAGTAGCAGCACTATTTTTCTATTTTTTTTGCTTATGACTTAAGAAGGCACATTGAGAAAATAGCTATGTCCTTTGCAGTATATTACTGAACCTTCCTCTCGAATCAACTATGGAGTCAGTGAGTGAGGTGCTCTGTAATTGCAGTCTGAGAAGCATCAAACTTTTAATGGAATCCTCCTACTTAAGGGAGTCATGAGAATGGACTTTGTTCAGCATCACTTTTCATCATCGATTATTATTAGGTGTAGATCCCTGCTAAAGCTAGCTTCCACTTCAGCCCTAATATCTTGCTAATGACCATATATGCTGATCACAAACTGATTGATCTGTTGCAAAGGTTGTCATGAAACCATGTAAGTAACCTTCAACCCACTTTTTTTTTTTTACAATATATTGATAGTCTTTAGGTCCAATTAAATTGTCATAATTTAATATTATACTAAGGCCTTGTGCTAACATAAAAAGATGTTGCATATTTATTAAAAAGTAAAAACTAAAATACTGCATTGACATAAGTATTCACACCCTTTGTTACGAAAGTTTACTTTTTGGTCTGGGGGCCTCCCATTAATCTTGATTGTCCTTGAGATGCTTTGAAATCTTGATTGGAGTCCACATGTGGTAAATTTAGTTGTTTGAACATGGTTTAAAAAGACCCACAAGGAGGGAATAACTGCCTGTAGAGATAGGATCCACAAATTTGGAAAACACTGTAAGTTCTCAAGAGTGGGGGGCAGCAAGGCAAATGACTGAGGCATACATGATGCATGTCACTTACCACTAACTCTATACTTACCTCACTTACCTATAACTCTACTCTAGGCGATTTTTCATTTTGAGTTTGGAAACAAAAGACGTGTTTGCATGTTGTGCTGGGGAAGCTAAAAAATATTCATATCTACAAAAGTACTAAAAAATATACAATATACAAAAATATCACTTCAGAAAAAGTTTGGAAACCACTGTGCTAGCCAAGGTTACCGATCCAGCTGTGAAGACTGACTGGTTGGCATCAAATAAGCATGGTTGGCTATGCTTGAAGATGGGAACTCACCCCACAATGATGCAAAAGTGACCCCATCAGGGGCATGATAACGTCCTTGACCTATGTTCTCTGGAATAACCTCCAGAAAGTTGACTGTGGGGTAATTTTACAATGAAATATGCAATTGAAATGTCACAGGACTATGTTGGATAGCTATACAGTGGATATTTTAGACACCTGATCCTAATCGGCATAGAGGGTATGATCCCTACAATAAAAACTTAACAACTATGTAGCGTACAGTTTCTATTACAAATATAGTATGCATTATTTTGTGACCATGCAGCCATATTGTGTTGCACACAATTACAAATGAGACACTGTATGACTTGAATGGAATTGTGTTCAAATCCATACGGTTATTACTATACATGCATATTCTGTGTCCTTAACTCATTCTTGTATGGTATTAAATACCCTCATTATACTGGTACATTAAGAAAGGAATGCTCTCACATATGTCAAGTATGTTAGTGGGATGGTAAAATAGCTAAATTACAGTAAAACTATTTAATTCTGCAATATACAGTTATGATATTAATTTGAAACACTGAGGAAAACTTCATGGATATTTTGATCTAAACAACATCAAAAGTTATTTTTGCAATGTACCAGACTGACTGTTATCATAATTAATATTTAATTATAATAATCATAATTTTGGCAGAGCACTCACCTGAAGCACATTCATCTCCGATGTAGCCCTCCTGGCAGACACAGAATCCATCTTTACATTCACCCTTGTGGCTGCAGTTGTTAGCACAGGAAATGTGTGAGCAATCCTCACCCGAGAAGCCTGGTCTGCACTCGCATGTTCCATTGAGGCAGACTCCCTGCTCAGAGCAGTCGTTCAAGCATCTCGTCATGGAGCAGTCATTTCCAGTGTATACCCCATCACATACACATTCTCCATCAATGCACACACCCTGAACTGAACAGTCTCTGGGGCACCTGGGCTCTGAACAGTTGTCATCGTTGAAGTGACCATTGCACACACATTCCCCTTCAGTACACAAATCCGAATCATAACAGTTCCCCATGCACCGTGGCTCTGAGCAGTTTCTACCCATCCAGCCCTCATCACACACACAGCCACACACTTCCATGCTGAAGGTTCCATGGCCACTGCAGTGAGGGACAAAATCCAGGTGACCTAGCAGGAGAAATTAAATATAGACTAAATAAAGGTGTTTTAATTTTCTTATCTGTTAATGCGTCATTGTTTCCACTTCGTAATACTTAACATATAATAAACATAATATATTATTATGCACACACACACACAATTACCTTTACTCTGGTAAAATGTATTCCCCAGTTACCCTCAGTCTTACTGTTCTCCCTGATGACCACTACATTTTTGTTGTATAGCCTTGCCTTTGCACATAATAATAATGTAAAAGAATACGAAATAAGTAAAAAGCACGAAGAAAATCAGTAAAAAAATTAATTCAGCAAAAATTTCTGTACCAAATAATCCATCTTGGTTGCTTTCTTTTAATTTGTAACTTAATTCTTATAGTTTGTAACTGTTTGACCTGTTTGGTTTTAACATCAATAAAGTACAATACTTAAATAAAACAGACAGAGACTTTAGGTACTTGTCATACGCTATACAGACCAGAGTATGTAGACACCTTTTCTAATGATTGGTATCTGATATTTTAACAAAATAAGAATCATACAGACATAGACAAAATATGGTAGTAAAATGGACTATAGTGAATTTTACACTTACTCTTTTACAGTGCCTTTCTAACCAGAGATTTGCAGACTTCTATTTAACACCTGACTGGCTTACACAGACAGCGTTTAACATGAATTGGAATGACAAGAGTGAGCAGGGCTTATTGTCCAATATTCTATTAATTACTGTACTACTTGCAGTCATGTTCCAAAATTTAATGCCACCTCTAAACATCTTTACAGCAGCAAAGGGGGATAGGTTTCATGCTAATAACCATACTTTTGGTGTATTTTTGTGTGTTCACCAGCTCTACAGCATATCATGGAATTGATAAAAGGGTAAAAAGCTATCTGAAAAAGTGGACATGGAAAAGGGGGGAAAATAATGGCAAAGCATTATGTAGACATTTTGGGGTGCCAGACTGAAACTACATTACTGTTTAATAGTAGACAGCTATGTTGTCAGCTAAAAACAATAATTCATAAGCCTCATATAATCTTCTGTAAGCTGTATAACCAGTAAATACGAAATAATGATTAATGTAGGCGCTGATAAATTATACCAAGCCTCTGCATGTAGTGCGCTTTCAAAACTGACTAATAAACTAGAATGCTGTAATGCGGGGCCACCTCTGGCCTGTGCTGTGCATCAAACAGACTAAGCTCACTCTCTGAGGAGCAAACTGGGACACACATGAACAGCTAGACTTTTGGTGCTGGCAAACCATTCATGTGGACTTTCATGCTGAGAACTGAAACCTTAACTCACCAGAGGCAGAATGACAGAATACTAAGCAGGATAGTTCAGAACTGCAAACCAGTGCTGTCCCTGAGCCATACTGGGTTATATCATGTATCTTGCAAGTTAAGTTTTCATTCCCAATACCATTGTCAAGTCCAGATATCCAGTTTTCTGATACCAATGTTAGGCCAGATGCATGGTTTCCTGGCACTGATGTTAAGTCTAGGTGTATTTCTGCATTTCCATCTAACATCTAAGCATTCCATCAATGCTCCTTGTAGTGTGGGCTGAATCTGTGGCATTTTTTACTTGTGCAACCACGTGGTCTGGATAACTTTTTTTTTTTTTTTTTTTTACATTTTATCATTCTGGAATGTGGAGAGATGTTTTCTCCCCCTCATCAAAATACAGATTTTTAAGATATCAATCAATCTGCCACAATCATTCAACCAGGGCTGTGTATCTCTAGGCATCCTTTCACGTCTTGAATTTGAATGCATTGGAATGCTTCTTAGAGCATAATGTAGCAAGTAATGTGGTTAATTAACACAAAATAAACTATTAACTATTAAGAGTTCTAGCATTGTATAATGCACAGTACAAAAACAATATCTGTCTTTAATTCAGTCATCTGAGTACAGGTTACACAGGGTGCAAGGTAGAGACCAACCCTGCTGTTAAATAATCAGTGCCTTTCTGTCTTGGACTTACCCATTAGTGGATTCTCTCTGCAGCATGCACCGCTACACTGTGCTCTGAGCTGTAAAACTTCTTTCTCCAGCATCTCTATGCGGCTGGCCAGCTGTTCCAGCATTGTTGTAGCTGGGCATGAACATACAGCCTTGGGGATATTGATTCGGTGGGTGAAGGTCACCTGACTGTCAGAGTCCATAGTTTGCTCATTGTATTCCTCCACTTGTTTATCATTATCTGTAGAATGCAGATTTGTAGCACAGAGCGAGTCCAATGGTACATTGATGTTATATACATGGTTGAAAACCATGGGCTGGCTTTGGTTGTTGATGATGCCATTATTGTCAGGTGCTTGCCGCTTGATCCTTGTGGTCCATATCAATTTGCTGTTTTGGATTGGTACAGCATTGCCACTTAGGAGCAACTGAGCCAAGATTATCAGAGATTGACTTATTGATATGATGAACCACGTCATGTCTCTGCGTCTAAAAGACATAAAGGCAACAGATATTTATTTTGCATTGGGTTTGCTAATGTGTTCAGACTGGGACAGTGGTCAATTGAACAAATCTCTCTCTCTCTCTCTCTCTCTCTTTAATTGATACATATATGTATGATTTACTGATACATATTTAGCAGTTTTTTATTTTTAAATAATTAATTCAATTTCAATAATCTTTTAGTTTTACTTTTACTATTTTCTATTTTTAGTTCAAACATGTTTGTATTCCCAATATGCATGTGATACTCCATACAAATAAACTTGCCTTGCTTTGTTTCAGTAATACTTCAGTAAGGTAAGTGGTTACATTTTTAAAAACACTAATAACAAAAAGAAAATGCAGAATTTATGAAAGAAATCAGCCTGCATCCTGCTGTCTGGTCACAGTACCTCATCTATCTCACAGGCTCTGTTTCCCTTATAAATAGTAGGAAAGATTCTTCTGGAGTGGTAAATTAAGCCACAGAAAGCAACCACATCTACCTCACTACATACATCTTCAGTTACCTGGATATAAGGCATATGTCCGAGAAGATGGGGTAAGACACCCTCTATCATAATGTCAAAATGTAAATAAATATAAAAATGTAAGAAAAGTCCTCTTATTATATATTTAGGAATATGGAATATGTGGGCAGTATAGATTGATAAATTGCAGGTGGTTGATGAATCAATTGCAGACCACAGCAGCTAGGTGGAAACTCATGTTGTCCCATATGACAACGTACCTGGGCTGCTCAGCTCCATCTCTCTGCTTAGATGGAATGAGGATGCCATGTAGCATGGACTAGGAATGGCAAATTTGCAGAACCAGAAACCTCAGTAGCACAGCCCATCGCTGTCAAAAATGACAGCCCAGTAGAGGAGAATGACAGCCTGGTAAAGTTGTCATGGATGGTGAATTAAGTACTAAACATGAGGATTTGGTGGTTAGTAAACTGTAAAAACTCCTGTTGATTTTATGGTGATAAGCTCTAACTTTTTTAGGCAGGAATGAGAAGCGTACACCAACATCAGGTCCATTCAAATGTAAGTTGACACTTGACGTAGTTGAACCCCAATTTTATACAAAAGGAGGTAGCCACAGCAACCATAGCTGTAAATGTTATAGATTTTTAATACAGTGTAGACCCATTATGTCCAGTAATGTGGTCAAAAAAACCTGGCTGTTAAACAGAAATGCTCAATTGTATGAAAAGGAATAGTTCAAATATGGAAAGCTTTTCCCCAAACTCAAGAAGGCAGAAGATTTACAATTAATAACTGCTACATACAAATAAAAAATGGATCAGAGATCCTGACTCGTGTACAGTGGCTCTAATGACAGTGTCGTATGCTTTTGTTTGGCTGTTTCGAGTGGGTAAGAAGCGGTTAAATTAGTATGAATGATTGGAAAAATTGCAGCCTACCTGAAAGACCATGAGAAGTCTCCTGAACATATGTCTTATATTGATATGTGGTGCATGCTTCATCAAATACTTGCTACAGGTACAGCCATAGATCAGGCAAACCAAGACATCTTGCCTGCTGAAGTTAATCGATGGAAAGATATTGAAAAAAAAATAACTTGCAGTTGTTACAGATCTGGCAGAGCATAATCTTTTTGTGTGCAGTCTGAAAAGATCTTTGAACATGGTAATGGCAATTTCTTGGGACAAGTGAAGCTGGTGGCTCAGTTTGACCCTGTTATAAATGAGCATGTTATGAGGATACAAAAAAAAGGAGCAACTAACACTTATTTGAGTAAGGGAATTCAGAATAAATTAATATCTTTGCTTGCAACATGTACTATAAATGCAATTGTGGAGAAAGTGAAGACATCAAAATACTATAGTGTAATCAAGGACTGCACCTTAGATGTTAGTCATAATGAGCAACTCTCTGTGGTCTTACACGTTGTGAACTGCGAATCTGGAATCACATTCACAAACACTTTGTTGGCTTTCTTAAGGCTAAAGACACTACTGCCAAAGACTTTCTATAGTTATTCTTGGGACACCTGCAAAGACTAAAATTAATTGGTTGGAAATATATAACTTCTAATCTAAAATAGTGCTTAGGATCACATGTATATAGACTGTTCACAAAAATTAGGGGATATGCCAAAATGAAATATCCCCTATTTTTTGGGAGCAGGGTACATTTTTTGTATTTATTCAGAAGAAGTGGGTAAAAGTATGTTTTATTAAAATTAAAGTCACATGGGTTTACATGTTTCCCCACATTCTAAAGACCTATTGAGTTGACTGACAACTCTAGTGTCCCACTGCACGTGTGTGCCTTGGACTGCCAGTTAAGAGTATAATTTCTGTTTTGTGCCCTGTACTGCTAGTGATGTCTCGGCCCCCTGGGACAATAAATTAGATTAAGCAAGAATGGAAAGTAAGTGAATAATATTACAACCTGAAATCATTTATGTCTAATGTATGAGTAAACCTGACTTTTTTAGTCTCATTGCCTCATATTTATGACATTTTGGAACAGAGAGGCAAGAACATAAAAACGCTTGTTTAAAAAAAGTTCTGGAAACATACAGTGACAAATCTAATGAGATGAAACTTACTGTTCTTTGCAAAAAATACATATTTTGTATATCTTTTCGTAGAACTCACTTTAAAAGTATATACATAGAAAATCCTGAATGAGGAGCACGTTAATGGCTTCAGGATGCTTCACTGTTGGCATGACTCATGGTAGCGCTCACCTTTTCTTTTCCAGTCATTCATATTTCCGAATAACCCAAACAGTCTGAAGGGGGCTAATAACTTATAACACAGCTAACATCACAGTCCTCTGCAGTCCAATCCATATACTTCCTGTAGAATATCAGTCTGTCCTTAATGCTTTTCTTGGAGAGATGTGGCTTCTTTACTGCCCTTCTTGACACCAAGCCATCCTCTAAAAAACTTCATCTCACTGTGTGTTTGGATGCACTCACACCTGCCCTCTGCCCTTCCTGAATAAGCGCTGCACTGGTGGTGAACCGATCTCATAGCTGCATCTTCTTTTAAAGCCAGTCCTGACACTTGCTTGACTTTCTTGGGCACCCTGAAGCCATTTTCACTGCAATTAAACTACTCTCTTTAAAGTTCATGATGATTCCATAAATGCATGATCGGGGTGCTGGACAAGTAGCAATGTCCTTGTCTTTTTTGATGCAGTGCAATAATGACTGAATGTATTTCTTGGAGGTAACCATGGTAAAAAAAGAAGAAAATTTAAGTGGTGGCACCACTACCCTTTCAATGCAACCAGCCTGCTCTTCTAATCAGCATGGCAAAGTGATATCAGCTGTCCTGTCCTCATTATTTTAGCTGGTCACTTGTACCTGTGACTTTACTCTTTCTGACTTCTGACGAGGCACATTAACAATAAATTTGTCAATCTCATGCTCTCATTGCCTGTCACTCATTCTTTAATTCCTCCATTAGCAGCATCTTTTCACCTCAAGAAGGCACCTCCGAATTTTCCTTTTGCAAACAGAAATAATTTTGCTTTCATATCAAACGGAAACTTTGAGAGCTAACATATATTGTTTGCTTTCTTAGAAAAAAAATTAATTGTTTAAATTAGTAATTTGACAGCTTATTTGATAACCACATGAATAATAATGGCTTTCTTGATAAGCGTTTAAGCACTACTCATTATCCTGCTGTATTCTGCTGTACAATGAGGGCCATTCCATATGAACAAGCTATTGAAGGACACATAGCAGCTAAAACATGCTTTATATCTGTGTTATTATCCAACTTTTTCTCAACACTAGATTATCCAAGAAGATATCTGCTAGCCAGAACATGTGCCTAGAAAGGCTACGAGTGTTATCAGGCAAGGGTACATAGTGAGTTGAAGGGAACAACATTACATCCGCTGTTTGCTCACATTAACTTGCAAATGCCTTGGCAAGGTAGCTGCAGGAGAGAAGCTGACCTCCCTTTTTTCCTCACATCCTCTCACTTTCCACCATCACTTGACAGCCAGTCCCCTCAAGATCACCACTCTATTCTCATTATTTTAGCGCAGACCAGCAAATTGCCTTGTCGTTCCTAGGTTGTTCATTTCCAACACAGATGACCTGGCAGGTTTTAAATTTGTCTAGATCCCCATAGCAATACAGGCCAAGAACCCCAAACACTTTCTATGGCTATATAAGTAAGAAACAGAAGAAACAGAAGTTTAAATGGCAACAGGACAGCAAGTGACAGCTGATTTTATTTTTTACTTTTTCTAACTTTCATTTATTTTTTTTAATTGAATCTAATAGCAATGGATGAATATTGTGTATATTGGTCAATGAATATTGGTCAGAATCAGTCAGCATGAGGCAAAGGTAATTTAGGTTTTAATTTTTCAAAGCATTTTTTCAAGTGTCCATTGTAATATTTGTTAAGTTTGTGATCCCTTTTTCCTACTATTCCACTATTTTATTTCAGATAGGCAGGCATATTTACAAGAATAGGAGTTAGTTGCACCTATACAGCATTTGTCACATGTATTACAAGGCAGGTAAACAGAGATTGCCGTTAGTGCAAGTGTGTGGGATTTATTGATTTTATGATTCTATGAAGTCATAGTGGTAAAGAACTAGGTGACATGGACATAATGAGGCAAGAAGGCTAAGTTAACAATCAATGTGCTAATACAAACTGACTTACAACCTCTTAATGCAAACTGACCATGTGTTAGTACAAACAACAGACATCTCACCCTAGGAAAAAATGGGACCATGAATGTGACCTTTAGGGGAACATGAATACAAGACATTTGTCATCTGACTGGGAACAAATCATTGAATTTTCCACATATTCATATTATTTTTATACATACAGTATACACAAAGTCCTGAACAAAAATTTGTTACTTTGTGCTTTTAAGGTGGTAGTAACATTAGGCTCCTGGTACATTAACATTAGGCACATGGTATTGCATGAGAAAGATCAAGCTATAAATACCTGTAAGGTGTGTGGAATTCATAGATTGAGAAGAGGTGGTACAGCGTAGTAAATGTCTTGTCCAATGTATGGACAGCAAAGCAGATGTTAATTACTGGCAAAAGGGACACACCTGAGTGTGCCAAAGTCCAAAGTGTGAATGAAATAACTGAAATAACTGAAGTACAGGTCTGTTGAAGTACATAGTCATACAGGTCTACCAGCAGAGGCAAAAATTATAGTCTACAGGAAATCTGTGTCAGAATATGTGGGGGTATTATATGCTATTAGGTACATTTCAGTTAATGGTGACTTATGTTACTTATGTTTTGTCTGGTGAGAATATATATATTCCCATATTCCCATTTCCCATGGTCCTGCGGATGATGAAGCGACGACCAGGGCAAGGCGATACAAGCTCTCGGCCAGCAGGTGCAGAATCTCTCCGTGGGGGCTACAGCGCCTCCTCTGGTGCTTGCCGCTAGCGCTGCCCTTCCCCCTGGCCCTGTCATCGCAGCTCCTCCGGTGCCTATCGCCAGTGCTGCACCTACCCCCGATTCCTCCCTCGCTCAGGCCACCACGTTGATCCTTATCCCTGAATCTCCACCCTATTCAGGGGATCCTGAGTGCTGTGAGGAGCTCCTCCTCAAATTTTCGCTGTTTCTAGCCAGCAGACCTCCCACTCCAGAACGCAATGCCATTGCTCTCCTAATTTCCCGACTCACTGGAGAGGCTTCTTCCTGGGCTACGGCCATCTGGCTCACCAATGGTCCCGAGGTCTAGAACCTCCAAAGCTTCCTCACGGCTTTCCGTAACACTTTCCATCACCCCCGTCACGGCGTCTCGGCTGGAGAGGAGCTTCGTCACCTCACACAGGGGAGAAGGAGTGTTGCCGAATACTCGCTCAAATTCCGCACCCTGGCGGCTCCAGTGGATGGAATGAGACTGCGCTCATCTCCCAGTTCAAGGCCGGCCTCACACCCAGTCTCCAGAAGGAACTGGTATATCGGTCTCTGAATATGAGCTTGACGGAGCTCATTGAATTGGCCATCCAGTTGGACTTCCATGTGTCGTCTATGACCTGGCACCCGCGTCCCAGCCAGCCCCGCCCGCTTTCGACCGCCTCTGGCCAGGAGCCCATGGAGATGGGTCAAACACGGCTGACCGAGCAACAGCGGAGAGAGCGTCTACAAGGTCACCTTTGTTTGTACTGCGGAGAGGCAGATCATCAGCTCACGGAGTGTCCCACCAGGCCTGTAAGGCGCGCAGAGGCAGCAGGAGGAGCGAAGAGGTCCAAGGCATCTCCACCCAGCTCCAAGCTGCTGAAGGTGAGCTCGTCCAGGTCCACCTGCAGGACCAAATCACGTATTGTGGTTCAGGTGTCTCACGAGTCCCATGTTTGTGTGGCAGCGGCGCTGATCGACTCGGGGTCAGAGGGGGATTTTATCGAGGACTGTCTGGTACAGAAGCTCCAGATCCCCACGGAACCTCTTCAGGCCCCCCAATGTATCTCCGGAGTCAATGGGAAGATCGTGGGGAACATGACCCACCGCACCATTCCGATCTCCGTGTGCGTAGGGGCTCTCCACGAGGAGAAGAGAACCCTATACATCATGACCGCCACCATTTCTCCCATCATCCTGGGTCAACCATGGTTGCGTGACCACAACCCTACTATTACCTGGGAGCTTCTGGACATCATGGCGTGGTCATCTCAGTGTCTCCATCGGTGCATGAGGTTCCCTACCAGGAACATGTGCGTGGCGTCCGCTCACTCCCCCTCAGAGGTGCTTCCGGATAACATTCCCCCTGCGTACCAGGAACTTGCCATGGTGTTCAGCATGGGCAATGCCTGTCGTCTGCCACCTCACTGGGAGTACAACTGCGCCATTAACCTTCTACCTGGCTCCAAGATCCCTCGTGCTACACCCTATCCGCTATCCGTCAGTGAGACCGGGATCATGGAGGAGTACATCGGCAAGGCCCTAGCGCAAGGATTTATCCGTCCCTCCAAGTCTCTGGCTAGTTCCAGTTTTTTCTTTGTCCCCAAGAAGGACGGTACCCTCCGCCCTTGCATAGACTACCGAGAGCCTAATAAGATCTCCAAGCGGTATACCTAGCCCATCCCACTCGTCCCCTCGGCGCTGGAACAGCTTTGGCAGGTCAAGATCTTCAACAAGCTTAACCTCCGCAATGCATACAACCTGGTGAGGATCAAGGAAGGTGACGAGTAGAAGACCACATTTAGTACCATGGCGGGACATTACGAATATCTGGTCATGCCTTTTGGCCTCATTAACGCCCCATCAGTGTTCCAGTGCCTGGTGAACGATGTCCTTCGGGAATTCCAAGGTAAGTGTGTTGTTGTGTACCTTAACGATATTCTTATCTACTCCCCAGATCCCCAGACACACCTCACCAACACCAGGGGGGTACTGAAGCGGTAACTGGAACAGGGGTTGTATGTGAAGGCCCGTACAGTTACCGCCCCGACTAAGAATCTCCCCCTCGTTTCACGTCTCCCTCCTGAAACCTTTTACCCCTGCCCCCCTTGACTCCCAACCACACCAACAGCTCTCCCAAGAACTTCCTCACGACCGACCCCTGTATACCATCGACCGGATCCTTGACTCTCGCAGGACTGACGCAGGACTACAATACCTTGTCGACTGGGAGGGTTATGGACCTGAGGAGCGTTCTTGGACTAAGAGGACTGACATTCTGGAAAAAGCCCTACTTGACCAGTTTTACCTGACTCAGTGCACGGCCCCTCGACCCCAAGGTAGACCCCCCCGTTCCTCTTCCCATAGAGGTAGACCTTCCCGTCCCGTTCCCGATAGGTCTAGGGATCTTCCCCGCTCCGGGCCCTCTCCCCCTGATAGACCCCCTCCGCCCTCTTTCCATAGAGATAGAC
>JAVSBV010001031.1:0-13027 GCA_033117975.1 Parotocinclus spilosoma | reverse complement strand
AAAGTCCAGGGTCCACTGCCAGTGCTGTGCCACTGATCCAAGGCCAGTAATCTGTACCATGTAGGACTGATAAGAGCTACTGAACTAATCAACAAAAAATGACAGTCCATCATTACTATAAGAAACGAAGAATGCTCAATCTGAAATATTTTAAGAACTTCAAAAGTATCCTAAACTGTAGTTGCAAAGACCATCAAATGTTCTGATAAGAATGTTATGATGGACCATCCCAGGAAACACAGACCAAGAGTTACCTCTGTTGCACAGGATAAGTTCAACAGTTTCCAGCCTCAGAATCTGACAAGTTAACAGAACTTCAGATACGAGCCGCTTTACAAAGTTCCAGTAGCACACAAATCACAACAGCAATGGTTCAGAGAAGACTGCATGAATCTGGACTTGCTCCAGAGAAGCCACTTATATGGAAGAACAACAAAAGGAAGATAATGATTTGGGCCAAGGAACAAAAGGAATGGATATTAGACCTGTGGAAATCTGTCCTTTGGTCTGATAATTTTAAGATTTTCGGTTCCAAATGTCATGTCTTTGTAAGATGTAGAAAATGTGAGTGGATGATTCCTACATGTGTAGTTCCCACTGTCAATTATGGAGAAGTGTGATGATATGGGGATGCTCTGCTGGTGACACTGTAGGAAATTTATTAAAAATCCAAGAAACACTTACTAGCATGGCTGCCACAGCATTCTGCAGTGACCATCCAAGTGTCAATCCAATAAATAACTGTGGATGTATCCCATAACAACTGAATAACATTTCTTGAGTAGTGTAATTAATTATTGATTTTTAGATTGACAGTTTCCATTTATTAAAATCTAGTAATTGCATTTCCTTAATTAAATTTCCAAAACAAACAAAAAAGTATGCTTTTACATGTTGATTTAGATCTTCAAAGCATAGTCTTCAACTGCCTAAACTGTTTAAATACAGGGAGCAAGTGCATGAGCTTCAGTTACAAAAGCATGTCCTGTATTACTGAGAACAAATTTGGCTAACATAAATAAGGCTTGCGCAAATAAGGGTGGCTTTTATAAGCCTGCTCAGTGTTATTTTGCCCCAATCTTTCTGTAAATGCGTCTTCAGGAATGGAACAGTACTGGGTCGGCATATTGGGGTTAGGTCAGGACTGGCCATACCCTCTTTATAAACAGCCATGCCTTTGTAATGTGTGCAGCATGTGGGCTTGTTTTGTCTTTGTGAAAGACGCATGGATTACCCTAAAAATATACCAACTTGAAAGTAATGTTGAGATATTAGACACTCGATCAATACTCATACTAAATCGCACAAGGCAGAGACAATCGCAGTTCAACTGCCACCTTCATCACTTTGTTTCCTTGTCATTCTGTGCATTTCTAAATATGCATATTAGGCTTTGCTTTCTTGTTGCTTTGTCAATCTCTGCTATGAAGTACATTCATTTAGCTTGTTTACTGGTCATTAATGTCTGTAAATGCCTTTAGCAACAGTGAGTTGATATTAAAATAATGTTGTGCATATTTTATACATTTTCCTCTAAACCACAATGATTTACAAAAACAAAACAAAAAATACAAAAAAACAAAAATGTATTTATTCATAAATACAAAGGTAAACCTGACTAATTCTGATTAATATCAGTAGTCTAAGCAGTATCAAAATAATTTTTCCCATTTGGATTTTTGCACCGTAATTCAACGATAATTAACCAGAAATGGGGTCAAGTGTAAACACAAGCTGAAGACTGACATGGCAATTTGCTGAAACAAGACCTAGTACATGTACCACATAATTACTTGGAGAGCTCATGTGTGAAAAGAAGTTGAGACCTTACTGTGCTGACACCTTTAAGGTAGATGATTAGGATTGGGTATATGCATATATATCAAATATTACATATCCCAAGATGTTGTTGAGTGTTTAGACATAAATAATATATATGCTTCTGGCTTTTTTTAAATTATTATTCATATGTGGCAACATAAATGTATTGTAACATAGGAAACATGAGTAAGGGAGGGGGAGAATAACTAACTAAGTATTAAGAGAAACTTCCTGGTAGGAAGATGTACACTATTAAAGACGTGCACTATCAAGTATCGAAAATGGTATAGAATTACAGTATTTTAAAAGACTAGTGTATTATTGTTTCTACAACATAGAGGCAGTGCTTTCCTTGAGCCATTTTCCACGAATGCTATAAGGGAGGCTATGCAATGACAGGTCACATGAAATGTAGTTTTTTACAGGTACTCCGATTTGGACTTTTCAAACCGTAGTACAAGTTCTTGAACTGATGGAAAATATATACTGTTCTGTACTGCAATTTTATCGCACGCCACAAAGCATTCTAAAGCATACCTTCCCAATAATAAAATTGTAGTAACACAAAGACTCGAGTTAGCCGGTCAACATAAAATATTATTTTAAAAATATACAATTATCCATGTATAAAGATTTTATTTAGGAAAAAACATTTGAAGAAGTGTATTCTTCCACACTAAGGGACGGGTTGTTATGGTAGGTCTTAAGTTCTGCACAAAAGGCAACACAGCTGCTAAGAGCATACGATTCACCTTTTTCATTCTTCACTGTAGCATACAAAAAATTACGAAGAATTTGTTTTAGCTCTGTTTTGGTTTTTTATTTTTTTGTTTTTTTTTTACGCCCAGCTCTGAAAGCCCATATTGTTTGTATCACTGTGATTTTTTCTTTATGTGGTTGTATTAACTTTTCAATGTTACCGTCGTTTTTACATTTTTTAAATTCTATCCATCTCTTTCCAGCATTCAGCCACTTTTAAGCCACCCAATATGTCAAATTTTACTTTAAATGTTTCCATTTCTCAACCGTTAAATTTATAAGTGGGGACAGAACTTTCTTGGGGAAGAAGTTTTTACACTTCCATCTTCCAGGTATTTCTTATAAAACATGTTTGTGATTACCCAAGTCTTTTATAAGCGGGGTCAAAAATGACCCAAAGAATTTCCTACAGAATCTCAAGGCTTTGCTTTGGGAACCTTGGATTCTTACCAACTGTGACTGTCAGGATACCTTTTCTGTCCCACTTACCTCTGATGCCTGCAGTCTCACCACCAGGAGGTCAGTTTGACACAGCAGCATACATGTAATTATAATCTTCATTTATCAACTCCATGTCTTTTCTGTGATAGAGTATCATGTTGGTCAACAAAGTAATCACTAGTTAGCTAACTACAAAATAGTGTTAGTAGTAATGTAAGTACTCTGTTGTCTGGCTTAGCAAGCTAACTAACATTACACTAACTTAGTAAGCCAGTTAATATTACTGCATTTGTTGTGTAGATAGGTAAAATATTCATAATTGGATTAATAATTACTTGTAATAAAAGCTACCCTGTAAATTATTATATGATTATTGAATATTAATTGGTGTATGTATGTATGTATGTATGTATCTCAGATGTAGAGGATTCAGATTATTGTCCACCTGGACATGTCAGGCTGTCTGAGAACCAACCTGCCCCTGCCAAACTAGATCAGTCAGACACAGCGGAGTCCTCTGAGTCCTCCGAAGAGGAAATGGATATTGTGTCCAACAGAATGAGCTACAAAAGCTCTTACTGGGCAGAGTTACCTCCCACCTAAAACACCAAGCAACAATTTAGAGAAGTCGGTCAGTGTCTGCACCTGGGTTTAGCACCATTTCTCCAGTAGATGTATGGAAGCTGTTTATCACTGATACTATACTGGAAGAGGTGTTGACATGCACACACATGGAGGGAGAAAAAGTCGCAGCAAACAGAGAAAAAGCAAGGAAAAATCTAAGCAAAAAGGAGCTCATGGCCTACATTAGATTGAACATTCTTGCAGGAAGTGAGACGAACTGGGATTTACCAATCTGTGTGCTCATGGCGGCCCATGGTGCTGTGACACAATATTGATATTGCCACCCTAAACACCTACACATTTTCATAGCTCAGCACCCTGAATGTTCCACAGGTATCACCAACGCACGGTGACATTTCCTCACAGAGCTCTCAAAGTAGCCTGTGACTTCTCACATGAAAAGTCGACTGGAAGGTACACCGAACCAACCAACCTACATCACTGAAGCAATGGGAAGGTGTGGAGTGACAAAAGCTGCAAACCAGCAACAGGAGAGAGGCACAGATGGCCAATAGAAGAGAAATATTTAAGAAATTCAGTACCCCAGTGTGCAATGGTCACGTGACTATAACTGCACACAGTGAATAGAGAAAAGATGTTTGTGTGGGCACATGTTAGTGGACAGTGTTCTGGTCTTTTGTATGTTCATTCTCTTTTTTTGTCCTCCAGACAGATTGACATACTAACAATATTTATTTATATGTTATTTCTTGTGACAAAATTTTATACAAAGTTACATGTAAAGTCTTTTGTTGACCCAAATGCAATAAATATAATCACCTTTAACCAAAATTAAAGATATTTTTTTTTATTCATTGCAAAAACAAATTGATTCTAATTGGGTCATTTTTGACCCCACTCATGTAAGAGTGACGTTATTGACTGTTCCAAGGGTCAATCCAAGGGTTGTTTTCTGCATCCAAGGGTTAAAAGATGCAACCTGACAGAATTTAGTGGTGATTTTATTACATAGGTTGATATGTCATGTAATATCATTATTATATAATTATTGCACATTGTTTTATATTAAGTTGGTCCAAGACAGTCATGCAATAAATAAATCCTACTGTAAGTGGTAATCCTATCAAAAACACTAGAAATGGATGCTTCAGTATCCCATACTGGAACATATCTAAGTTTATTTAGGGCACATATACTACTACCTTAATGCCCGAGCTCCTGTCTTTTGAATTTTATTATCCCAGGGCCCAGCCGGGGACAGGTCTAGCACTATAATAATCAGGTTGCATTATTTGAAAACAAAGGAAAATGTATTTGAGAAGTTTTCTCCAATTTGGAGGTAATATGATCTCTATCTATGACTAAGCTACCAGTGTTCTCAAAGAACGTGCCATGAGGTACCATGAGGTACCATGAGGTGCTCAGAGGCAAATGACAATTTGAGCTCTGCACAATCCAACAGCAGTCTTTGTCTTTAATGCATATAATTCAGAAACTGGAAGCAAGAGGTATGTGAAGGGTTTAGGCATTTAGAATCACTACACTATTTGTGTGGCAACGTAGTAGCAACATGAGCAATGTTGATATAAGGCCTTCCCACTGTATTCTGTTCTCCGCTGGAGAAAAAGCTGTGACAACTGGCAGTCGTAGCCTCTGCCTTGGGTCCTGAAACACTACCACGAATAAAAGTGGTAAGATATTTGTACCAATATAGCTTTCTTGCAGGAAACTGACCAACAACCTGTAACACACTATGTATCAAAAGGCACTGGATGGGCCATGTGTTTCACTCTTGGTGTTTTAATCAACCCAGAAGGGCAACTGTTATTTATCCACAAAATGTAATAAATTTATTTTCAAACTGAGTCCATCTAGGTTAATCTTAATGGATGCTTTATAACACTCCAAAACCTGGCAGTTGGTCTTTTGCTAGTCTACATAGCACCTACCTGGAATGACTTTTCTGACAAATTCTTCTTGAACCTCCCACACATCTGTCATCACAAAACTTCACTGTTGACTTTATTTAGCATCGCGTTGATATAGATCACCTGCTGAACAGGCCAACCTATCCAAATCTGCTGTCATATTCCAATTTTTTAGTTGCCACTCATTCTTACGGAGCCATAGAGGACAATGAACTCCCAAGGTTGTTAGGGTTCCTACCTTCCCCTCGGATCATTCGGCCGTCCTCGCTAACTATGGAGTTAGCCGAACTATCGGTGAGGCGGCATTTATATCCTCTATCTCTGCTTATGTCCCGATCCTGAACAGCTGAGCCATGGCCTATAAAGGCATGGCATTAAGCGTTGTTCGGGGCCGGGTCATCATGGTTCTACCGGGATTCCATCTCCGTCCGGTGCGCGCGTTTGACCAATGGTGCCCATGCGCCCAACCGTGTGCCCTACAGATAGCTGGTGAGATCCGAGGGCGTTTAGTGCGGGAGGATCGGTACGGGCCGGTAATCCCCGGAGGTATTTATGTAGGGGCACTTTTGAGGGTTTTCCCGTTCCATACTCGCGCGCTCCTCGCACGATTTGTGATTCACACGCTGTTCGGTCCTCGCGACCTACTTAGCCTCACTTCAGCCAGGAGTGTGCTCCAAATAGGACACGCCCCTGTCTGCTCTTTTGTTTTGAGCTCGCGCTCACCCTCTGGCGCTTGGGAGCGTCTCGCAATCTCTTCCTGTCGGCGCTCCCCGCGCATTTAGTTTATTTTTTGCGCGTTGGCGCTTTGCGCCTATTGTGTGTGATGCACACTCGCGCTATAATTGCGCTTATGGGCTTGAATGTGCGCCCTTCTGGTGCTACAGCCCGTTCCGCCTTTTCTCCTTCTCCCTCGCGCTCCATGCGCGTCAGAGCTCACGCTCGCCCTCTGGCGCTTCGGCGTCCTTTTCCACTCAATACAGCAGCAACCCGGTCTTTGTGTCAGAAGGACACTGTCCGGCGCTCTTGCGCTCTATTGAGTCGGACTCTAGTCGTGGCTGGCTCAAGGTGTGCCCCGACTAGAGTAACCATCGGGTATAGACGCACTCTATAAGACGTATCCCGGTTTTGGTTTTTTAGTTTTGCATGCACTTTCAAGCTCATTTTCGCCCCCTGGCATTTGGATCACCTCCATGCCTTAAACCTAAAATGACGTCCGGCAAGCTGTGCTTTTGCAGCTTTGCTCAGACTAACGCTTTGGCGTCCTCTTGCTGCTCCCATTGAGGGAGCAACCTTGGCGTGCCAACTTATACTTTCGGTTTTGTTTTGTTAGGAGTCGTTATGCTCCACCCTTATATCCCCTTTTGGTTGTTTTTCATTAATTTCCCATTCTGATTATATGTCGTGGGATACTTGGCATACTTGGGTCCAAATAAAACACCACCCGCTATTGTAACAGTGGCTGCATGGAATCACTTCACAATCACCAGAGACAAAGGGTAAGAGATCTGTAATCACTGTTTATGCAAAGTATCAGCAATAAAATTAAACCCTTATTGGCAGATGCTATGTACACTCAGTGCAAATGTCAGTAATATACTGTTTGTATTTTGTAGTGTACATTTCACACTATTTATAGTCACTGTAGATAGAAATATATACAAAATACCTACATATGACATTTACACCAAGTGTACATAGTAGCTTCATTCTATTTACACTGTAAAGTGTAAAAAGCAAAACCAACCATTTCCAATTAGTACAAACAGACTGTCATTAATATTATTACGTGTCATATAATGACATATCAAAAAGCAATAAATGCATGAAACATTTGTGTTAAATATTTGCTGGAACACTTTTCCTATAGGGAATGGATAAAGTCAATATTTTTAAGTTTATATACATATAAATTAAGTTTGTAGTATAAGTTTAAGCTACAGAATATATGTCTAACCTGTTTACAATGCCCAAGGGGTTGGATGATTTTGTTCATACACATCAAGACGTTATAAAACTGCATTCTGAACTGCATTAATTACATTTACTGCACCAACCATGACTAAAAAATGACAATTTCAACCTTGGAATGGTTATTGGCTTTGCCACTGTACCACCATTGTTGTCTGGAGTCTTCTTTTTTTACAACAATCAATGTCTTATAACATAGGGCGTGCTATAGTAATGATGTACAAGTTAAGATGCTGGACTATAAACTAGAAGGTTCCGATTTTAAGACCCAGCATTGCCCATCTGCCTCTAATGGGCCCATGGGTAAAGTCCTTAACCCTTAACTGCTTATCTTATACCTTAAAAGACTATCAAAAATGTTGGTTGCTCTGGGTGAGAATATTCCACCATATTTAACACAATCACATTTATGTGGCTCTTGTAGCTTGGCGGTTACAATACTGGACTATGGAATAGCAGGTCCAGGACTCAAAACCAGCTACTGTTGGGTCCTTGACAAAGAACCTTTACCACACAATGGCTTGAAAGTTGTGAGTTGCTCTGGATAAGGGTGTCAGCTAAATAATTAAATGTCTTTAGGCATTGCATTTGAAATGGATGTGATGTATCTTATTCGCATGTGTAGAGGCTTTTTTAAACATGTGTGAGTCAACGACATGCATTTTATGTTTCAAGTCTCCATTGTTCATTATTGGATGGAGTAATGTTACTAGCTGTAAGGAGATCAAACTATCGAGACACCACCATCAGTTCATCTAATATTTAATCTCCTCAAATATCCTGACGTCTATTAACATAATTCCAGCCATCACAAACATGGCTGATAAAGCTCACCACAACTCATACACTGTTTACAGAAAACTGTCATTAAAAACAAGAAAATATCATGTTCAGAATTTTCTGTGTCTACTTTCTTTACCATTCCAATATATTATCCTGATTTTATCTTTATTATTAATGGGAACTCTCGCAGTAAATGCTTTGTTCTTTAGATGGATGGGAGATCTGGGAGATCTGAACCTTCTATATGAACTGTATACTTTTGAACTTCCTTATTACTTTAATGTTAACTGCTTGGCTTTTTTTCTTTACTTTTCTTTGCTTTTTTCTTTTCTATTCGGGGCTTTCCTAGTGGCCAAGGTTTCCTTCTATCTTATGATATTTAGGGATTTTTGTCTTGCCCTTTTTGTCTAGCCATTAAGTTTGTTCAAAAAAGGATTGGACCTAAATCTCTGTAAAGCTGGCTCACACTATATTCTTTAGTTTAAAAAATGCTAGAAGCTTTTACCCAGTGCAACTAAGGAAGCATTTAAAGGATTAAGGGCCTTGCTCAAGTGGCCCATAGTGGCAGCTTACCTTATCCAAAGATATGTTTTCACATTTTAAACCCGCTTTATTACGGTCATGGTTGCAGACACTCATCCCAGGAGAACACAGGGCAAGTGTGCTCTTGACAGCAATAAAGTTCATTTCAGGGCTGGCAGAGGTCAATGTTGTAAGACTGGGAGACACAGCTAATCATATCTGTATATGACATGTAGTATAAATTGGCCAGAGATCCACTGATTGTAATTTTCATGGATCGATTCCTATTTTCTTAAATATATGATTGGCCTGTTCAGATTACCTCTGTCTGAAGATTATAAAAAATAGATTATACAGAAATATGTTTGTTCAGCTTTTCTTTTCATGGAACGTCTTTATTACTTAAGAAAGATATCAGGACTACTGGCTAGTTCCTGGCTTTGTGTCACTTTTACTTTAATCTCTTTAACTATGTTAGTTTTGTCAAATTTACATAACCAGTGGAGTGATGCTGTATTAGGCATCTTGCTAATGTCATTAAAAAATTCGTTTCGTTTATTGAACCATTTATTTGACTAAGTTGCACAACTGAAATCCAGCACTTCCTCATCATTAACATACATCAGCAGCGATCTCATAAGCATACTGTAAGCAGCTGAGCCATGTTTAAAGGTCTGTAGGTTACGCACACATACAACATTCTGAATTACAGCTAGTAAAAGCACTGTGGTATTCATGTGTGCCTGTGTTTGTGCCGCTGTCACCATTTTGAGCTGCACAGTATTGGTTAATTCAGACTAATGAATCAGTGGATCTCTAATCTGGACACAATATCTAGTCTATAGTGCTGGGCTAGCTTATTAGACTGCCGTGCCCCCAAGTACCTAGATATGTTCATATTTGTGTTTTAAATGTGTCTAAACAAGATATAAACAGGAAAATGTGAAAATATAAAAACATCACCACCTGACCATCACACTGAAACCCCACTCAGGACTCAGCCCTATAAGGCACAAGTTGTATTAACCTCCTAACCTTCTAATAGTGGCTTTGAAGAAAACAGTGACAGCAGATGGTGTTCTGTACTTCTCTATTCAATATCCACCACTTCCCCCCTGCCTTACTGTAAATGAAGACTTCATTTTATTCAGTTTTGTTCAGTGCTAGCAAAACACAAAGACTGTATACACAGGACTGTATACAACCCAACGCATACACAAAACCCTTATGTTAGACAAACAAAACATTTGTCCAGTCTGCACATAACAGACAAATCAGAAAAGTAGCACTTTATTCACTATCACTTTATTAGACTGCCACATGTAAGGTAGGTTGAATAAACAGAATGAGATTGGAATATTTTCCATAATAAACAATGGATATATGCTTCCACCTTTTAAACCATTTTAGTATATTCAGGTACAAACTTTACTCTATGTTCACCTCAGCACACTGTACCCTGATTCTTACCTCAAACACTGGCTCTTCCAACAATCTCATCCCGAACACAGTGATTCCATTTGTGCGGATCACAGGGTCATCTCCACGCAGCAGCTCCACAGTTTCCACCTTCTTACAGTCCAGATACAGAGTGACTGACTTTCCCTGCACACTGTAGGCTATCCTATGCCACCTGAGGAAAGAATATATGAGCTGTTATTAGGTTTTATTGCTTCTTTCAAAATGACAAATGTGCATTTTCATTGCTCAGACATAACAATATGCAGTCAAAAGTGGTAATCACAGATATCATCTCTTATTATATGTCTCAAGGCACAGTACCCACTGGAATATGGAACAAATTGTTTAATCAGTAACCACAGAAACTAACCACAGTTTATCGACTGGCTGCTATGTGGACTTATAGGTAAATTACACCTATAGTTATAACAGTTATAACAAAACAATTGCAAACCCTTTGGAATTACCTGGATTTGTGCATTAATAGCGTCGATTTGAGTTTCATCCAAGTCATAACAATAAAAACATCCATCTAAACTGTCTAATAACACACAACAGTGGAATAGTATTAAGTCAAAGGTTCTAATTTGGTAGAAATATTAGATGAACTTGCCAGCTACAGCACAGTGTTATTATTAATATACTAACGTGGCTAATTGTACTTCCCCCTATAGGCATCTCTGCAGGTTAGCAAGCAGCCTGGCTAACTGTTACATTATGTGATTTAAACAGTATTAACAGGAGTCAGCAGTAGCCAAGAAACATATTAGCCCCTGCCAACTTAAATGTTTTATAATAGATTAAGACCAAAGTAGAGTCTGCTTTAATATACTGCTCACAAATATTAGGGGATATTTCAATCTGAAATATCCCATAATGAAATATCCCCTAATTTGTGTGAGCAGTCTAAATGAGATGCCCCTTTGTCAATTTTTTTTGTCAAAAAGTAAAATAATGTCAAATTAAGCTAGACAGAAAACATAAAAAACATGAAATAACTGATTATTATCATGAACAAAATTGAGCACTTTTGCTGCTGAGACATCGGCATCGTATAAGGTTTTATAACATACATGACGTGTTTATGGTTCAATAACATTGGCAAAAAGATATCATATTTACATTTGTTCTCTGCAAAGGTTATGTTAACATATTTGTATTTAGAAAATCATCAAAGTTTGTAATTGAACCAAGACTGTAAACTGGGTGCAATAGTACACAATCCTATTTTCAGTGGGTTTTTTTGTATTTTCTATGCTGGCCCAACTTTTCTAATTGTACCAGTAAAATTATAGTGAAATGTTTTGTCTGTTACAATGCACTAATACACATGGAGCATATTTTTTTATAGGGTTGTATTTCCAGGGTTGGAGAATAGCCCCCACTCCCTGCAAAAACTAAACAAGCTCCTAAAAATTCAGAAATATTATGTCTGCTCTTTGGGCCACCCGGTTCAAATGACAGGATCATTTTATTATAAAATAATTAATAAGGACCATGAAAGGGACTTATCATCAGGTAAGATCAGAACAGACCGAGATTGGCTTTCATGAGGAGGTAGTAGATAATCAGTTAAGCTTTTGGCTACTAATAAAACGCTTCTAATTTCATCTATGCCAGGTTATGCACTTGAGGACAGTATTTAACCCTCAGTTTAATCTCATCATCTTAACTCTAAGTTCCTTAGAGAAATGGTGTCTGCCAAATAAAGAAAATGGAAGAAAAAGGTCATTTGTGTTCAGACTGTGCAAACTCCACAGAACATTTCGTTTTATGAAGAGGATACTCACTTTCCATTAGCCAGGTTGACCTTCTTGAAGATGGGGTACAGATCAGGGGTCGGTTGACCTGTGTCGTCCGCATAGATAAAAACAGGTGACTTGCTCAGCTCCAGGCCTAGTTGCTGCACACCTTGATCATCATACATGGATAACAGGAAGAACTGAGTGTTTTTTTTCACCCGCACCGTGGTCATAATGGAGAAGTCCTGGGGGAAAGCTGCTTCTGCTGCTTCTAATAGAGGTCACAAACACATTCAAGTGCATTAGAATAGGACAAGGGCAAACGAGCTGTCTTTCCATCACCATAACACAGTGATACCTTGGTACTCATCGCTAATTCAAAGTCACTTTGAGTGCCAAAACTATGTAAACCAAAAAAATTTATCCATACGGAATAATGTAAACTGACTTAATCCATTCCAGACTACCAGAAAATCCACATTGTATAAGGTATTATATGCATTAATGGAATTGTATTGTAGTACACCATACACCATCTTGATACAGTATGTGTTGTTTGAACCATGGGGATAACACTAAATATATCTCAATTTCATAGACTCCCTCTCATGTATGCTGGTTGGTGAGTAAAATGGGGCTTACTTTATTGACACCCTGTACACACAGACAAAATGAAAAACAATAATCAGGTGTTATGCAAGTACTATCATGGTTCTCAGTGTTTTCCTTTTTGGTAGGCTATTATTAATATCCTTAAACCCTAGAACTACTACTACTAGTACTACTACTAAAACCCATGGTGACTTACTTGAGTGAGAGCTGCTCTAAGGCTGACACACGCTTCCTGGAAAGGGCATGCGAGTTAAGCACCTCTAATAATAAACATTCTAGCAAGTGCACAGAGTGCAGAATTTGACAAGTTACAAAGTGGCCGTCTGCCAAGGTATGACCGTATGCTACTCTATTCCATGGAATAGAGAAGCCTTTTATTGCCATTATCATCAAGTGTATATATAA
>JAVSBV010001012.1:0-13028 GCA_033117975.1 Parotocinclus spilosoma | reverse complement strand
ACAATTTGGAATAAGGCTGTAACGTAACAAAATGTGGAAAAAGTGAAGCGCTGTGAATACTTTCCAGATGCACTGTAGCTAGTTTACACTACAGTTACTCAGTACTCAGTTCTCCATATGTCACTCTCTAGGGCAAAATTTAAAATTTATTAATTTATATTTATATAATCCATATGGTGTGTATTTTTCGTGTATTTCACTTTATTAACATTTTATTTTTATTTTTTATTTAAATTTTGAAGTCTGGCATGCAAATATCTATTTTTAGCAACTTTTATTTACTTCCACTATTTAACTCTAGTTATCAATCACTAAAAATAAAACTTCAAATAAATACAAAGGTATTTATCCATATCTAGTGTATTGGTAGTGTGTTGTAACTGATGGATAGTTTGTCTTTGGAGCGCTAGTTTGGAAAGGTATACATTATTTATCCATTATTAATTCAAAGCAATCTTTGCTTATTTAAAGGCTGGATTGTCTTATTAAAGTAATCAAATTCAACATGTTATTTCATCACACATCTTTAAACTGCCGTGATGCAAACCTGGGATAATTCTATACAGGTAAGAAGCTGTCAGATTCCAGATAATCAGATCTCACTGTAGATCATTAGCTATATGCAACATATACAGTTTATAACCAAAAGATATTGCATTAAATGTTAGACCACAGAGTGATCTAGCCCCACATAATATAGTGGTGTCTCTTTGGAGACACACACGATTAAAAAATTGTGGCCTCATTCCAATAAATTGAAACTTGTGGTTTCTCAGTTCATACATGAAGTTAAAATAAATGCCTGCATTTAAGATCCTGTTATATCCTTTTGAGATTTACTCTAAAATACACACAATACTAAATGGCAGTGCAGCATGCTGGCAAGAGCTGGGACTATTGGGGAGGGCTGGCAGGTTACTGGAGCAGGAAATTGAAAACAGGGTCTCATAGGTTTCTTTGATCTGAGCACTAACAAGTCTGCTTTGGGGTAGACAGCAAGAAAACTCTACATGTATTGATTCTGACTTTGGGGATTTTTTTCTACAATATGTATTAACTGGAAGGGCACGTTAAATTCAAAGTGCAAGAGACACATGAGAGTATGGGGGATTGTTATTTATGCCAACCAAATATCTAACAAAGGATGTGTATCTACAAAGCTTTTTTTGCATTTACATTTATGTCATTGTAGCAGACGCCCTTATTGAGAGCAACTTACAATTCATACAATCTTACAATCCAAGCAATTGTGAGTTAAGGGCCTTGCTCAGGAACCCAACTGTGGCAGAGGTGGGATTTGAAGCATCCAGTACCTAAACCACTAGGTCCAAGTTTTTCAGCTGTTGTAAGATGTGCATAATTCATGTGGAAAAGGAAATGCTAAGTGTCTGAGTTTGGAAGCTCAAAATTATAATCAAACATTATATTATTGTTACTTCAATAGTAACAATACTCATCCAGAAACAGACCAAGCTTACTGCATCCATCCGATATCTCTGCTGGAGCCTTGAACTTTCAGAGAGGTTGCTGTCTGTAAGATACTTGCATAAAGTTGTCTGAATAATTTTGGATTTACCGGTACTAATAGCAACAACAGGCGGCAAAGGTGGCTCGGTGGGTAGCACCCCTGCCTCACATTGGTCCTGGGTTCAATCCCAGGATGGAGCGGTCCCAGGGTGGAGCAGTCTTGGTCCTTTCTTTGTGGAGTCTGTGTGGGTTTACTCCGGGTACTCTGGATTCCTCCCACAGTCCAAAAGACATGCATTTTAGGTTAATCGGTGTCTCTAAAAGTGGCCCTTATTGTGTATATGTGTGTGTATGTTCCCTACGATGTCTAGGGTTGCGCCCAGAGGTGGCAGATGGGCACCGGCTGGCCCGCGACCCCATGTGGATTTGGCAGAAGATAATGAATTAATTAATTAATAATATCAACAACAAATGAAAACCAGCACTAAACAGAAGAAAACACATGGCTTAGGGGAAGCAATCATGGAGTTTGGATGATATGATTGGATAAAGGTAATATTCAGCAGTCATTCACACGTTTACATTGACCAAGTAGATGGTGCTAAAGCATTTCTCTGGTGCCTTTATAATAAAACATATACTGTAAATCTGACAGCTTGAAGAAAACAATCCAATTTTTCTTCTGATGATTTTTATGTTGCATTCTCTGTGTTCTCCTTACTCTATTGCTCCATTTTAACATTACCGTCACACAGAAATTCATGTCAAAGAATTCTTTAGCGGCATACCTTTCTGTGTGAAAATGTCATTTTGTCTTTGCATCACCAGCACATGCAGCCAAACCCTCCTACCCTGTCTTTTATGTTTTTCTGTAACTTAATACGTGTTAATTTTACACACTACAATTCAAAAGACAAAACTGTACTTTTTACTCAATACATTTTCAATACAGCCTTGTTACTTTAGCTTTTATGGATCGATTTATTTGTCTTTACTTTCAATTCTAGTCAGGCACCCAAGTAAGCTCCAATCGGAATTTATACTTGACGCATAGCATCTGGCAGGAATCGTGATGACACATTTGTGCACCTCTTTTTGTAGGCACTCACCGTGCTTCACTCACGATTTTGAAGGTAAGCCTACGCAGGCATGACTTGATACATCTATGAGAGATTCTAAAGATACTCAGATGCGTCAGTGAATTCTATTTCTGTCATGAATATATTCATATCGTCTTTATAGTGTATTTTGTATATCTTGCTTTTTTGTGTATGTAAAATGTTTTGTTCTGTTTTTACTGTGGTTTGCTGAAGATAACATTTGTATGATTTTTACAGATGATTCATATCGTAGAACAAACCATGATATTTTATCAGTGTCCTGAACGTGTACCTCTTTCCTGTTTCATTTGTATAAAGAAATGCATTCAGAATTTATACTTTCAGTACATTTAGTAACTTGTGCTTTATATTTGTACTTGAGTATAATTTGTAAGCCATAGACTACTTCTATTTTAACTTGAGTATATTTTAACAGATGAATAGTACTTTTAATTAAGTAAAGACTTTCTGCCACCTCTGTCTATAGATTCAATTATAATTGAAAAATTAATTAATGCAGTAAATATTAGCAGTTGCCTTAGTCCTGTTATTTGGGGAAATTCCTACTTAAATTCAGCATAAAATCACTGACTTTTAGTGCTATTAGGATAATTTTGGACTTTCTGATTGGTTGTCTTTTAGGGGATAGGGGTTTGCATCCAATACATTTCATGTTGGGCTTCAGACTTTTTCCATGACGCTAACAAGGACAAGTGGGGGTAAACCAAGATCCTCTTGTTTTATTTCACGGATAAAGGAAAATGAACGGTGTTTGTTTTTCTGTTTAAGCAAGTTATTTAATTAAGGTAATAACATTTTGTAAAGGTATTTTACTCTTAACTACTCCATACTCTTTTCTGTTCTTGGATTCAATTATTTCCTCCAGCTACTGTCTGTAAGAAGGTGAACCCAATTACTGTTGGGTGTGAATAAGTGTGTGATGCCTTGCAATAGACTGGCACCCTGTCCAGCATTTATTCACATATTAGATCCAGGATAAACTGTTATTGAACATTAATTAAAAAAAAACACTTTATTTTATTAATATGTCTCTTAAGCATGTGAAGCAGACCCACCTGGTCTTTCAAACAAATTTCACACTCAAGTGCATGTGCCAATTGATCTGCGGAAATGGATTTAGGTCCAGAAAAAAGTGTGGGTGGAAATATGGTTGCCTTCTCTCCCCTGTCGATCAGGGTAACGCGAGCCATCTGTGAGCATCTGCTAACTTGTGTAAACAGAATGGGGCATTTGGCCTTCTTCAGTGCATTTTCAGCTGCACAATTACATTATAGGAGGCTGAAGAGAAGATGCAGGCAGCTTCATGTGTCAGTAAGCACGTGTTAGCCTTCGCCCTCCAGATTGTAGCTGTCATGCACTGGCAGAGTTACCTAGCAGGTGGGAATTGGCTGTGAATAAATTTGTGGGGGAAAAATTAAGTTAAAATCCGCCTTGGATGTAATTTAGAAATCATATAAGACTTTAATGTATACTGGCTGACACCCAGTATATGTTTCCTGGGAGAGGATCTGGCTCAGTTAAGACCAAGGCAAATGGATGCTCAAGATGAATCAATCAATGATCATTTGCATCTTAGTAGCCATTAAGAATGTACCAGAATGACATCTCATGTGTCACTGGTGATACTTGAGTGGAGATGCAGAATGTAAGAAGGTTGGGACGCTATAGAAAACGCAAATTGACTTTTACTTACATTTGGTCATTCAGCAGATACCCTTATCCAGAGCAACAAATATGTGATACAAGAAGACCATACAAAAAAAAAAAAAACTTGCTTAAGGACCCGACTGTTGTAGACTGTCAAAGGAATGACTTAAATCCTGGACCTTCTGATCTATAGCCCAGTATTTTAACCATTACAACCATTACAGCACAATTCCACATTTTATTGCTGAATTATGAAACCAATACACTTAATGTTCTTATTTCATATTTTTGATCAGTTAGTCATGAAAGGCTGAAACTTTGAGAAGCAAAGATGGGCAGAGGATCTTTAGTTTGTCAACAAATAAATGAGAATGATTCTACAAATCTGGAGGAATTGCGAATTGTAAAGGGCAACGGTGCAAACCTAAACTACATCCATAATCTCTCATCACTGCATCAAGAACAATCATTTATCAATAGCTGATATAAACACAGGTAATGGATTACTTTAGTAAACCTTAGATTTGCACTACAAATAGAAGTTACAGTCACACATTCCACTTAAAACGCAACTGCGCTAAAAAAAGACTTGATCTGAAGCACCTGGAATGGCCCAAAACAAAGTGGAAATATGTGTTGTCAAATAAATTAGTATTCCAACATGGTCAGCATGAGTGTTCAAATCATTTTTTGGAAGAAACGGATACCATGTGCTCTGGAAGATAGACGAAAAAGACCGTTCAGTGTGTTATTAACAACAAATCCAAAAGCCTTGGTCTGTCATGGAATGGGGTCATGTCAGTGCCCTTTGCAAAGGTCATTAGACTTCTGGGAGGGAAGTATTAATGTACATTAAAAAATAATCACTGAGATTTTAGAGCAACGTAAGCTGTCTCCAGGATGACACATTTACCAAGACGACCATGCAAAACAAGGAAAGACAGAACTGAAATACTGTATGTAAATCTTTCTTTCTTTCTTTCAAATATTTCAATAATTTCCTCATGCATTTCTTGACAAACCTGACATCCTCTGCCTACCTTTGCTGCTCAAAAACTCTTGTGATGCTGCTTTTGTACCATATTGTGATTACCATACCCTCTTGACATCACTTGTACGAAATCATATCATTATTTAGTTTAGCAGCTCATTACTAGCCCTAAAAATGCTAAAATTACTGGCCTGTAATTGTGTAATTATTATCTAGGATGGTTATTGAGAAGTAATTTACCAGTTTCTGCAAATTCATATTGGTTAGTATTCAGTAAACCAGCCTTATAATACAGCAGGCCAATATAAGCTGGTTTGATAAAATGTTCTCTGGATGCTTCTTAGAAAAGCAAATTTCCTAATTTTCACAGCACATTCCTGCTAAAAACATGATTCCTACCAGCTGAACCTCAGCAGAATTACAAACAGGACCCAGGCCAGCGCTGCATGCAGAGCTGAATAGGGGGGAATAATAATATCCAGAGCAACAATGAAATTAATCATGGGTGGAAATGGATTTGCTCTGCAGGGGAGGAGGCGAATACGGGGCCGTATTTGATACACAGTAAATGTCAGCAGGAGGAACACAGTAATAGAGCAATTTCCTCATTGGATATAGAGGATGGGTAAAGGCTGAGTGAATCATGTCCTTTCGTTTCATTTATTAGACAACACTTATATCAAATATCTGATATTACAGCACTTTTGTTATTCTTTTAACAACAGGATGGCAGTCAACATGAGTCACAGCACTAGAAAAGATTTATTTGAGGGCTTTTTGAAAATGAAAAAAAAGAAAATAAGAGGATGAAGCAAACACCATTGGTGATGCAGCAGTCTAATGAGCTGGCACACCAAATCTGAATCAATTACAGGTACCTGTGTCTGTGGGAGGGAAGACCAGGTTGGGGTTTCTGCCACTGACACTGGGACAGCAACTCCTACTGTCTGGTCACTGCACCAGTATGGGTGGTAAATAGGTGTGAGGATTATAAGGTGTAGCCCTGTTACCTATATAAAGGGTACACAGTGTTCCTTCGCCACTTTGCGGTTCACGTTTCGCGAACTCGATGTCGCGAACTTTGTGTTGCTCGATTATTCAACAGTTAAAAACACGTCAATAACGTATTTACTCAGGAGACGCTGTTTGTAAAAGTTTCATTATAGACTGAATTCATTTAAGCCCTACGATGCCACCCAAACGTTCTGCAAGTTCTATGGCTAAAATAGTGTATAAATATTTAAATAAATATAGCGTCCTTACTTCACGGATTTTCGTTTATTGCAGGTGGTCCTGGAACGTAACCCCTGCGATAGACAAGGGAACACTATATATACATATATGGCTATATATATGGCTGTTCAGTGAATTATTGCTATATGTTATATTTTACAAGACATACTATCAAATACAGTATAATACACTGCTCACATACAGGGAATATTTCAAAATGAATATAAAGTGATTTTAAGAAAGAAGCATTTGCTTTTATTTCATTAAATAAAGTTTTGTGGGAGACATTGGTTGGTTTGCCAAACATCTTCCTAAGCGTGTTCATTGGGATTTATGTCTGGAGAACTTGAAGGCCAGTCCATGCATTCGATTCCTGCTTCCTGAAGGATGATGTTGATGAGATGCAAACAGTGGAAAAGAAGAAAATTGTTTTTGTGAAATGTGTTCCTTGTTCATACCAGATCACGATGGACACGATGATTGCCGGGCTGCAAACTGAACCGTGACTCATCAGAGACAGTTGACCACTCATCACAGGGTCAATAATGACGCTCATCATCCGACCTTCTATGGGTTCTACGATGTTCAAGCAGATAACGGCTTGGAGTCCAGAAAGATGAACCAATTTCGTATGGTCTGGGTGCAGATCCGTCATCCAGTGGCAGCATGAATTGCTGCATCTGAACCTTCTTGCCAATAAAGTCAAGTAGCAGTTATTTCTTGCTGTTCTGGCAGATGGCCGACCTTACCCTAGTCTTCTTGGTACTGTTCCAGTCTCTTGGAAATGGTTGCAGTCATAATGGCTAATCATGCTTTAGAATGTTCCAAGTGTTCCTAGCGGTTACGGTACAGGCCTCTGGACCAGAAGGTCCAGGGTTCAAATCCCACCTCTGCCAAGCTGCCAAAGTTGGGCCGTTTAGCAAGGCCCTTAACCCACAATTGCTTGGATTGTAAGACTGTATGAGTTGTAAGTCGCTCTGGATAAGAGAGTCTGCTAAATCATGTAAATTTTCAGCCTTTTATACTGTAGAACGCATTTTCACCACTTAAATAAAAGTTAATTTCCAGTAGTTTGCATTATAGAACAATGATTTCTGATTTTCTTGTTTAATAGAAAACATCAAATTACTCCATATAGAAAATAATTATAGAAATTGCTCCATATTCATTTTAACACATACCCTAATTTGTATCCCCTAATAATACTACATTGGTGGTGTTGTAGTCAAGGGCAACTATCCCCGAATGAAATATCCCCTAATTTTACTATACTGCTCACAAAATTAGGGTATATTTTATTAGGGGATATTTGCCTTGTATGCAAAACTAAAATCTAGTATCCAGTCCATCTTTGTCTTAGGTGTACTATTATGCATTACCATATAGATTATAAAACAATCCTGTTGTATTTCCTGCATGACAATAAAGTTCATGTTGATTTAAAACCTAAGTGCCATTTTGAGAGTCACTGGAGTGTTCAGTCCTTCTTCCACTTTTGTCTGTCGACTGTGATTCCATACATGTATGTTTCACCAGTATAAGTCATGTCTTTACACTTTTAACTATGTTTTTAACACTTGTTTGAGGGTGACTAATATAAAATTCTCAGTGCTTGTGACTGAAAGAGATGTAAAGCTAAGGGAAAGGGTGGGAGAGATTTGGGCTGAAGTTCAGGATGGCTTTCTCTTTTACTGGATAGCATAGCCCCTTCCCTTTCCTGATGGCCTGATAAAGAACGGTCGGAGGTGGGTCTATATATATATATATATATATATATATATATATATTTGCCTCTAAAGGGAGCACCATGCCAATATGATACACGAGATGAGTAAAGTTATGACATAAATGCATACCATCATGTTACTCTAGACAGTTCACTTTATTCAATTTATATTTATGCCTTAACATATGCAAAATCATTCTTCGAAGCATAAAGGGGGAAGCACTTCATAGCATTATGGCACAAATGGAAAACCCATTTCAGCGGCCACAGTCTCCATCCTGTTTAGCCGGCTCTCTCGACCTTTTCCATCCATTTCTCACCACCGCACATCAACGCTTTGCTCCTGCACCGTCAATTATTCATGCCTTCAGCAATTACTCCTCAGCACAAGTAATGCAAAGAATCTTCTCCGGGCAGAGGTATTAAAAATTCAGATCGGCTCTGTGCACTACCTTCTTGTTCCTCCTAATGTGCTGTGGTCAGAAGAAAATGTAATTGTACCAGATCATTTTCTTCTGTCATGGCTTGTGTGTTCTCTCCAGTTCCTGCTGCAGTTCTTGCTGATATGAATTTGAAAGGGTGATAATTGAACTGAAAAATACATGCTAAAAAATAAGGTACAGCATATATCGGTTAAGGTGGCACATTGGTAGCACTGTTGAACTACGGCTCTAGAGACCCGAGTCCAGCCGGTATCTATATGGACTTTGCATACCGTCCCAGTGTCTGTTTGAGTTTCCTCTAATACTTTGGTTCCTGCCAGAATTCTAAAGATGTGTTAGGTGAGTTGACCTCTCTGACTGGCCTGCCTAGGGTGGAAGGGTAGTTCCTGCCTTGTGTTGCAGGTTAGGTCCCAATCCCCCTGCTTATCTGAATTGGATTAGCAGGCATAAAAGGTGAGTGAGTGTGTGAGATGAGTCAGGCAATAGATGGAAGATGATGACTGAATGGAAATGTCAGTCCGAGTGAAGAAGGCATGGACGCTGACCACTCAAAGCCATTTGTATTTAATCTGCATTCATAAAACTAAATGAAAGGAAAATTAATCATGTAGACCAATATCTAACCACCTTGAGCATAAAGGTCTTGTTGGTTTCCTAAAACTGACCACAAGTACAAAGAAGCTTTCTTCAAATCACACCATCATTAGCTAATAATAAGTTACGTATTATAGCACAATTATGTATTTATATAATGAATCAATACCGGCCTTTCAAAATCATTTGAATAAAACAAGATGTCTGGTGCAATTAAGGATATAGTATCCAGAGTTTGAATGTAACACACTACAAGTTATAGCTTTACATATTCAGAATGTTTGGAATACCAAATGCCTGCATCTTTAGAAGCAAACTGTTATGTAATTTATATTTCTAAGACAACTAAAATGCTAATGAGTCTGCAGCTAAAATGGAATGTTTACAGACTTTGAGGAGGAGTTGGACTTGCCTAATTGAAAGAAAACATGGCACCAACAGGTGAGTTGTCCATTAAAACAAAGAAACAGACTAAAACTGTTCCATTGGCAAAATATATTGGTTGTTCCCAGTCAGCTGTGTCCAAATCTGGTACAAATATAAACAAAATGAAAAGGTTATAATGGAAACATAGACCAAGCAAGACATCAACTTGACGGGCTAGAAAGCAAATGAATAACTAATGAACAGTAAAACAGTATCAATTAAACGAAATATAACGAAATACCGCTGCCTCACAGCAAGTTGGTCCGGGGTTCAGTCCCAGGGTGGAGCGGCCTGGGTAATTTCTGTGTGGAGTCTGCATGTCCTCCCCGTGTCTCCGTGGGTTTACTCCGGGTACTCCGGTTTCCTCCCACAGTCCAAAGACATGAGTGTTAGGTTAATTGATTACTCTAAATTGGCATTGACTTGTGTGTGTATAAATGACTAATCTGAAGATGAACTTATGTATGGATATAACCTTGTGAGTGCCGCTGAGATAGCCACTGATGCCGATAGCAACATTAAAGAAGGCAAATAAACAGACAAACAACACAACAAAACATATTTACTGTGGGCTAAAGAGAAGCAATCATAGCTTGTGGATGATTGGACAAAAGTGATATTCAGATATAAATCAGAAATCGACATTGACTTTACGCTGAAACTTCAGATAAGACATTTAACCTACTGGACGTAACTGCCCTGCTGCTAATAGATATATACTATAATGTAGACAGATACTACAAGCCACATTCCGAAGTCTTGTGAGGTCGATGCCTTGACTTGTCAGAGTTTTAGCAGCATGAGAGGAACCTATACTGTATTAGGCAGGTGCTTTTAATGTTTTGGCTGATCAGTGTATATTAGCATTGAGATTAACCTGTTTGTTATGTGAGAGCATCTTGTATCTCACATTTGATATGTAGGCAACTCAGATGCAGTTTGCCCATTAGAGTTCGCCAGTTTTTTTGTGGCACTTATACAACTACTCTGTTTCCAGGGCCTGACTTAATTATTTGCCAGACAACAGGCAGCTCCACTTCTAATGTATGCTAATGCTAACAGTCGGGCTGCTGACAGAGGCTGATAATAAGTGTGTCACAAAAGTCTGTCTCTCTCTCTCACACACACACACACACACACAGACACAAGCGAACTGTAAAAGCACTTAGTACCAAATAGGAAAATAATTAAAGTCATCTATTTATAATGGCTCTTCAATCCCAAAGAGCACGTTTCGTTATGCTTTCTCAGGCGTGCCGAAAAGGAAACGAAGTGCGTGAATAGGAAACAATTACAGCAAGCTTGACGCTCTCAGTGGAAGGCGACAAAAAATGGACAGAGGGCTAGCCTGGCGCTAAATTGAACCGACAGCTTGCTGAACCTCACACCCCTTCTACTTGAAGGAGGCTGTTCCCATGACCAGACAATCAGCAGGAGTGTGTGTAAGTGTGTGTTAATGCTTAGGTTCATATAGGTGAGGTTTAGTTTTCCTCCAGTGCATTGGAATAAACATCAGCCTTTATCATCTACTTATATCTTTTACATGATAATAATTACATCTGATTTTACTGCCAGTTCTTCACAGTAATGATTCAATTAAAGGATTAGTATAATATTGATAATAGCTATTTTCTAATCTGCTTTGATGGACTTTATCACTGATTGAAATATAATAGTCTCATGCAGATGTTATGGGCCATGTTCTTGTAAACGTTTTTTCGGACATATTGCTTATATCAGTGAAGAATGTATAAATCCATGAAGTAGTGCATGTAAGGTGAGACACTAGCAGACATCTGTTAAAACACAAAAAGGGGGTTTATTAAAGAACAATAAGTAAAGGACAGACAGGCTGCGTCAGAGGCCTTAAACTGAACTCTGAGTTTCAACAAGCCAACATTCTGCAACAAACACAATTGGCACCACACCAGCTTCTGCCATCTCTATGATGACGAAGTATTCTGTAACACAGAGGCAGTACGACAAGATTGCAAGCAGTTAAAACATAAAAAGAAAGAAAACTAAACACATCCAAGTGACAGAAATACTAAGTAACATACCATAAAATATGATGCAAACACGAAATATAGATGCGTGAGAAAACAAGCAATTAAAACGAGGATGAAAAAAAAAGAAACACAACCTATAAAACAACAGGAGGACGGGAAAATCAAACCAGACCAAAAGGAACCAGGAGAGAGACCATGGTGAGTAAAAGAAACAGCCACAATGAGAAACACCGGGACAAGCAAACAGAAGCAGCAAGTGAAAATAACAACTAATGAGAGCGAAGGGCTGCAGGGACCAAATGAAGTGAAAACCCTAATACTTTGTGGTCTGCACAGTGGACTGAACTGTGTCTAAATAGTGTAGGTGTTCAGCAAAACTAGGTGCAGGAGAGAGGAATCAAAACATAAACAATGACAGTATGTGATGTGACTGTAACGCGACAAGAGTGATGGATTTTGGGATATGTAGTGTATTGCAGACAGAATGGTCCCAGTACAAGTCCCGAACCTGTAATAGTGGAGTACAGTGGAATCTCAAAATTTGATCTCTTCCCTCAAACAATTTGAACATCAAGCTGTCCATTTGAATTTCTCCTGCCCCCGTCTCCGTACAAAAATTCAGACTTTGAATATGGGCACCCTAAATAAACCACGCAATAGTGCGATTTTCCAGAAAAGGCTTAATCCTAATTACATTGTTTTTGGGGGAGACATTTGCTTCTGACTTTGAACAAATCACAGTTTGAACAGCCTTCAGGAAGTATTTTCCCATAAGAAACAATGGGAATAGGCTTCTAGTTAATATAGTAATCCCAAAACATCAGTACACCAGTATAACAGAGCTCAGAAATCCTAGGTGGTTTGGCTACTATATGGCCTATATGAATACATTTTCAAGCATTTTCATATTGGCATTTCTGCCCTCTGATTTGATTGGCATGCTTGGTCACTTTGCCTTTGATTTATTTAACATATTTTGTTGCCCTTTCCTGTATCTAAAGGTCTCTTCATTCTGCTTGGGTTGAAAAAAAAAACTATCCTAAGATTACTGGCATTGGTATTTTGAACATGGGAACAAAATATTAATGAAATAACGATGGCCAGCCTCTATAAGATGCCAGTATTCCGTAGGATATGTTCATTAAAGGTTAAGGCCCTCCAGGCTGGCAGAAAGCTGCTGTGTTGTTGCTGAGGCTGGAGGGAGGTGATGGAGGAATGACTGAGGAATGTGACACATTCAGCTACAGAGCCACAGGGGACAGTGGAGCAGTCAGCAGAGCCGAACCACCTGCCTTTGAACACACACACACACACACACACACACACACACACACACACACACACACACACACACACACACACACACACACA
>JAVSBV010001001.1:0-13028 GCA_033117975.1 Parotocinclus spilosoma | reverse complement strand
TCCTCTTACCATCATGGCTTCTGAGAAACACTGACACTCTGAGAAGCTCTTTTTATACCCAATAATGTTGTCAATTGACCTAATTGGTCTTCCAGCTGTTTGTTATATGCTCAATTTCCTTCTTCCAGCCACTTACTGCTACTTGTCCCAAGTTTTGTTGACACTGTAACATTTTAAAGGACAAATATGTTGCTTCAAAATGTTACATTTACTCAGATTCAACTTTTGATCTGTCATCTATGTTCTATTACGAATAAAATATTGACACATCATTGCATTCAGTTTGTATTCACAATTTGTTTAGAGTCCCAACTTTTTTGGAATCTGCTGTGTGCGCGTGTGTGTGTATATGTAAAATAAGAAACATATAGATGTGAACATATAGACATCTAAAGATAGATAAAAATATAATATAAAGGTATAAAAGTAAAGTCCTTCAATGAATATAAGTAACGGGGTAGTACAGTTTACCACAGTATAACCAGTAATTACTTGTGCAAAATAAAGAAGATGACTGACGTCACAGAGTTTTTAATTTTAATTTGCTGGACTGAGAGTAGTTGAACAGTCTGATGCCCAGGGAGCATGACTGGGACAGCAGTCTGCCACTGAATGAGCGATGGTGATGATGCTGTGCAGGGGGTGGTGGACATTGTCCATGTCAGCAGCTTGTGGAGGGCTCTCTTCTCTGCCAGTGGTGTTAAGAACTCCAGCTCTAGTCCAAGCACAGAACCAGCATTCCTCACCAGCCTGTCAAGTGGCCCAGCATCCCTCTTGCTGATGCTGCCTCCCCAACACACTACAGCATAAAAGAGGACGCTGGCTACCACAGACTGGTAGAACATCCGAGCTACTGCCAGTCCAGCAGTGACAAAGGTGTTTAAATACTCCAGCACTGCTGTGTCTGATGCACTCGTATCAGTGAAACACACACTAACACACCACCACCAGGCCAGTGTCAATGTAGGGCTGATAATAGTACCAAATACTTACTACCTGATCTGTTGTGGTCCTGAACATTACAGAACAGAGTAAGGGTACTAACAGAGTTACAGGTGGACTAGAGTTAGTAATTTTAGAACTACAGAATGCTTCTAGACTGCTCACAAAAATGAGGGGATATTTCAAAATAAAATATATCATAATTAAAAATACCCTCATTTTTGTGAGCAGTTTATATGGTAGGTAAAACTAAAAATGTGATGATTAGTGTAGAAACAAGGAGGTGCACCTAATAAAGTTGTCAGTGACTGCATATAAATGAGCCGAGTCTATAATTGTATAGGTTTGTCAAAGCTCTGTTTCGTTGAGGCAAGGACTACAAAAGAATGAACAGTGAGCAGTATAGTGTTTTGTGGCAGAAAGCTGACAAACTCAGGGGGGAGAAACAAGCAGAGTAATAATAACTGCATCTTTGTCGCACAGCACATCAGAGCAAACAAGGGAAGAAAAAAAGGAGTGTTCACATCGATTGCAATTTTTTTTTTTTTTTGCACTAAAAACAATGGATTGGATTTTAGTAGTGGGATCTTCACACCAAATGCACTGCAGTCTTTTCCCTTAACACTTACTCCCTGTCTGCTTTTGCTTTCCCACAAGTTCTTGTACATAAAAATCAGACTTGGTGTCAAAAAGGCTAAAAATGTACTCATTTTTCCAGAGCTTCTCAGTTTCTGAAGGCTGTCAGTTCCCTGCTTGCTTTAAAATACCTGCATGCGCTGTAGATACAACAGAAATATAATAGCATATATAACATATATCACAGTGATACATCATTACACTGCGGTATCCCATAGAGCTTTGCTGAGTACAGTATCTAATAACGACATGCATTTTTATAAAATGTCAGCCCATGATGATGAATGGATTATGTTTCTTTTGGCAATGTAGTGTATATCATGAAGCATACAGTTCAATTCCCTGATGTGCGTAATTAAATTATGGAAATGTAATCTAATCTGTATGTTTCTCCTAAAACAGATGATGGTGATAAAGTAGCAAAGGCAGTGGCATGCCAGCAGGCCGAGCATACTCATGCTGGTGTTCCCTGTGGTATTATGGACCAGTTTATTTCAGTTCTAGGCAAGGAGGGCCACGCTCTCCTTATTGACTGCAGGTAAGATATTTCCCTAGTGGTGAGATCCTGTATTCTGAAACAGTCAATGTACTAACCTTGTGATAAGACTGTAGATAATATTAAGAGCTCATTTTGTTCTGTGTATATCAATGGTTTGTTTAGTAAAGAGACTGTGTGTGATACATCCCAGATCTTTAGAGGCAAGTCACGTACCTCTGACTGATCCAAGTCTGGTCATCCTTATCACCAATTCCAATGTCAGGCACTCACTAACAGGAAGTGAGTATCCAACAAGACGTAAACAGTGTGAAGGGGCAGCAGCACTGCTAGGCAAAACCAGTCTAAGAGATGCCACAATGAATGATCTGGAGAGTAAGAATAACTTAATTCTATATTATACTGCTCACAAAAATGAGGGGGTATTTCAAAATGATAAATCCCTTAATGAAATATGCCCTAATTTTTGGGAGCAGCATTTTTTGGGAACAGTTGCACTGTTATGCTGTTCTAATCTGCTGAGCTATGAATTCTAATAAAGATATTCAATTATTTTTAGATGCCCAAGACCAGTTGGACAGTGTGATGTATCGACGTGCACGTCATGTTATAGAAGAGATTGCACGAACAGAAAAAGCAGCTGAGGCTCTGAACAAGGGGGCTTATCAAGAGTTTGGAAAGCTAATGGTGGAGAGCCACAATTCTCTCAGGTATGGCAAAGCAAATGCATTTTATGCAGGAAAATATAACTTCTAAAGTATACAAATAAAGGTACTCCCTGTTTTATGATGGTCGACGATATGGGAATCCGATAACAAATATAAATACACATCCAGCAGAAACTGTATTTATTTTCAGTTTACACCAGCACTTAATGTCAATTTAGATTTTTTCTGCCCAATGATATGCAGTACCACCTACGATGGTGTTTTAGGTCCAAACAATTGAAAGATTGGAGAAAAATATTGTAATTTTAGAACGGCATGGAGATGAAACCACCAATAACCCTTTCAACAAAAAAGAGATTATCTTCTCTAAGTCAGTCTGGTTCTTTTCTCCCGAATAAACAGTTTTAACGTTCTTATACTAAAGACAACCCGCTGATGGGCCATGGTTTATTAGAAATTCAAATTTATTTATATATATATATATAATATATAATTGTTGGAACATATCCTCATCATAAATTTGGAAAGTCCCTTTAAATGTAACTATACTATGTAACTGCAAAACAAAGTGCTTGTAAACAACTTCTTACTATTCTGTGTCTAGAGACCTTTATGAGGTGAGTTGCCCACAGCTAGATGAGCTGGTGACTGCAGCATTAGAGGTTGATGGAGTATTTGGCAGTCGGATGACAGGTGGAGGGTTTGGTGGTTGTACAGTTACGTTACTTCAGTCTGATGCCACTGAGAGAACCATCAAGCACATAAAGGTATTTGAGCACTGGGGGCCAACGTAGAGACTACAGTCACTAGTGGAAATGTATCTTTTGCATCTTTTGTTGCGTTTTATCAAATTTCATTACAACTCATATAATCAACATTACAATGTGAGTGAAACGTTTAATCTTTATAAAGTGATACATTGAATCATCTCAGAATTTCTTAGTATTTAGTATGTTCTCCTTTTACTGCAGCACCAGCATGCACTTCAATTAGCATGGACTCCACATGTTTGTGGAAAAGCTGTTGATCGAAAGCACTGCGGTGTGTTTTGGATCATCCTGCTGCAGTATGAATCTTACTTTACAAAGATCCAAACAAGAATTTCCACTAGTGGTCACAGATATTTGGTCCCCAAGAGTCAGATAGCATTTTCCTTAATGTTATGACTTACATTTAACTGATACGGTCCTGTTTTGTCTTTTTTTTACAGGAGCGATATCATGGCAGTCCCACTTTTTACATAACTACTCCATCAGATGGCGCTCGTGTGCTCAGTTTATTTCAAAAGTGATTTCAGTTTTGTCTACTAAAATCATTCCATATTGATGATTCCAAATCGCACTGTTTCAGAATGACAAAAAGAGCAAAAAACAAATTTTTTAATGTTTCTAAATTAAAAAAATGTTTCTTTGCCCTTTCCAATACATGCCCAAAATATTTTTGTAATGGTCTTTGATATATGTGAGCAGTTTGATATTGTGCTGCACACCAGTGTTAATTTTGACAGCAAATTTTGATTTAGTTTTAGTCTTAGTCCTGTGATTAAAATGTCATTTAGATTTAGTCATAATTTAGTTTATTGAATTGGTTTTGGTGTTAGTCTAGTTTTAGTCGACTAATTATCATAAGAATATAGTCGACTAAATCTACAGTCAGTTCAGTCGACTAACATATAAAGCGTCTAAAATGTGAATACTTTTTCTTCAGTTCCCTTGAATTGTTAATGTCATGATATACACTTACACGAAATGAAAAATGTATTAACCAATTATGGAATATTATTAATGTTAGAAATACCAATATCTTTTAACAAACATCTTTATTTACCTGACCTTGCATATTGAGCAGAACAATAAAATAATAATTATCAGTAGGTTTGCTATGTCTGAGAAATAAATCCATTGTTCATAACAAATTGCATACATTACATAATACATTCTTTAACTGAGGACAATAAAAGCAGCAGTGCCATTAGTGTAAAAATAAGCACCAAACATATAACAAAAGAGTATTTAGAACAAAATTTAGTATTCACAGGTTAATTAATTCACAACCTCAAAGGATAAATGTGCCCATACGTCGACTCTTCTTTATCTCCCTGCTGACATATCTCCCGGCTTATCCCGCCTCTCCATATATGAGTTATGACTGAATGTTTTCCTAACTTGTCTATGCCTTTCACAAAGCGAATTCAGTTCTGATTGGACGTCACCTATGCCAAACAGTTTCGTCTCGTTTTTATTCGTTGATAAAAATTAATTTAGTCATTTTAATCGTTTTAAGTAGTTTTTGTTTAGTTATCGTTTAGTTCTCGTCCTGAAGAAAAGGTTAGTTGACAAAAACTATGACAAAAATAGATTGTCAACGAAATTAACACTGCAGCACACTCTGTCTTAGCAGAACAAGGACAATGACTGCTAACCCATGACACGAGGGACAACACCTATTCACCCTCATGCCCTCTGGCAGGAGGTACAAGTGCCTCAAAAGCAGGTCTGGCAGACATATCTTTCGCAGGGCCATACGGTCCCTGAACTCAGGTGTAAAGATGTAAATTTGCATTAATATGTAAATCATTTTATGAATTTAATAATCTAATAATTTATTCCTATTTTACTATTTCACCATTTTTTAAAATTTATTATGCACTGGCTGGAGAAGCACTGCAACTTCATTGTATAACTAAGGTGCTAAGAGAATAAAGATTCTAGATTCTAACTGAAACTTTTTTAGTTAGTAATAGACTGATGAATGTAATCTGGTTCTCTTACCTGATAGTTTTCTAGAAGATTCTGGCAGGGTGACGAACTTTCTAGGTACAGGTCTGCCAGTGTGAGCATGCCCAATTTTTCTGCCAGCTCTCTACATGGTACTTGGCTTTGGTTGAGGATTTCACAGAGCTTAGTGACCGTTTCACTGTCCAGAGATTGTCCCACTGCACACATAACCTCGTATTAATACAGCCGATCACAGAATAATGTTTCTCGTAGTAATATTACCAAAATACTACTGGAAACTCGCTCACCATCTTCAGGGCTTTTTTTCGTCTTTTTGGATAAATGGTGACTGGGCTTCGGACTTGTCCTTTCATCCAATAGATCTTTAACCTGTAATAACACACATAAGTGTTATGTGTCTCAATTCCAATGCAATCCCAATATAAAAACGTACTCTATACTGTGACATCACACCTTCTGGCAGTTGGCCAGGTCAAACGCAGTGTGTCCTGCTGCTGTTCTCTTTCGTGGGTTGACTCTGCTTCTCTCAGCAGATAAGGACAGCTCTTGGATGTGCTCAGCGACATCTGTAAATTCAGGCTGATCTTCATCATCAGATGAAGAGGATGAGGAGCAGAAGAGTGGTTCATCATTTTCCAGCTGTTTATCGGCACCTGTGGAGAGGAAAATCGACACACTTCCTCAATGAAGAATACTGCAAAGGTTCTCAAAAATATGCTGGGACTTTAGAGCTGAGCATGACATGTTCATACCTGCTGCTATCAGCACTGAACAGAGAGGTGGAGATCCCAGACTGGCAGCCAAGTGAAGTGGACTGTTTCCTCCAAATGTACATGCATTAACATCAGCCTTCAGCTGCCAGAAACACAATCAGAAACTAATGAGTACAGAGTGCTAACAGAGGAATTCCTCAATGCTGACCCAATTCAAAATTCATGTCTTTTTAGCATACCAAAATTTTCAAAAATTGCTTCCAGTGAATTTTACTAATTCAAACTGGTTACAAATTAGGGAATAGTCATCATTTTATAGTTTTCCAAGTTACAGTTGCCTTTCTATCAGCTCAAACCAGTCTGGCCATTTTACTCTGACCTCTGGAATCAAAAAGACATTTTCACCCAGACAACTGCTGCACACTGTATATATATTTTTCTGACCTTTCTCTGTAATCCCTAGAGATGGGTTAACTTGTGTTACATGCTGAACCACCACAGTCCCCCAACAAAGTTATTACAACATTTCTGCTAATTTTATTGCACAATTAACAAGTTAATTACATTCTAAAACTGTATTTAAAAAGGCACACGCCTTTTTTATTTTAAATCTATTATCCATTTAGAAAATATGCATAATCTGACCAGGGTTGTTCAAACACTTGCATAAGACAGTCCTTGTTTAATCGGTACTACCTTCAGTTTTTGAGTTGTCTAAGTGAAATGTATATGTGTATAGTGAAATGCCACACAGTATGCCTACAGGTGGTGTGAATGCCACCCAAAAAAAATGCCCTGGAACAAATGTACTGTATTTCTGGGAGAGCTTGGAAGTTTCTGGAAGTGCATGCAAAATTAATACACTACAATAGTCTGTACTCTGTTATGCTCTTGGTTTTTGAAGTACCTTCTCTAGCATGCACTTGACTATTAGATTAGGAGTACAGGTGAACTGAGCTGATTCAGGAGAAGGAATGCTGCAGGGGGTGTTGTGTTACCTCAGTGATGAGGGTGCAAGCCACTTTGAAGTGGTTCTCCTTCACAGCCAGGTGCAGCGGAGTGCAGCCACTTTTCTGCTCGGGCATGTTAACCTTAGCGCCAGCCTCTACCAGAACACGAAGGCAGCGCTCACCCCCTTTTCTCACAGCAAGGTGTAGTGGGTACAGACCTGGAGTTTGAAAAAAAAAGAAAGTAATAGAGAGAGAAAGTTAGATATAAAAAGAGAGAGTGAGAGATATTTGTTAAGCTGATATTTCAGTACAGCATCTATTATAAAACATTATCCACTATGTTCTTTTGAGATGGACCAGTGTTGACTGAAGAGTGTGAACGCACCCGAGAAGTCAGCGGTGTTGAGAATGTCTGCACGGTGCTCTCTCAGCATGTTCAGGAGCACCTTCAGCATGGAATCATCTCCTGCATGAGCAGCCAGGTGGACTGCCGTCCTTCCATCCCTGTCCAGTAGTGTGGGGTCTGCACCCACTCTCATCAGGACCTCCACTAACTTGGTCTGCTTGGTGATCACGGCCAAGTGAAGCGGAGACTGGACAGGAAGGAAAGTTTTAGAAAATTTATTACGGATTAAAGAAGATTGTTTCTCTTTTACTGCTGATCTGAAGGCCATATTATACTATACTTAGAAGTGCTAAATGACATTCTGTAGTATATTTATTTACTAATTAGTAAAGAGGTTATAGTGTTGTGTGTACATTGTACTAATGTAATTTAATATCAACGTTAACCATCACATATTGAGCTCCCACTATTTTAACATTTAATGTATTACAACAAGCAAAAACTAATTAATGGAATGACAAACTGTCTTTAGGTGACAGCGCAAGATATTTTCCTCTGCAATTGCGATGCGAGCAAATACTTCAGAAGCGAGAGAAACAGGGGAACAAAGAAGCCTGTAGAAAATGTGAGAGGCTTTGAGAAACGAGCAACTGTATCTATTGTATGCTGCATTGCAAAATCACAGTTCTTCTTACTCCGCAGGTTTCCCATCACAAACCAATTTTCCAACAGAAACTAAATCGCAATTGTCCTGTGATCAATGCATGGTTCGTGCACTGTGGAGAGCAGACCAAGCACACACAATTCACCTAAGTGCAAAGACCTGCTCAATCATCACAATCATCAGCATAACCTTTGTGCTTATAAGAAGCATGACACCAGCCATATGTTGCTCAGCATTCAGTCTGCTCACGCTAACGCTGTATGTGCTAAATAAACTTTGTTTAATAAACTTTTTTTCTGCACCAAAGGCTGCACTGTTAAGTGTGCCACTACAACTTCTGTACCACAACAGTTAATGTACTTGGCAGAGTGATATATGGATCATCGATGGTAAATAGCCTTAATGATAAGTACCAGGGTACAATATGTTTTGTATACCATAAAATCATAGTTGTTATTGCAACAGCTATATATGCAAGCTGACATTACCGAGCATGCCACTGCAAAGTAACCTTTAATTTTCTCGTCTAATTTTTATTATGGATAAAATCCCAGACAATCCTGAAATTTTGTGTAAATATCACACCCCTAATAATAAGGACATTAACCACGGACATACAGAATATGCAAATGGACATGTGAAACAAACCTTTACAGCAATTTTTCTAGCTGACCAAGTGAAAAACTAGACAATCAAGGCCTGTTTAACGATCCACAATACACATTACAGCTTTTAGTACTTTGGGCTATAGCTCTGTAGGTTTAAATACATCACTTACCTGGCAGAGGTGGTTTAGTTTGTTGATTAATTTGTGTTGAGGTGTTTTTATGATAATCTGAACAAGCTGTTGCACCACCATCGGCTGCTGGTGGATAATGGCTAAATGTAAAGGCCTGCAAAGAAAAGGATTAATAACATTATGAGTAGGTTTTGTCTAAAGATTGTGTATCATGTAGCACAGCCAGGAAACCTGTGAATAATGTTGGATGTTTCTATAGACATATAGAATTACTGAGATACATGTAAGCACATGCCAGGCAGGAAAATGAAAAACGTACGTGTCTCCGTTATCATCTTGTGCTCCGCACAGGTGTCTCTGTATGGCCAGAAGAAAGCGTGCATCTCCCGTGCTGCAGTACTCCAGCAGCGCCTTAGCGCTGTGCTTAGCCATTGCAGTGGAACGTTTCTGTAGAATTGTGGCTGAAATTCCGGTACAATATGACCCGTTAGTTAAGAAGTTAGAAGTTAAGGTAAAGCCTCAAAATTTTGCGCGGCAGAGCCGGTGCACAATTCTCGGCTACTCACCAATCTGAAACAGTTGTTGCTGGGCGGCGGTGTTGGCAGGTATCTCTGAGTTAGTGGGCTGGTCCTGTGGAGCATCTCGTGACATCTGGACACCTCCTCCAAACCCACTACAGCTGCCACTATAGAATCCCGAGCCATCCATCTGATTGCTAAACTGAAAACCTTTAGAGGAAACAGTGATATGTACCTTTAACAAAAAACATTGAACCAAAAAGTTATTTCTAACTAATTTTAAAACCAAACTAAGCATGGCAAAATCTTGTTAGCTTAACATCCATTATTTACTCTAGCAGTTCCCAAACCTTTTCTGCATTGCTACCCTTTTGCAGATGAGAGTATTAGACACACAAACATTTGTAATGTGATTTATATAAAACTGCAGTTTGTTGGAAAAAAAAAAGTGACAAATCACAAATCCAGTGGAATTAGTATGAGACATGCATTATGTATCTTAAACATGCCTCATTCAAGTGCCCCCTTAAAGTAGTGCCACAATTTGTGAAAAAAACATTACTAGATTTTTAAAAAATCCAATTTATTGCCAAATTAAAACCACTTCCCAACATTCTGACAATGATTAATAAGATGCTCCTACTGAGTTTGTTTACTTGTGCTTAATTATAAAACTATAATCAGATTTCTGCAGTTGATACAATGCTCTATAGATGTACAATAGCACTCTGGATATAAATTTGGCTTCACTTGACTTGTTTCTCTTTCAGTATTTGGCAACCCTGGGATTAAATGGAGCACCCGTGAAAAAGCTTTTCGTTCAACAAAACGTTTGTGAAGACACTGATACAAAGTTAATGATTGAGGAAATGATTAATTTGACATCACACCCTGCTGTGATATTACTGGCTGGTTGATAAGTCTGGTTTTTAGGTAAGGCCAAACGTATTTAATTGCTTGTGCCTCGGATGTCCCTACTTAAGACTCTACTGAGGAATGAGGAAAAAAATGAAAATAAATCTTTATTTTTCAGCACTTTTTAATTTCTCAAGGACTATGTGGAATCAATACAAAGAAGGAGGAATAAATAAAAATACATTTTTATTTAAAAATAAAATGTATTTAACCTACAATTAAATTAAAGTGAATTTGGAAAAAAATAATATAAACTGAAGAAAACCGTTGGCTCTCCACCGGAGGGCGGAAAAAGCTATTAATTTTTATTTTTTGAATTTCAACCATTGGTGCTGCGGTGAATGCGAGAAATACCAAAAACATATATATATTTTTGTATTCTTCAAATATGATCGTCGTCGGATCCGCGAAACAAGCACCAAAAAGGTCTGGCCTAATCCAAGACGTTTCAAATTATCTGATTACTGAGTGCATGTATACTCGTTTTCTGACAAAACCTGATTTTCTGCAGTTATCAGATTAAGTGCATGTAAACTCAATGATAAATGTCATTCATTCAATCATTTTACCCACTTCAGGGTCACAGAGGGTTGGGGCCTATCCAGTAGTACAGGGTGAAAAGCAGAAACCAACCCTGGACAGGGTGCCATGTGCACATCTAATAACTCACAATAGAACATGTTGGAGATGCCAGCTCACCTCACACATGCAATGGTTGGGCTTTAAATCCAGGTGTCTGGAGCTGTGAGGTGACAGAGCTAATCACCTACTGGTGTACATGTTTACAGGTTTCTACACAAATTTGAAATGTGTAAAAAAAAAAGCTCATCACAGATTTCTCTGGCACTCTTGATCTCCTGACATTTCTAAAGCAAATCCCGAAAGGAATTCACACAACACTACACCATTTTTTACCTCCTCCTAAGAGACCCGCAGATCCTCCTCCTGAAGCTCCGTACCCCCCAGATCCCCTGCCCAGGCCTCCTTGTCCACCCTGTGGTCCTCCCCAGTGATCATAGGATTGTGGAAGTGTTTTCATCCTCTTTCTGTGAACCTCTTCTTTATCTGAGTACAAACAGGATCCAGCATGATCAAACCAACATGCTTCTTACGAAACGAATGCAAAACAATGAGATTTTAAAAAACAAAAAAAAGAATTAGGTGAAATACATTTGTCCTCTTTACTTACCTGGATGATGTGGCACATAGGTGAACTGTTTGGGTTCGCTGCGATCTCCACCTTTCTTCCTCTTGAGCTGCAGAAATACTGTGACGGGTCGTGTGATTTCTTTGTAGTATGGCGGCGTCTTAAACACAATGGCATACTGGAAGAGGGTGGAGGCATATACTGTGTCAGTTTTCAATTCAGGCATGGATAAAACTGTACTTTCCACCAGGATGTTAAAAAACACCTAAAATTACATCTTAGTCACTGGTGGACTTGGTTAACTAATAACTGAACAAGTTAAAGTCCACATTATTTGTCCCACTGCTTTGCACATGGGCTATAAAATCTGTACGGGCTGCGCAAGTCATTTTCAAACACTTACATAGGACGATGCTCAACATTTTACCAGCAATATCTAAGACTTGTATTTACCTTTATTTATTTCACAGACACCCTAATCCAGAGCGACTTACAACTTATATAATCTTATAATCCAAGCAATTGTAGGTTAAGGGGTTTCTCAAGGACCCAACAACTTGGCAGAGGTGGGACTTAAACCATGCAGTAAGCAATCACAGAGAGAGGAATGTATCTCAGATCATATCATTACAACCCACCCAATCTACCAATAAATAGAAAACGATACATAGTTAGGGGGAATATACATTTATTAGTGTATTATGTATTTGTAGTAAAAGTCAACAACTAGTTATTGATCTTTATATACAGGGCGGCGGTCTTGCAGTGGCTAGTGTCCAGTCTTCAAGTCAGGCTTGTACCTTGTAAGACTCTATTAGTTGTAAGTTACTCCGGATACGAGTGCCTGCCAAATGACTAAACACTACATATGTTCATAAAATACATCTGTGGTCAGATATGGTTATTACACTAGTTATTAAGGTAATTATTGAAGTAATATTATCAAAATAGAGAAAATATCCAGTGAGTGGGAGTTCTGAGCAGATGTTAAATGTTAATGCCAGAGGTCAAAGGACAATGACCTGACTGGTTCAACCAGCAGCCTCAGTAACTCAAACAAGTAATTATATCCAAGGTATGCAAAAGAATTCTCAAGGCACAGCACGTTAAACCTTGCAGCAGATGGTCTACAGCAGCAAAAGACCACACCGAGTGCCACTTCTGTCAGCTTAGGACAGGCAACTGAGGCTCCCATTCACACGGGCTCACCAAAATGGACAACAGGAAAATGTAAAACGTTCAAATGCCAGGGTCAGAATTTGTCCTTAACAATCAGGCATCTAAATGTGAGTAGTATTGCAAGTATTGCAATTAATGGCTAATTAATGTACAACCTTTCTGACAACAGTTTACCATGTTCTGATGACTAGCAGTAGCCAGTAGGAAAACTTAACAGGTAACGAAGCTCAAACAATTTCAAACTGATTTCTTGAACATGCTGGTAAGGTCACTTGACTCAAACAGCCTCCACAGATACCAGATTTCAACCAAATAGAGCGACTTTGGGATGTGGTGGGGTGGATGTGGAGCCAAAAATCTGCAGCAGCTGCATGATG
>JAVSBV010000991.1:0-13029 GCA_033117975.1 Parotocinclus spilosoma | reverse complement strand
TATTTGATCACTTATTTTTTGACATTTTAGGGGAAGCTGAGCTTCCCTTGCAGTCTTAGAGCAATCGCCACTGCTCCGAAGACAACTTTCCTTTTTTGACTTAACAAATCCCTCATATTTTAATCAGTAGTTTTGTGCCCACTTTAGATTTTTCCTGCAACTTAGATTACTGATAAATCTTACTCTGCAGCTCCTGATCTGAGCCACGGGCCTCTGCTGCAAATATCAGTAATGTATAGCAGGCTTAAGCTTTGGAGAGGGAATAGTGAATTAAAATCATGGAGATAAATGTGGTTTAAAATAGAGAGATGGATTTAGTACGGTTTGAAGATACTATTCTCAATTTGTTTGGCTACTGCAAGAATGTCTTTTATTAATTTTGAAGGTACCACATATACTCTGAGGAGATCTGATATCAAAGCTTATGACATTTGTTATGAAATTATTTATTTAACATTTGTCTTCACTTCTGGTTGATGGTGATACAGGCATCAAATAGGAGCTTGTTTGAACATTGTATAAATCCTCATGCTGTAAAGAGCATATAATTAATCATGCTTAAAGCTAATTAGGTTGAAAGAGCAGCCGCTGTGGCCAGGCAAAGTTTACACTGGCACAAACGAAGACAATGTAGTGTTTCAAAATGATTTTTGTCATTACTTTTAGCCATAGTTTTGTTCTCTTGTCAGCACGTTCAACTACCATTAATATGGGAAGTAAGGTATGCCTATAATGACTGGTGAGAAAAGCCATTCCAAGGTTTCTTTAAAAATTGCAATGTTAAATTTAACAAACCAGACCCAGCATGATGCTGTCACTTCCAGATTTACTGCATTGAACTGCTAACTTAATGCGTCTATGTGACTGGTCTAGAATGATCAGCCATAAGATTAAAACAACCTACCCATTATTGTGTAGATCCAGCTCATGCCACTAAGTCCCTGATCCCTTGAGGCATGGACTCCACAACACATTTGAAGGTGTAATATGTTATCTGGCTCCATTAGGTTAGCAGCAGATTCTTTATGTCATGCAAGTTGTGATGCCAGGCCTCCATGGATCAGATCTGTTGGTCTGGTACATCCCATGGTTGATCAGATCAATGCCAAGTCAAGACCTTCTGATGTTCCTCAAACAATTCTTTTTCAAAGATTTGCAGCGTGGTAAGAAGCATCATCCTGCTGAATGAGGCCACTGTCATCATGGAATACTCTTGCCATATACTTGGAAATACTTGCCTTGCAACAGATTTTGGTTTAGATATGTGACCAAAGCAATATAAAAAAGTTTTATAGTAGCAGTGTTTGGTCTAGGCGTGGATAAGAATTAGTTATAATTTTTTGGGTTACTGTTTCAGTTTCTATTTTATGCATTATGGCGAGGGAGGGAGGAAGCTATTTTTCAGGCTGCATGTCTGTGCATATGTAGTTTGTATTTCTACCTTTCATACAGGATGCCTATACACTACAAATAAATGGCAGGATAATGAAGTTATTCAGAGCACCACATTGTAAGTATTATTTGCGTCACCCATCATTGGTTTTAATGTTGTGGGCGGTGCGGTCTAAATGCATTACCAACAGTTAGTCCTGACATAAAGAGCTTGGCAATACGAGCAGTTTAAAGGTTTTTCTTATTTAATATCTTCCCTAATCTAATCTCTAGAGGCACTCTGATGCTGTGTTTAGACAGTCAGCCAGCTCCTGTTTTTTTTTTATGTTTTTTATTTTTGATTGACGCCCTACACATTTGTTGCACATGAACATGAAGAATCTGTTTTTCTGTTTAAATTAGGTAAATCTTATTAACACATTGCAATCCAGTCTGACTCGAAAACCCAAGGCTGATTGAAGTGTTTGCTGTTCATTGGCAGAATAGCTGAGAAATGCATATGGTTTGCTGTGGCTTTGAGGTGAAGAGGCTGTTCGAAGCTGAACTTACAGAGCGAGGTTATTTACCAGGGTTTGAGCTTACCCTGCTCTATTCCTGAGGTTTGACATTTCAGTTGAAGAGATCACAGAGATAGACTCAGGCTTAGATTTTTTTTTTTGCCATTTATTACACTGCCCAGCTAATCTTTGGAACGAAGATTTACAGTTATGGTAGATATTGTTAAATACAGTCTGCATATGTTAATAAATGAACGTGTTTATTGTCATTGCACTGGTGCAGCAGATTTTGAGATTGCACATCCTTGTAAGGAGTTTAGAAAACAAGGAACATGAAAAAATTGTTGTGCAACTTGTACTCTAAATGAGTTTACGATTGTGAGTAATGTACATTTTAAATTAGCAGTATTTGGTTTAGGTGTGGCTGAGCATCAGTTATAAGTTCTCGGAGGACTGATTCGGTGCATTATGGCCCGAGGGAGGAAGCTATTTCTCAGTCTGCATGGCTGTGCATATATAATTTGTATTGCCACCTTTCCTACTGGAAGCCTATACAATACAAATATAATTTAAATTGGCCTTTGCGCAAATGTATTGACCGTACCTGTCACCATTAGCATAACGTCCACCTTAGAGAAGAGGTCCATGGCTTTGGTAGTCGGCTGGTGCAGAGCAACAAATTATGAGGAGTTTTTGAGGGTTTTTTATTCAGTGTGCTTACGGCTCAGGGGAAGCAGCCATTATTTGGTCCCTGAAGCTCTGTAAGTGGTGTGGGAGGAAAGATTATTTACCCTCTGATATGGCTAATGTATTCTACTGGATGCCATGCATTTACATCCACTCTGCTGGAGATTTCACCTCCTGCACTAAGACTAGTTGTGTAGTTGCTCAGGGTCTGTTAATTCTTACCCATTGAAAAGGTTCTCAATGATTCCTGCTTTTGCTACATATTTTACTTTCAATTGTCAGTTATATATCGGTTTTGTTTGACAATAATAAATGAAATGTTCAGACACACAAACTCTTGACGGCAGTGAGAATGCTTTTATGAAACCTTTCAGGAGTTTCTGCCTTTGCATTAATCTTTAAAACCTTTTAGTTAATTAACTGGGAGCATTCTGGTTCGTGGCTGTTCGCAGTGTTTCATCAGCTTGCCTTTGTGAGTGGGCATGTGTTAAGTGATTTTGTGGCATGCTCTACACTGTCAGTGTGAGAAGCTCTGGGGTGGTTGCTCAGAGCTGCGCACCATTCGGCCCACTTTTGTGAATAAATATTAAAGATTCTTTGACATCCTGTCCCCTACTGAACAACAGTTTTTCTTAAGATGTCATAGAGAAATCTGTTGGTTTGCTGAGTTGTTAGTTGTATATTAATGTTAGCTGCATATAATCCCCATTGTTGCTGTATGTTTTGATGTTTGGCTAAAATATTTATATACGATGTTCTACTGTAACAAGGCTAATTATTGTGCATTAGTAATTCAATAAGTAGTTTTCTTGGCCATCAACCAAGTATTAATAGTAATATACACTGCTCACAAAAATGAGTGTAAAGAAGATCCCACAATAACTGCTGGACAATCTGATTCTGTTCATCTAATTGTGCTCCATCACTGTCAGTGTGTTTTGGCATTCTAGGGTGATCATACACCCTACTGGACAGTCAATGTGTGACAGTCTTATCCAGTTTAACATGATTCTGTTTATCTCTATAAATATATCACTTGCTTCTCAATCACGATAACGGAATTTGAGTCTCATAAGGAACAACTTTCTTTGCCTTTTTATTTGCTTTTTTGATGTCCTTAATGAAATGCAATCAAATTCCTCTTTTTTATTATTTCATATAGCGGTGGGAGTCTCGAGACACCTCACGATTCAAATTCGATTATGATTCAAAGGGCAACAATTATCGATGCACCTCGGTTCGTTTTTTCTATACAGAGTTTTTTTTCCTTTACCATGTGACTACTTGAAACAAAATCCAGGATGAATTTAATTCCAATAAGAACAGAAGCTGGTCTACATGTTCAGATGCAAATGTGCTTGTGTTAATCAATAGTTAATCAGAATTGTTAACGTCCGAATCGTGATGCATCCAAAATCTAATTTTTCCCCCACCCCTAGTTTCATATATATTTTAAAATATCTCCTTTTTTTGTGATTTATTTATTTTTTTTTTAATAAAATTTTTGTAATAATTTACACAAGCTATTGCACCACAACAGTCGTCAATCTTGTTTTACCATTTTTACTCTTGTTTTCACATATAAGCCACATTTCAATGCACCTTTCCATAGTTGCCTCAAAACTAAAATAAAAAGAACTGACAAGAAAATCAAGCAAACTGTAAAATGTTTAACATAATAAGACAATAAAAAAAGCAATATTATAATTGTAGTTACTGTCCATCAGTGTAAGGGGAAGTGCCTTTTTACATTTCATTCCCACTGTGCAGAAAAGTTATGAAGTGGAAATATTTTATGTAGTTGTTTATTTACACTGTACTAAAACTTATTTTAGCATGCCATTTGCCTAAATTTGGTTAAACAACTTTAACTAACTAGTCATTGTGTTATAAAGGAATATTTAAGATCATTTGCAGTCTACTTAAAAGTTGACATTTTAACATGTTTAAAAGCGGGGTGGGGGACACAGGTTTTTGTGTGATCACTGAACATCCGCCAAATTATTTTCGTGACATTTGTGTGATCGCTGAACATCCGTTTAAATTCTTTTTGTGACTTTTTGTCTGGGTGCTTTTCTGTCTGACTCAGAGTTCAAGATGAATTGAAAGTGCAGTCTGGAAAAAGAAAGCGGTGGAGATTAAGCTATAAAGAAAAAGTTTGCTCTGGTAGCTTTCCTTTTTTTAATTTAGAGTAACAAAAATGGAAAAAAAAGGGAAGAACGTGCAATATACAGTCGAATACCTGTCCTGACGAATAGCTAATAGAACGTGCACTGATTTCAACTTCTTGTGCATATGTAATGGTTTTCTGGTGTTTAGTTGCTAGTAAATATTTATGGAGTTTGACAGTATTCAGCTGACAGTAAAATAATTTGAACTTGTGTATAATGAAGGTAGTCATTACCCAAATTTTTTTTTTTTTTTTTTTCAAAATGCAACATTATTCATAGCAACTACAATGATGGCTGAGAGTAGCCCTGCAGAAAAGTGGTGTTAAATCATAAAGAATAGCCTTAGATAAGCGTGACTTCATACCCATAACTTTGTGAGACTTGACATTGGACCTGGGTTTGCCAATATGTATAAAAGCACATGGGCAAACATGTCCTGATGTATGCATGAGATAAGTGATGCTGCACACTGCTCTGCATGTTTAGTAGTGGCCATTCTAATTTGACATACATGACCTATTTTAATGTTCTATTTGCATTGTGTTTATTGTAGTCCTTATGATAGTGTCCAGTGATTGTTGTTTGGGTAGCTGAATTCATCAATATAATTAAACTATACTATATTATCTTTAATGCCAAACTACAGTACTTGTATTTTTTATGGCGCGATCACCTCTTTTAGTAGCTTGCTGTATCTGGGTATTTAGTTGGCCTGTCAATCATGTTTTTTTTTTCGTCTAACAGATTTTTTTTTTAAGAATTGTATTTTCATGCATTAAAATGTGCATTAAGTGCTTTGAAAAAAAAAATGCTGGGACAGAAGATGGCAAGTGTTTACAGACGAGCAGGATAAAGTACAAACAAGCGTTATTTATTTATTTTTTTTAATGGTGACATGAAATGATTAGATCTTTGTTGAAGAAATTCTTCTCCATTTCCTTTATGTAGATGCAGCATGTTCGTGCATGCCAAGGAGAGAAGATTGTTGTTTGCAATACCCTGTGCTTTTACATATCCTCTCTATAGACATGCATAACAGATACATATTGTATGTCTGTTATGATTCTTATTTATATTAATTTTATTTTCTTTATTTCTAATAATCTTTTTTGTTTAAAACATATTGTTTGGGAACTTCAAACTGAATCCCATAGTACTTGTACAATAATGGTATCCCCATATGTAATACACATTTACCTATCTACTTATGACAAGATGATGCACTTCCTTCATATTATCTGCTCTTTCTATAGTTTACTGGTCTTCACATTTCTGCATAGTAAATGTGTATTTTTTATACCTTTAAGCATCAGACACTTTTGCGCAGAAGGAACTTTTCATATTTCATAACTGTATAAATAACAGATATTCGACCAAAAAGGAAAAACAAAACAAAACAGACAAATGGAGTGACTGTGCCTATATTGGATGGAGGAGATGCATGTGATTTTGAGTCCTCCAAGCACAATTTACTCATTTAGGATCACTTTAATGTCACACAGCTTTCCTACTCATGTGCTAATGCAATCAAAAAAGGGCCTTGAATGAATACAGTCCCTGGGAAATCTTCATGGGGGGGCAATGAGATGAGAGTTCCTCCCTAACTGGTTCCTAGAACCATGTGGTGTGAAAGTGCTTAATGGCTTCTCATTAGCAGGCTTGTTCAGTTCAAGTCCAGTACTGAAAATAAAGTCCCCGAGTTCAAAAGTGTTGAAGTAATCTGACTTGTGGCACTTTCGAATAAGATCTTGTGCTGGGCTTAGCAAGAAGAGGAAGCCCTTTTCACTTCACGCCCACGTTTTCACCTAGAGGCTTAAACACAGTTTAGCATCTGCTATTGTGTCTTCTCTTGTGTGTCTTCTCTACACTTTTTTAGAATGTCATCAAGTTCCTATGCTTCAGGCTCAATTTGTTAGGCCAGATCAAGGTTCTGCAAATCCGAGAAGGGATTTTAATTAGTATTTTTTTTTAAATTATGTGACTTTCTCATGTTTTGTGAGTCTGCATCACAGAGTCGCATTAAATCAATAATAGCACGTATATTTCATTTTATTCCACCTCTTATTAAAATATGAATGCAAATACTGTTAGGATGATGTACCAAGATATTTGAGTACTTGCTTAACCAAGGCCAGCCCGAATTCGAATGGGCAAATGAAAGGTGCTGTAGGTCTGCTTTAAACTGGACTAGAATTAGCTTCTTGCTTTTGGCCAGAGGTTAAGTGTTCTGGGAACGGAGCGTGTAAATGCAGGGAGGGGGGGAAAACCCAGTTGCATCCTGTTCATGTGTTTCCTTTATGCTTTTACCCTCTTATCATCACCACATACACATGCTCACACCGGCATACAAACATGTGCGCGCGCACACACACGCACACAATATCATCTTTTTTAGAACTGTGCTGCAGCATGGCTCAGTCCTTCAGGGGCCTCCTACGATCAGAGAAAAAAAAAACTGCCGCACAAACTAAAATCTCCCTCCACTTTAAAGCACATGCAAATATATACTCAGCTTTCTGATAAATATTTCCATGAGTAAACTCAGCCACGCTGTCTTGTCTTTTCCCTCATACAGGGTGGGGCGGGGGAGGTTTTGCTTAGTTGATGTCATCTGGAAAAGCTGCGGCATCAAACACAGAGTGCCCACACTCCCACGTACAAATACACACTGGAGCGCTTTCATAGTTGCTGAGTGGCTTTAATTGGTCTCTTCGTTTAAAATCACAGCTTTTTCTGTCTGTGTACCAATCATGATACATTACAATGTGCAGAACTGGGTTTAAGGACACATTCTCTCCAACACAAAAAGTGGCATCATGATGACATGAGGGGAGAGCAGGACCGGTCGTACAAGGCAGCCAGGCTTAGTGCTTAGAGCTTAGTGCTCGGCCACGGTGCTCCGTGTGTGTAGCTGTGTCGGTTTGTGTTTTTGCCTAATAAAGCAGCTGAGACATCATGATCAGTTCAGATATGCCAATAGTAAAAGCCAGTGGATTCCTGGATTTAGACTCACGTATATTAGTGGTGTGTAAATAGTTTTTGTGTGCAATTTTATTGCCAAGACTTATTACAGAGTGTGACATTCGTCAAAACATTTGCCCACACTTGTGCAGATATGTGTACCAAACTTTATCATGCATGTCTTTATTTATTAGTTTTACAGCAAACAAAAAAAGCAGAAACAAGACCAGTTCCGATGCAGCTTAATTATGCAGTGCTATGTATATGGGTGGCCAAGGCAACCTCTTTTTTTCTGGAACACAACACACAAGTGATATACCACACAATATGAACAGAGCAATGTGGGCCATGGCACCCATTGTTGGGTTCATAGAGAGAAAGACGGTTTTTGGTTTCTCCCCCCATCCCCCGTTAATGAGCTAACCATTTCTTGTGCTGTTGGTTAATCCATTCCCTCATGGCAGTTGTGGTGTGTAGATTGTCTGGAGATGTTTTGTAAATTATGTGTCTTTGTGACTATGGTCCTTTGGGAGTCTGGCTGGCATGGGTAATTTATTCTGATGTGCATGTCTGCCTGCTGTGCTTCCTTCCATCTCATATGGCCCTTATATACCCACATGAAGTATGTACACACCAGTGCCATGAACTACGACTACACAAACGCACAAATATGTATACTTACATTTACAGTGGGGGGAAAATAAGTATTTGATACACTGCCTTTTTGCTAGTTTTCCCACCTACATAGAATGGAGAGAAATGTAATTTTTAGCATAGGTAGACTTCAATTGTGAGACACAAAATTTAAAACAAAATACAGAAAATTACATTGTATTATTTAACAACTAATAAGCTATTTATTACATTAAATAACTATTTTATCACCTACGGACCAGCAAGACTTCTAGCTCTCACAGACCTGTTAGTTATTCTTTAAGAAGCGTTCCTATTCTGCACTAATTAACTGTAATAATTTCACCTATTTGAATTTGTTACCTGTATAAAACACCTGTTCACACACTCAATCAATCACACAATAACCTGTCCACCATGCCCAAGTATAATGAGCTGTCTATAGACACCAAGGACAAAATTGTAGACCTGCGCAAGGCTGGGATGGGCATAGCGTAACTCTTTGTGTGAAGCATATTAAAAAAAAAGTTTAACAGTATAATGGATTTCACAATTATGAGTGTAATTACTGTGAGAAATAATTGTTTTGATCAGTATTGTAAATGTACTGTTATATTTAATATTTTCAGAAGTGCTTAGACACATTTATTAGGATATTGTTGTTGCTTGCTGCCCAGCCATCCTAGAAGGTTTCACAAGTGCCCGTTGGTGTTGTAGTGCTCCATGCAAGACTTATCTCATTTTGAACCACACTTTAGAGAGCTCAATAAACTCTCCCTAGGATCTAGCGCATTACACTGAATCAGTTTTCCTTCCTCTTCTGTTTGATTCATTGTAAAGGTGTAAAGTGTGATGTCTAACCGCCACACTGCTTAACCACTCTATATTTGTGGTTCTGCATGTTTCCTGGGCATGCACAGTAATGCAAAACATGACCCATTATTGCTCTTTTCCACACAAGTTCCTGGGGTCTTATTGAAATGTCTGGGATGTGCTTCAAAATCACACAAGCATCAGGCACCAAAGAACCCTTTTTACCCCGTCTAGCTAGCACCTTTTAGATTTATGTTTTAGAATGATCATTTTGATTGCATGCTGCTTTAAACGATAATAAGAGTCTGCTTGGGTGGCACAGTGGCTCTGTGGGTAGCACTGCCACCTTACAACAAGAAGGTTCTGGGTTAAATGATGTGGTCTTGGTCCTTTCTGTGTGGAGTCTGCATGTCCGTGTTTGCGTGGTTTTTCACCAGGTACTCCAGTTTCCTCCCTCATAACAAATATGTGCGTTAATTGGTGTGTCTAAAGTGGCCCTAGTGTGTGAGGATGTGTCCTGTTTTCAGGATTGACACCCTATCTAGGGTTGTTCCCAGTAGGGAACGTTGTGTAGGGTTGTTTCCCGTGACACTATCCAAGATCATGAATGTGAATGAATAAATGAGTTTACCCTGCTCACCCCATCTGTCCCCAGTGACTCAGTGTCATAAGCTCTCTTTGAAATATGCAAAATTAGCTTTATTATGTTTTAACGTGATTGTTCAATAACTGACGATTTCTAGCTAACTGATCAGTCAACTGCATATGCCCTTATACACTCATAATATATATAGGGTATATATATATATATACACTTACATACTAAGGCCACTTTATTTTTTTTGCATACAATTAACATAAAGCATGCCTTTGGAATGTGGGAGGAAACCAGAGTACCCGGAGTAAACTCATGCAGACATGGGGAGTACACTGACCGCTCCACCTAGGGACCAAACCCAGGACCTTTTCGCATTGAAGCAAGCATTGATGCAGCATTTACAGTACAGTTTAACGGCAATGCTTATAAAATAGTGTAACAACTTACACATTACAGTTATTACAAGTGACATTTTTACTATGTAAGAGCATTACCCCCTCTTGGGAACCTCTGTGCTAGATTATCCAGTACAATTGTAGTTCCTAAGCCATGGGGGTGGAGTTACTCACATGATGGGTAGGATAATTCTAAAGAGCCAGTTTGTCGTATGAAATCGAGCCAAATCTGAACACCATGTCGAATCCCATATTGCTGGACCTAGAATGCCCACAAATGAATGGCTGGGTTATCCAATATCCCAGTTTGTGGATTGTTAGGCACTCAAGAAATCTAATTTGTGTGCACAAACTCTTAAAACTTACATTTGACATTATATGTCCTCTTTAAAACAATACAACCGAGTGTGCATGTGCAGGACAACTCCTTTGACATCCCCACACTATTCACAGACGAGAATGTGAACATGTTATTTTGTTCTCAGAGTCTCTTAATAGTCCCCCATACAGTTCAGCTAACTTAGACCAACTTAACTAACTTAAAGCAATTAGCTTAATTGCTAGCGGAATGCTATTTTCCACACATTCATTACAACACCAGAGCGCTCTGATCTCTTTTTCCTTTCATCAGATAGATGAACTGAGAGATCATGAAGAAGATCCTCATGCAGCTCTGCTCTACTGGAGCACATATTGATCTGGGAGTGGCTGCTCATAAACAGCTTCATTACTGGAAGAGAGAGAATAGAGAAAGCGGAGCTGGAGGGAGCATCAGCACATTTAACGTTTCTATTTTTCTTTCTTGGCCCTCTTTTTCTCCAGCAAAGTGACATGGTCTCATCTGGAACTGTTCAGTGCTTTTTCACTGCAGATGTCTAAACCACTCGAGTTTGGTTAAAAAATTACATGAGCAGTTTGCATTCATTTCATGAGCAGCCCTTAATTAAAAAGTGAATGTTAATGGCTGATTTGAAGATGGAACCATAAATCACTGGGAAGAGAAGGACTTGCATAACTGCTCTCACTACTTGACTTAATCTCCTGTGCTTAGTCTTCTTGTGGTAAGAGGAATGTGATCACTAGATGACTGATTGCAGAGGAAGCCCACACTACAGAATACAGTATGACACAGTCAGTACAGAACTGTTTTCTACTTCTATATAAAAGAACATAACCTTTGGGCATTCAAATCTCATGCCGTGCATTAATACTTACTGGGCAAAGCACATCAAATCTGTCTCTACACAATATAGGTGACAGGGCAGCACAGTAAGTCCGTGGATATCCATGGTTCAGTCCCAGGGTGGAGTCTTTTCTCTGTGGAGTCCTCCCTGTGTCTGCGTGAGTTTACTCCGGGTACTCAGGTTTCCTCCCAAAGTCATGCATGTTAGGTTAATCAATTACTCTAAATTGCCATTGACTTATGTGTGTTTGTCTGTGTGTTTGTCTGTGTGTTTGTCTGTGTGTTTGTCTGTGTGTTTGTCTGTGTGTTTGTCTGTGTGTGTGTGTGTGTGTGTGTGTGTGTGTGTGTGTGTGTGTATACTTTTATTGTTTATCTGTCTGTGTGTGTGTGTGTGTGTGTGTATACATCATTTACAATTTACTGTTCAAAAGTATTAGGCCACCATTGGATCCGTTTCTTTGCTAAAATACAACCAGAAAATCCAGCAGATGTTCCTGCAGTCTTAAACCTGCTTCTTATAGATAAGCAACAGCTGCATCAGGATCAGGAGCTTCTCCTGGATGTTCCACAGTCTGATGAAGCTGATGAACCCGTGCTTTTTGGAAGGGTAGCAGCCAAGAAACTTTTTTTTCAGAAAAGGAACAGGGTGGAAAAGCTACACCGTGCTACAGCTCAGAAAAACTGGGAGGAAGGACAGTGGAAAAGGGGGTGATAGAGCGACGAATCCAAGCTTGACATTTTTGGGTCCAGTGGCGGCCTGAGACTTTTGCACAGTCCTGATCCTCCTCCTGTTACAGTCTTTATTTTCTACTTGTTTCTATTTTTTCAAACTCCTTTAATCTCCGTCTTGTTCTTTTGCTCGGCTGTAATCCTGTCCTGATAAAATACACACCACCACCCCCCCCCACACACACTCGGAGAGCTTTTGGGAGGTTTTTCCCTGGCTGATTTGTCCTCAGCACCCGTCTCCATCACGCCCCACCTCGGGGTCGCTTATCTTTATCCGTTCGGAGCTCGTATTTGATTTTTATTTTTTTATTTTATTTTTTTTTAAACCATACCTGCAGGCTTTAAATATAAACACAGCGAACAGGTGCGGCCCCAAAAAAAACCCTCACGCCCCCCTCTGCCCTCACGCTTAATTGATTTGCCTCTGACCTACGACTTTAGTGTCGGAGGCGACTCAGCCTCAGACGGGAGATTTGGTTTGGGAGCCACAAAGGAGCCGTTACGGGCGGAGCGAATGTGGGATAAGTTAATCTGGTGAGAAGGTGGAGGAAAGGGAACGGCTGATGATGACAAATGACCATGAGACTTTAACGTCCATCTAAAACTGCACTAGACGACGTTTTTAGGGGATGGAAAACGAGCAAGAAGTGATGAGGAGAAAAAAAAAAAAAAAGTGCTTAAATCATGAATCATGAATTGAAATATTTAATAGAAAACTCCAAAACGTCTGGGCGTTCAAAACCAGAACATCTTCTGCTTTTTTTTTTTTTATTGCGAGAGAATAAAGACGAGATTAATACGTTCAATTCTATTCAATTCTGATTTATTTCTATAGAGCTTTTTTTATAAAGTCAAAGCAGCTTTAGAATCTTATATGATCTTAAAAGGCCAAGCCCAAATGGAGCAAGCCTAGGGCGACAGTGGCAAGGAAAATCCCTGAATGTAGAAGGAAGAAACCTTGGGAGGAACC
>JAVSBV010000980.1:0-13031 GCA_033117975.1 Parotocinclus spilosoma | reverse complement strand
ATATATATATATATATATATATATATATACTAAAAAATGAATACTACTATTATACTGCTCACAAATATTAGGGCTGACCCCAAAGTGAAATATGGCCTAATTTTTGTTAGTAGTGTAATAATAATAATAATAGTATTAATAATAATAATAATAATAATAATAATAATAATAATAAGTGAAAGGTTTCTGAGATGTCAGGTGTGTGGGGGTCAGGTATTGTAAGTCAGTTTAAGAAGATGTGTTTTCCTTTTTGAGGAAGGGGAGTGAGTCTGAGTATCTGACGAATGAGGGAAAGGAGTTCAAGAGGTTAGGGATGTAATGTGTTCCTTTTAGTAACATGTACTGAAAGTAACTACAGGGGAACAACAAGCCCCACCCCCCTCCCCAAATAATATCCGTGGCTTCCTACACACATGCACTGATTAATGCCAGTCAAAGCACTGTACTGTTCATGTGGCAGTGTTTGCACTGCTGTCGGCAGGCTAAATGGCAGACTCGGTTCCTTGGTTTCTTTTTGCCAAGAAACAGATCTCGTCTCACTGCTGGAACAGATGACACATGGCAGCTTGGGTTCATGGTTTCTTTCTATGTACACCAAACTCTGATCCTACCATCTGCATCTCACAGCAGTATTCATGATTGATTGGCATTTTTCCAATTATTAGTTTTACCCTGGATACTCAGGTTCTCATCCTTGGGGACAAAATTAAAATTGTATTATATTATTGTACTGCTATTCTAATCGCCACTGATGTGCAGGTTTATTTCAGTTACTACATACTTCCTGTCAGCTCAAATCCATCTGGTCAATCTCTTTGTCTCTTATTAATTCACACCTGCCGTTCTGTTAAAGACTGTTTGGTTTGAAAATCAATGGAAATCAACAGTTTCTGAAACCTTCAAAAACACTCAGTACTCAAATATGGTTCTAGAGATTAAACATTGGATCGTGTGAGAGTTGCCTTTAGTTGCTTATACACTGATTATCCATAACTACATGACCACCTTCTTGGTTCTGCACTCATTGTCCAGTTTATCTGTTCCACTTACCGTATAAAAACACAGTAGTTCTACTCTTAGACTCTATTTTATCCATTTAGCTAAATACTACCTTTACTCTGCTCTTTAATGATGGGCAGCTGCACGGATCAGTTGCTATTTGGGTGGTGGCTCATTCTCAGAACTGCAGTTATGTGATGTGCTAGTGTATTGTGTTCTGGTACGAGTGGATCAGACACAGCAATTTTGCTGGATTGTTTAAATGCTGTGTTCACTCTTAGACACCCCTATAGATGTCAAGTTAGAGATGGCAGCTCATCTGTTGGTGCACTTTGTCTTAGTTATTTATTAGTCTTTGTATTAGGCATCATCTAATGCTTCATCAGTGCTAACAGGACGCTCCCTACAGGATGGTGGTGGCTGGACATTTTTGGTAAGTGAACTATTTCCAGTCCCCAGTAACACTGAGTTTTTAAAAATCTATAGCAGCACTGCTGTCTATTCCACACATTAGACAAAGGATTAGGAGAACCACAAGATAGCAAGTGACTGTACGGCTTGAGGTACTAACCGCTTCTATTTAACAGCAGAGATCTGCAAAAAGCAACAGACAATCTGGCAAGGGCAGTGAGATGATCCCTCATCTGCAGTGCTTGATCAGGAGATAGGCACCTCTAAGACATGATCACAGGTTTGTGCAGGGGTGGGGTAGCAAACTTCGCTTTCCCACTTGAGCATCATTAAGCTTTGATTAATTTAAGCCGTTAGCCAAGCAACACACAGAAAAAAGCAGGTCTCTTGATGACTAGGATAAGCACGGCTTATTACATGCCGCCTCGTTTCCACTGTAAAATCGCACACTTCCTCGATAAGTCTTACACCAATACGAACTTGCAATATGACAGAACACCAAGATGAGTTAGGGTGTGAGTGATAATTACAGTGAAACAGAGCATATAAAGACAGAAATCATTACCCAGTATGTTGAAAAATGTGGGACATAAGTGGAAATAGTTTAATGACTGTTGGAAACAGTTAAGATTTCTTAAAAGTGCCAGAATTTGATCAGGAGCTGCTGTATTTTTGGTTCTAAGCAATGCCACCATGCTATCCTCATTTGACTGCCCCCAGAGCAACCCACAAACACACTGGCATGAGTTCTCCCCCTACATACATTGTGCAGGGAAACATTGTGATGAGTCATAAAACCAACGGATGTGTGTCTTGTCTCATTAATACTGGTGTGTTAAGGGCTGAAAATGAAAGCAGACAAAATGTTCTGTAGGAATGAACCGTAATGAACGTACACAAACGTACGCATGCACTCTTGTTATATTACTATACTTTAAGGGGTTTTAACAACGTCTTCTGCATTTCAATAGAGAACTGGCCGAAAATTCAAGCGATCTGATTTGTCAATTTTTTTCGGGGAATTTTCTTATTGGGTGAAAATCGAGCTGTCTGTTTGGCTGATTATTTTTTAGAGAATTTTCTGATTAGACAAAAAATCAAGCGCTCTGGATTAGTCGATATTTTGGGGGGGAATTTTCTGATCTGTCAAAATAACTAGCGATTTGATTGGTCAATTTTTTGGAGGGAATTTTCTGATTGCTCGATTACTTTTCGTGAAAATATATTTTATTGGTTGAAAAGTGTCGCTTAGTGTATAAACGTGTGAGTGCATGTGTGTGTGAGTATGCCCTACGATGGATTGACGCCCCATCTGGGGTTGTTCCTGCCCTTGCGCCCAGAGTTGCCAGGTGGGCACCCCAAGTGGAATAAGCGGAAAAGATAATGAATGACTGAATGAATGAATGAATGAATGAATGAATGGGAAATCTATCGATTTGATAGGAAATTTTTAAGGATTTTGAATTTGTTTTTTTTTATTTGATAGGAGTCTTTTCTAAATAGCAAAGGCTGTTGGTTTATACCTGGCTTTTCATTATCACTTAGTTTAACAATCTTATAAAAGCTGATATAATCCAGTTTAGTAGAGCAAATGGTACAAGGTCTAAAGATGCTGACAACTGACCCCACTCTGGTAGCGCTTTCAGAAATTATGGTAACCCATACATCACTACTGCAAGTCACTGAATGTGCTTTCCGCTAAATCCAGGGAACTACAATTAAAAACCATTTACTCCTTGAAAAAGGCATGAAAACAAGCCCTGACCATTATGTCTTCAACCTCCGCCAACAATTGCTGCTTTCATTCATCTGTCAAAGATGAAGTATTATTCATGACTTCAGAGTGATGCATTTTTTACTGCTGCAGAGTCAAACTGCAGTGTGCAACACCGCTTGAGCTTAGTGTTGTGTACTGCTTCTTAGTCATGAAAACCCTATCTTCGGAGCTAAAGGTCCTTGAAGCTTCTCCTTACATTGCTTTCACAGGCAGATTTAGAACCTGAAAATGAGAAAAAGGTGCTCTTGTAGCCAAAAACAATTCTATAGTAAGATGAGGCTTCCATGAGAAAAACAATTTGATGGACACAATGATGTCGTAGTATATTTTTCCTTGGCATTTCCTCAAAATCAGTTCTGTGAGGATCTCTTTCTGTGTTTGAGTGTGCGCTCATGTGTGTATATGTGTCTAACTGAGTGGCCATCTGGAGAGCACAGATTCACAGTGTGCAGCCTGTCACCTTGGCCCGTAATTACTGTGTGTATGCTCAATAATACTGATAGAATGAATGAACTGTGGCTGTGAGTGCCCAAAAGAAACATGCATGTAGCAGAAGGTCCTGTGGATTTATGCTTGGTGAACCTGCCATGTCTGAATGATCGCAATTGCCAAAAAAACAGATCTTTGCTTAGCACACAAATTTGTCTGTGTAAAAACTAATGTGGGGGCACATTTGGTCTGGTCACACAGTTCCCACACCAAGAAACATTGAGACTGATAAATCAGCCCCAGTTGAAACAGGATGTTATCAGGTGGAATACACACAAAGGCTGGAAACAGTAAGGAACGCAGCCTAATCTTCCAGGGTGCTAGCAGACCTACCTGAACTTTCGACTATACACGGCACCAGACAGCCTGTACAACAGAGCCAGTAACCAAAAGACTTCATTTTAACAGAGCCAGGATATAAACCAGGATGGCTCAGTATTGGTAACCAATCTGCTGAGTCACACTGGTTTGCATCCCACCGATACCATCTGTTGGTTGAAGAGCTGTGTTTCGTTTTCCTGCATCACTCTAATATGTGATCTAATATATGATCTCTCAACATGGTGCAAACAAAAGTTAACAAGACTGATCTTCATACTGAAAAACCTCAACCGCTCAAAAAACGATGCAAGGGTCTTGCCATTGCAGCTTGGTGTTCAATATTATCCCATATATACTCCATTCTCAACTCACCCAACTCATTGGAACCGCCGAAAGCAATAGTTCTGAAAGAGAAGGGCAGGGGTGGTTAGGTTTTTGTGCAGAGGCGCAATTTTAAGAAACTACATTTACATTTATGTCATATGGCATATCCAGAGCGTCGTACAATGGAATACAGTCTTACAATCCAAGCAGTTGTGGGTTAAGGGCCTTGCTCAGGGACCCAACAGTGGCACAGGTGGGATTTGAAAAATGGACTCAGATGATTTGTTGTCACAAAGTTGGCATTGCTACAGTCTGAAACTGTATCGTTGCGATTCCAGGACCTGTCTGAGAACCGATGACTGTCAGGTTCAAGTATGGCACTTTAATCATGTCTTTGCTATAGAGTGCCCTGATGGCTGTTCTGGTTACCATACAGACCATGTTTGCTTTTAATGTCCAACGGTATCTAATCTTGTATTTAGAACATAGAGAAAGGGGTAACTCGAACCTCCTTTGAATTCTACAGTTTAATTCTACAGTTTTGTCCTTTCGCTCTAATATTGGAATCATTTACATATATCATCCTTACATTCACAGTTCATTCAACTACAATGAGTCTGTGTTGAGGTTTTTTTTTCAATTAGTGTAGATAACAGGTTGTTTTCTGATTTATACGAAGCACAAGGTTTTATCCACATTACATTGATTCAGTGAGTCACATTTGTCATGTAAGAAACATCACGCATATAAGCATTTTTAATGGTGTAATGGCCATATATCATTAGTTCAGTCTCTTTATTAGAACATAACCAGAAGAAGATGAAAAATCTGAACCACCCCACCCCACCCCACCCCCAACACACACACACACACACACACGCACACACACTTTTAAATCTTAGGGTCATGCGTATTTGTGTTATTTATGGTCCTTATACCATTGCTAACACAACAGATATAATGGTGACCAGACTTTGCAACAGTAATGTACATCATAAACAACAGAATCACTCATTATTCTTTGGGTTTTCCATATTTCACAAAGCAGTGATTCCACTGTAACAACACAAGATTAAATGCACTCATAATTCTTAGAATTGTGCATTTAGCTACTCAAATTTGCAAACCATTGACAACAATGAACCACTGTACTAAAAGTCGTCAACGTGCCCCCTCTTAAAGCGACAACAGATTACTAACAAATGGCTAGTGACAATATTGTGAAGTACAACTAACACCAGTATTAATGATCAGCACTAGCCTAAGGAATGCGCACACACATATTCCAACGGGCGAGTACGCACACACACACACACACACACAAAGGGACACACTCTGAATCATTCCCTTCAATGTACACACACTCAAACACTCTCTGTGTATTCTCACTCTCAGCCACAGCTGAATTAAATGTCAATAATGTGTAAGGAAACAGAACAGCAGCTCAGAGCCCATAGCTACAGCAATCAGGCACCATATCATTTCCAGTGGGAAACAAAATAGGAAAACATGCTAGTCTGGTAAATTATAATTAAAATATTTGTTTAAGTAAATTGAGCTATTTACATAATTGCAGTATTTGGAAAAAGTACTATTGTATAAACTACTCAAGTTGTGTTCTTTTACCTGATCTACAAGATCTGACGAAAAAAAATCTAATCAGAACGTAAATCTGTGATCTTTAAAATAAATAATATTAACAGTTACCAGAAACGTGCAAAAATTGTAAAGTTCATGTTTGATTGATTTAAATGGCTCCGTATATGCATTTTTAACTTAGTAAAGATTATTTTGTAAATACATTTTTATGATATTTTGGAATGGCATGTAATTTTGGGATGGGTTATTATTTCTTTTTCCATTTGAGTCACATTCAGTAACCTTTAGATGGTAAATATTTGTAGAAGAATGCTTTTTAAAATTTCAGTGCATTTTTCCATATTTTCTTTAGCATATTCACTAAAGGTACACATGCCATAGCCAGTAAGATAAGGGATCTGACATAAAAGCTGTGCCAGATTAAATATTTGCATCATAAATCAGACGTCCATAGTGGCCAGAGTTACCAACAACAGCCACTGATCCTGGTGGATGGCAGGTGTCAATGGAAAATGTGCATAGATGGAAAAGTGTACTGGAGGTGAAGAGATTCTGACAGAGTGATGGGTGAGAAGCTGGAAATTAGATAAAACAGGAAGTGCATTGGATTAGCAAGACTGAAGTGAGGACAGCTATGACGACAATGAAAGGTAGAAAGCCTAGATGACATACCAGTGACAGCATGGAGATGTTTAGGAGAGATGGCAGTGGAGTTCCTAACAAGCTTGTTTAACAAAACCTCTGAAAGGGAGAGAATGCCTGAAATAAGGATAAGGATAATGTGGAGAGCTGCAGAGGCATAAAGATGATCAGCCACAGCATGAAGTTATGGTATGGAAAAAAAGGAATCGAGGATGAGAGGAGATGTGATGATCTGTGAACAGCAATAATGCCAGGAAATAGCACTGCAGATGGGGCGAGGAGGAAGTATAGAGAAATTCAAAAGGAGTTGGCTTATGACAGGGTACTGAGAAAGGAATTATGGTATGTATGCAGACATAGGGAGTGGCAGTGAAGAATGTAAGGGTGGTGCAGCATTGATGTGTGCAGTACAAATAAAGGACAGGTTCAAGATGGAGGTGGAATTGCATCAAGGATGGGCTCTAAGCTGTTCCTTGTTCGCAGCGGTGATGGACATGTTGATGGACGACATCAGACAGGAGTCCCCATGGACTATGATGTTCATGGATGACACATGACATGATGTTTCGTGATCTGTAGTGAAAGCAGGGGACAGCTGGTTGAGGCCAGCCTGGCGAGGTGCAGGTACACACTGGAGAGACGGGGAATGAAAGTCAGTAGGAGCAAGACAATAAATGAATACCTGAATTGAAAGCCTGAGGGAGAGCAGTGGAATGATGCCGTTTCAAGGAACAGAGGTGGTGAAGGTGAATGAGTTTAAATACTTAAGGATGAGTATTCAAGGTTATTGAGAGTGTACAAAGTACAAAGTAAAGAGCGAGTGCAGACCGGGTGGGGTGGGTAATAAATTTTGGCATTTGTGATTTCCAAGAAAGAAGGGAAATCAAGACACAGAGGTACAGGGACTAGCTATGCAGTGTGGCTTAGAGGTGGCAGTGCTGAGAAAAGGACAGAAGGGAGATCTGGAGATGGAAATGTTGTTGAAGATTTTGTTTGGGGGTTTCGTGTTGAGGATTGACAGAGTTATATTAGAAGGACACTGCATGTGGTTTTGTTTGGAGACAAAGTGAGAAAGGGTACACTGATATTGCTTTTTGCGTTGATATTGAACAGGTGTACCGAATATAGTGGCCAGTGGGTATACACTACACACACAGTACAGTTATGCACCATTTAAAGACCACCCAATTAATGTCTGTTCACAAATTATAGTAGGAATCTTAAAAAACGATGAAGCCATCTAGCTCAAACCCAGGATTGTCTTGCTGTGAGGTGGTTCAGTTGCCCAAATTCAGTTTACTGTTCAAACCTGATTTTTTAAATATACTGTTCACATTTCTTTAAAACAATATTAGTCTGAACAGTGCACACTTTTGAAGTGACCTGCAAAAGAACATCTAGTCACCCGGCATACCCCCTCAGAACTAAACAAACAAAAATAACCATATTGTAGCAGTTGCTAAACCAAATCCGTTTGATAAGCTGTAATGAACAACAACTCCGAATTCACAAACCCATAATAAGAGGTAAAAGATGACCAAGCTTTTGATGCTATTTTACAGGGAGATCTGTCTAAATTCAAGAACAAAGCCTGGAGCAGTGGGACTGTGACATGGATGACACAGAACTCAACAAAAACTGTCAGAGACAACATTTTACTTTGTATATGAGCAAGTTTCTTCCAGATATGTGAAGCGGTACAAATTTGAGGCAGCTCATGCCTCTCAAAAAGAGTAGGGGTTAGATTGTACTGGCTGGTAAAGGGAACAGGTTATTTAGCATCAAGTTCTCGGTTTGATTGATTGTCTGTGAGATCTCATGCCTGATTAAATCACGGGTAGTACAGGGCATTTGAAACAGGTTTGGATTCCTGCATTGTGCTGGTGCAGTTGATGGAAAAGTCACACGCATTTCAATCTGACTTTTCAGACTGTGGTCACAGGGTCCAACAGCAGATATGTATCTGATTTCACTACCAGAGATGAAAGTGACTGGGATTGGAATTGAAATGGTTGGATTGAATGCTCTTTGCCATTTAGACTGCCATGGCAAAAACAAATATATCTTACATGTAGGAAAAAAATCTGAATTAGGCCACTTTTACCTGCAATGTGAATGGTGCCTTTGTGACTGCTCTTATTATAAACATAATACCGTAACACATTTCACTTAATTACTTCTTAGCATACCAGTCCGTCATATGCAGAGACACGCAGCTTAGTAATGACTCATATATTCGCTGTGAATTGTTCAACAGAACAATAGCAACACTGTGAAAGCTGACATCATTGGTAAGTATTGTCGGGAGTGGGGGGATGGCAAACTGTAACATTATCAAGAGAAATTTGAACGGGGGGGGGGGGGGATTGTGCGTGTGAGAAAGGTACATATGCATTGAATGTATTTATAGGCTACAGGTTTGTACAGTCAAACAGTAATACCAAGAATAGCATGTAGATGGCACTATATATGGGTACAGTGAGAATGATGTATTCTCATATAAAAAAAATGAATATATACTGTATGTAAACATGCTTAAACACAAACTCATTATTCATTGAGTCATTATTCTAAATATGTTACAGCAAAGAATTAAATCTTCCATGTCATTTATTGAATGAAATATTGAGAGTGGCAAATAGAAAAAGATTGTCACAACCATGGCTTTTCTTTGCTACTATTTCCCATTACTTCTGCCATGCGAGTCCTACGTCATGCACTGCCGACTTCATCATTAAAACAAGAAGAATGCAGCAGAGTATCACAAAAATTTATATAGAGAATACAGTTTTTGCTAAACATTTATTGATATGTGTTATCAGATTCCCATTGTAAAGTCGAATATCGTAAAAGGGACAATTGCTGTATATACACTGCACACAAAAATGAGGGTATACTTCAAAAATATCCCATAATGAAATATCCCCTCATTATTGTGAGCAGTGTAGTTATGCTTACAATGATTATATTGGAGAAAACTCTCTTTTTCCAGGATTTCCACCCCTGACTGCAAGACTTCAGATTTAACATGAAAGAGTGTCCTTAAATATATCTCTATTGTTTCAGAATACCTTAAGCTCATGTCACAGAACACAAAGAAAGAGCATGATGGCCGACTGACTTCACACCAGTGATGCACACCAAGATCTGAGGGTCTCATAAAAGCTACACATCCATTAATGAATTTGACAGGGAGAGAGGCCATGCCTTCTTCACTGGTCCTGTTAGGTTTGATGTTGGGTACAGAGTGCTCGGCTGCGTGACAGCAGCTTCACTTCACAGATCACACACAATGTGCTGAAATGGTGAGTTTGAGTGGCAGCTGTCAGCATCAATCAAGTTATTTAGTTTCTGATCTGTGTATTTGCAAGAACTGCCACTATAGAAAGCACAAGAGTGCGCAAGCACATACTTTAGGGACACCAGTTGACCTAATGCACATCTTTGGATTGCGGTAGGAAACTAAAGTGTCTGGAGAATACCCAGACAGAAATGGGTAGAACATGCAAACTCCACCCAGACAAGGGACTTGCCAAGACTCGAAATTCAGGTCTCTGGAGCTGTGAGCCGACAATGCTAACCACCATGCTGCTCACAAATAATTTTGCTGTAACATATGTACCAGTGGTGCCCAAAGTTGTGGAAGCAGCAAGGGAAATAAATAAAGCATGTTTAAGCCAGAAAAATCTCAAACACCAAACTTTGTCAGTAAATTTTCTTTTGTTCACTAAGGAGTTGCAGTTTTAAATGAATTATAGTGTTTAAAATAAATTCTAGTGGTGAAAAAGAAAAAGACAGGTATGTTTGTGATATTTACCGTCAGTGTAATATAAACTGCTCACAAAAATTAAGGCAAAATTAATATTAAAAGGATCCCTGAAAAACTGCTCATCAATCTGATCCAGTCCATGTCCCATCACCGTCAGTGTGTCTTGGCAGTCTTGGGTGACCATACACCCTACTGAACAGTCAATGTGGGGCACTCCCATCCAGTTTGACATGCTTCTGTTCACCCCTATGAATATACAGTATCACTTGCTACTCAATCACCACCACAAAATGAGACTGTATCTCATTTGCATTATCAAAGAGCTTTCTTTGACTTTTTATTTGCCTTTATGATGATTTTGTTTAATAAAGTTAATGGAATGATTTATTTTTTATTGCTTCAAATTCATTATAAAATATCCCCTAAGTTTTGTAAGCAGTATAGTTTTGTTTAATGATTGTTGGGGGATAAGATGTAAGTTTTTATTTAATTTAGTAGTGATATCAGAGCAAAAACCAAGCAATGAGGATCGAAGATCTGCCTGTAAAGCTCAGCGACAGGAGCTGGAGAAGTTTACAAAAAATACTTGAAAAAGATGGTTAGATAGAGGATTCATGGAAGGTTGGCTATCCTGATGGTGTATCCATAAAAAACATGTGAGGATTAACAAACAACATGATGACGAGTAGAAGTTAAAAGAATGAAGGGCAATAGGATGGATAGACAGATGTATGGATGGCTGAAAGAATGGATGGATGTTGAAGGATAGTTGCATAGGATGGATAGTTTGGTTTACAAATAGGATACAAAATACAAATAATGCAACAAAGGTACAGCAAACTGAGAAACACAACAGCCATTAATGTCACAGAATAGTACAAATGGATAAATCAAACTTTTAAGGAGTACAATTCTCAGTCCAGGGCGGCACGGTGGCTCAGAGGGTAGCACTGCTGCCTCAAAGCAAGAAGGTCCCGGGTTCAATCCCAGGGTGGAGCGTCTGGGTCCTTTCTGTGTGGAGTTTGCATGTCCTTCCCATGTCTGCATGGGTTTACTCCGGGTACTTCAGTTTCCTTCCACAGTTCAAAAAGACATGCATTTTAGGTTAACTGGTGTCTCAAAAGTGGACCTTAGTGTGCGACAGTGTGCGTGACTGTGTGTGCCCTACAATGGATTGGCGCCCCATCTAGGGTTGTTCCTGCCCTTGTGCCCAGAGTTGCTGTGTGGATTAAGCGGAAGATAATGAATGAATGAATAATGAATGAATTAATTCTCAGTTCATGGCAAACAATGGAAAAAACCTAATATGAAAATTGCTTTAAACTCTAATACAAGTGATTAAGGTAATAATAATAATCAAACACTTGCATCCAAGTCACATTTTCAGAGAGCACAATTCTCAGTCCACAGCAATCAATGGAAAAGCCTAATAAGCAAATGGCTGACTTACCTCTTAAACTCTAAACACTGCCCTGTCCTATCGCAAGAAAGCAAGGTCTTTGGAGTTCTCTAGCTGCTCTCTTGAAGTTCCAACATTTCTGCTGCTCTGAAAGTCCCCAACAACACAGGCCTTAGATAATATTTAAATAGAAGAGTCATCAGGGGAGAAACGGCTTAAAAGGAAAGGTGACCATTGATCACTATGGCAGAGCTCCAAACGTCCTGTGTGTAGATGGGAGAACCAAAAAGTCAACCCTCACTGCAGCACTCAGCCAATCAGTGCCCAGACAGAAGCCTCTCCTCAGCAAATGATAAATCTCATAGATCTCAGGCTAAGAATGAAGGCCAAATTTGAACTTTCTGACCTCAATTCTTAGGTTCATGTCTGGAAGAAATTAGACACTGCCCAATACCACCCCTACAGTGAAGCATGGTAGATGCTGTGGGGGTGTTTCAGCAGCTGGACAGGGAATGTATTCAGGTCAGGGTTTAGGGAAGCTGAGTGAAGCACAGTACTGATGTTGATGTTCACAGCTCTCAAATTTTGCGTGCTGAGAAAAATATAAAGGTGCTCCCTGATATACAATGGGGACACGTTCCAACAAAACCATCAAAAGTTGGATTTATTGTAAACTGAGGATTTCAATATATACATCCCTCCTGGATACAGGAGGATGGATATATTAAAAAAACATTGGAGGTGGTTTAGTGATCCTAAATCACACTGAATTATTTGTGTCCTCTGTTTCTCATCCTGCGTATTCTCTCTTTGAGTATCTGCTCAAATGCAAGAGCACACAGATACACAGTGACGCTGATAGTTATTCATTGTTCTTCTACATATGTCTAATTTAAATTCCTAAGCTAGAGGACCTTTTTACATTACATATAAGATAATTTTAATTGACATGCTCAGCAGCATGATGTTTTGAAGGGTAGCACTGTCACTACTGTCCTGGATTCGATCCCAAGTTGAGTAGTCTGGATTTTTTTCTGTGTGGATTCTGCATATCCATCCTGTGTCCACAAAGGGTTTCTCATACAGTCCAAGGTTAATTAGTGTTTCTAAAGTGCCTAGTGTGTATGTGCCCTACAATGGATTGGCACCCTGTCTAGGGCGGTGCTACGTGCTAGGCATCCGCTTTCCCATGACCCTGTCTGGGATAAGAAAGTGGATAAGAAGTGAATTAGAAAGTAAATGAATGAATAATTGACATACAGATGACCCTTTCAACCAATTGTAGAGCTCATATGTTTGCT
>JAVSBV010000969.1:0-13031 GCA_033117975.1 Parotocinclus spilosoma | reverse complement strand
GGCGTGGTCACCTCCCGCTGGTTTTGCTCTTGTCAACACAACTTTTCGGATTTCCTGACCTTTGATAAAAGCATAAAATCTTCCGGGGATCCCAAAAATCCTCCCATAAATCTCTGATCATCTTTGCATCCGCTAGGTGGCGACTTGTTGCTTCTTTTTCTTATTCGCTCTCACGTTCTTTGGTCAGATTAAGCGAAATTTTAGTAAAGGCCATTTTGTTCAGGAAAGAGACCAAGCTTGAACTTTTTGGTTTACATTTACGTCATTTAGCAGACGCCCTTATCCAGAGTGAAGTACAATCAATACAGTCTTACAATTCTAAGCAATTGCGGGTTAAGGGCCTTGCTCAGGGACCCAACTGTGGCAGAGGTGGGATTTGAACCCTGGACCTTCTGATCCATGGTCCAGTACCTTAACCACTAGGCTACCCCAGTCCCGCGGTTTAAATAATATGTTTGGAGAAAGATAAACCCTGCATTCCAGTATAAGGTCCTTATCCCATCTGTGAAACATGGTGGTGGTAGTTTCTGTATTTGTGGTTTGCTGTATTGCTGCATCTGATCCAGGATGGCTCACCATCAATCACGGATGTATCAGAACGTCTGATCAGGAACTGAACATAACGAGACAAAACACACAAGTCTTTCTAATATAGAACTGTTACAGAAGAGTAAAGGGAATGTTTTGGACCGTCCCGGGTCAAAGTCCAGACCTTAATCCAATTGAAATGCTGTGGAAGGACCAGAGGTGAGCAGGTCATGTGATTAAACCCACCAGCATTCTGTATTGTACTGGCCATACCTCTACAAAGACACAGCAATTCAATTCAGATTTATTATTATAGAGCTTTTTATAACGGAGCATTGTCTCAAATCAGCTTTATATTATTATATTATCTTAAAAGGGCAATCCCAAATTGAGCAAACCTTGGGCGACAGTGGCAAGGAAAATCTGAATAAAGAAGGAAGAAACCTTGGGAGGACCAAGACATTTAGAAATGAGCTAACATAAAGAGGAATTGTAGGCACCGATTATCCTGAAGGGATCTGGAAAACGATTAATTAGCTTTAATTTTATTCTCTGAATAAAACATTTTCTGTCATTTCTTTGTTGCCGTTCACAATAACACATCTTCCAGCAGCACTGGGTAATCATACGGGAAAACAAACGAGGAAAATGTCACTCACATCACCCGCGTCCCTCTTTTAGATCCGCAGGATCTCTTTGTGCCGACGTCTGATTATTACGAGGTCATTCAGCTCCGATCAAACTGGCCCACGGTGCTGCCTTGCCAGGTCACCAACCCGTTGGCGAAAGTCACCCTGCACCGCGAGTTCCCGCCTGTGGAGGTCAAGGTGGATGGGTCTGAGATATCCTACGAGGTAACCAGAGGTTTCACCATCCACAGGCCCAAATCGTATCACGCTGGCGCCCTGTACTGCGTAGCCAGCCTGGGTAACCTCCGCCAGAGCTCCACCAAGTACATGCTCATTTACGTTAACTGTGAGTGACCTTACGTTACCCTAGGATCTAACCTTAGGTGCAGAATTCAGATTCGGCTTGTAACTGAACTCCGCTCTCCCCGGCAGATCCGGCAGCACCTCCTGCACCCTTCATACAGGCCTCCTCATCGTCTGTGACTGTGGGCACCAACCTGCAGATCTCCTGCGCGGTGGTGGGAGAGCAGGGCGTGGCGGTGGAATTCAGCTGGGAATATCCCGGACAGAAGGTCCTTAGTGTTTTGTCTCTGCTGAAAATGTGCTGTGCCCCCCCAAAAAGAAAAAAAAAACAGAAAACAAACAATAGACGTGGTTAAAAAATGGCAGTAAGGAAATCCCAAACAAACGAGGGAGTTGTATTATAACCAATAAACTCTGGCTGAGGCCGTTATTTAGGAAACGCCCTTATCCAGAGTGACTTACAATCCAAGCAATTGTGAGTTAAGGGACTTGCTCAGGGGCCCAACTGTGGCAGAGGTGGGATTTAAACCCTGGATTTTTTGGTCCATAATCCAGTAATTTAACCACTAGGCCACCATAGTCCTTTCCAATAAGATTTTGTTCTCTAAAATCTTTCTCTTAGCTTCTTCTCAAACTACTTTCTTTTTCTTTCTTCTTTTTTATTTTTTAATCTTCCTATATTTCTCAGTTCAGTCTTTTCGGATTTATTTCTCTTTCTCAGTGCCCCTTTCACGATTTTTTTCTCTCTCTTTAATTTTTTTCTCTTTTATTTTATCATTCTTTCTCTCTTACTTTCCTACTTTTATCAGTTTGCCCTTTAAATCCTTTCTTTCTTTCTTTCTTTCTTTTTTTTTTCTTGTTTTAAACTTTTTTTTCTTTCTTTCATAATATATTTCTTTCTTTCTTTGTTATTTTATTTATTTATTTTCTTTTTTTGTCTGTTCTTTCGTCATTTTATAATTTTTACCATCCATCCATTTATCCTTTCTTTTCTTTTCTTTTATTCTTCTTCATTCTTTATTTCCTTCTTCCTTCTTTTTCTAAACTTCTTTCTTCCTTTCACCATTTCTTTTTTTTCTTTCATATTTTTATCCTTTCTTTCTTTTATCTTTTCATCGTTTCATCATTTCCATTAACCATTTCACTTAAAAAAAAATAAAATTCCTTTATTTCTTTCTTTTAGGTTATTCTTATTTTTTTTCCTTTCAGCCCTTATTTTTCATTTCCTTTCTCCTTTCATTTTCTTTCTTCTTTTCACTATTTCTTTGTTTGTTTCTTTCTTTCTTTCTTTCATTCTTTTTTATTTTCCCTTTCTTTCTTTCTCTCTTTCTGTTAGGGTTCCTACCTTCCCCCGGTGCGTTCGGCTGTCCTCGCCGGTCGCCATTACAGAGCCATCGGTGGGACGGCTTTATATCCATTATCTTAATTATGTCCAGATCCCGAACAGCTGCTTTGTGTCCTATAAAGGCGTGGTTTTTGCCGCTGTTCGGGGCCAGGTCATCATCATTCAGACGGGATTCCATCTCCGTTCGGTTGGCGTGTCTGACCACCGGTGCGCTTGTGCCCTACCGCGTTCCCTAGAGTTAGTGGTAAAGTCCAGGGGATTATTAGTACCGATGGACTGGTATGGGCGGGTACTTAGTTTGTTAGGGGCACTTTGAGGGTTTTCCCCGTCCCGTACCTGTGCGCTCCTCACACGGTCAGAGCTCGGGCTCTTTGGTCGTCGGCGCCTACCTAGCCTCACTTCAGCTGGGAGTTTGTTCTGAATAGGACACTCCCGGTCTAGCTTCTTTGTTTTAGAGCTCACGCTCGCCCTCTGGCGCTTCGGCGCTCCTTGCGTATTTCAGTTTATTTTCATGTTCTGGCGCTTGGCGCCTTTTGTGTGTTATTCACATTCGTGCTATAAGTGCACCCTGAGCTTATATGCTCGCCTTTTTGTGCTTTAGCCACTTCTGCGATTTCTTCGCCCCCTCGCGTGGCGTGTGCGTTAGAGCTCACGCTCCCCCTTTGCCGCTGCGGCGTCCTTTTCCACTCATTACAGCAGCAACCTGGTCTTTGTGTTAGAAGGACACTGTCCGGCGCTCTTGCTCTCTATTGAGTTGGACTTTAGTCGTGGCTGGCTCGAGGTGTGTAAGCCTTCAATGAGAGCAGCATTCAAGGAGTGGTTCAAGAAGGAAAATGGGTTATTTGGTGTAGATGACAGTAAATTTGAACCACAAATTCCATATTGAACTGCTAGAACATTTTAACAATATGTTAGTCACAGCTGATGAGCGTTTTGGCCAGTGGGCTTATCAGTAATCACTTGAACACACTTTTATCTGCATTCTGCATTGTGGCATTCTGCATTATGTGATGAAATGACCAATAATTGTTGTTGTTGTTAACTACCAAACAATTTGAAGTGCCAAAACTGTCCAATACTTAAAAATTCAAATGAGCTGAAAAATTCAAACAGTGGTGAATGGTTAAAATGTGCCGCTGTGTTTTTTATCTAACAGCACTTCAAATATTTTCTTTCACAAAACACAACTAGCGCTCAGTCTTTTAAATATTGAATGTTATTATACATTGCTATGTCCTCGTTTGCATCGGTCTCAGGTGTTGGAGTTGTTGTGTCAGATACTGCAGACTGATTCTCTGTCTACAGTGAAGCAGTGGCTTCTTCTGGCCAAAGATCAAGGTAAGAATAATGAAAACCCATCCAAGAAATTGTCTAATAATCATGGGGTCTAATGAGGTAAACTAAATTTAAGAAACCTAACTAGACCAAAACTACAAGGGTTGGAAAAGAAACACACAAATGAAGAAAATAGGAAAGCAAACTAATTTAATTTAAAAACACTCTGATAGCCCTCAGCCCAATCTTGCCTTCACTGACAAAAACATTGGTTCAAAACATTTTGTATATAATGTGATTCAATTCGATACATTTGTGGTCAAATTGATTTACAGTACATTCTAAATTGTTTTTATGTCGAGAATTAGAGTGCTATTAAATTAAGCACTCAACCATTCACAATGTGGCAATGTGGCAAAATGTGGCAACATTTGACCAATAAGTATTTCCCACACTACTAAAAATTATCTACTTACTGCATCAGCTGCAAATATTTTTTTAATTAAATTGAATTTCCTCACCTCAAGAAGTCTTAAATTAATTTGACCGTTTTAAAAGCAACACATGCAATACTTCTTTATGTAAAATGAAAAAAAAAAAGCCTAAACTCATGACCTCCACTTTCTGTTTGGAATTTGTAACACTATCTATTTTCCAATGGATTATTGACATGTTAATAACTTTCAGAATGACAGAGCAAGTATTGTCTACACACAGGCAGTAAATTCCTGGAGTCTATGTTGGTACACTGTAAACTGACTACAACAACAGAATGTTTTGTGCAACAGAATGGCACAAAATGGGGTATACATTAGTATATGTTATAAGCAGCTTCCAGCCCTCATTCATATTAGCAAGTGACATTGCATTATTTTTTATACCAATCCATTACAAACCAAGTTACCCAGCTTCAAAATGTTCTCTCTTTTTGACTGGATGCAGATAAAGGCAATTTATTTCATGTAGTAGTGGTCGAGACAATTAACCATTTAAACACTGATAACACTGGTCTAAAAAAATGTAAAAATTTTTCTGCTTCATAATATTTTAATGATTTTGATGTGCTGAATTCAAATATAACAAGGAAAACTGTCATTTGGCTTAGTTTTTAATGTAATAAAAAAGAGTTTGTGATATTTTTTCTGAAAATATAAAAATGAACATGTATTGTCCACCAAATAATTCAGGGGAAACTGAAATGTATTTGAATGCATTTTAAGAAATCAATTCACATGCCTAAGTACAACAACTAATATAAGTCATTGGACTGTATGAAATATGTAACTGACTTCTCTGCATGTTTTTAAGTGTCTCTCGTATTTAATGGGATTATCTCTGGTAAGCTTTGAAGCGTTACATTTACCCATATATCTTCTTTCCATAATAGTAATTACCTGGTGAAATCACTCATAATGCTTGTCACTGACTGGTTTGGTCAAAAAGTCTTGAGAAGAGTGCAATAAATGAAATTAATTATAAGGACATGTTACAGCCAAGTTCTTTATATGCCTCAAGGAGCTTTTCAACCAACTCTTCATAGTTGTTTGCCCTGGTGTTTCCATAAAAAAATTGTTTTTCCATGCAGCCTTTTCCTTGCCTTGCAGTAAATGGTGAAACTCCTCATATTTCAGAAGCACACAAATCTGAAGACCAGTGAATACTCCTTCCTTTCTCTTTGCATCAGTCAGCTTTGAAAATTTACCAAGAACTTTACCAAGAGCTTCGGCATGCTTTTGTCCATTGCCTTCACAAAGTTCTTCATAAGACCCAACCTGATATATAGTGGGGGTAGCAGAATCTTATTTGGTTCAAGTCCTGGTTAAAGAACATATTTGTTCCCGGCTGGGTTAGGGTTAGGGTTAGGGTCAGGTGTTATTCATTCATAAGTGAATGTGTAAATAGTCAGTCCCTTTTTTGTAGTGTTCTTCTCTTGCTTGACTATTCCATTCACTTTCACAGGAAAGTGCAATACTTTGTGTACCCCCCCTGGAGACCAAGCCAGAGGGAAACCAAAGACAAAGGCTGTCATAGTTTATGCACCTTGCTTTTAAAGTAACTAGAAAGTCGCTTTACTACATAATAATATACATAATATATACATAATATACCAGATATTATCTGCTGTATTAATGAAAATCTGAGGCATCGCTAAATATCCAGGCCACCTCTAGTTGGACAGGCTACAACATTGAGAAATGACTCCTATGTACAAACAATATGACTAATCATACATCACAAAGAGTAAAGTATACATTAAATACTGTTTGTAACATAATTTACAATGCATTATAAAATCACTACAGTTAATTTCAGTTTGTAATGAATGAGCTCATAGTTGATTGCAGCAATGCTTTCTGTGAAAGTGATATCCTGAGGTACTGTATATAAATCCAAAACCAAAGGATCTTGTTTTGCCCCAGCTCATCTTGGTCAGGATCTGGAGTCTAGCTCAGAATTCACTGGACACAGGCAGAGATACACAGTGGACAAGATACCAGTCCATCATAGTTTCTATAATTTGGCCTTCATTTTGCGATCCGCCATGATTTGAACCCAGACTCGCAGAAACAGACTTTTAGCTGCTGACTCTTACCATTGTGTCGCCGGATATGCTCTGAAACGTATGACATGCAGTTTCAAGGTAGCCAAGTCTTTTTAACCATAAGGGAATCTGGTAGAGGCGAAGTGAATATAGAGAAGTATTTAAAAACATACAAAATCTATGTCTTAAAAAACTGAAAATGTTTTCTTGCTTCTAACTTTGTCATGGCTGGTTCTTTGGGAATGTTATTTAGATAACATGAACTGCAACTATAAGATTGTAGTGAATTTAAACCAACATATGTGTGTGTGTTTCAGAGAAAGAGCTGGTTCTTGGAATGCTTCAGCAGGCCATGGCTAATTCTCCAAACCTCATGCAGCAGCCGCAGTTTCCCATCACAGCTCAAACCGAGCATCCAATCCTGTCACGGCGTAAACGACGAATGAAGAGGTGAGAATTCTATGGATAAAAATACAGGAACACTTTTCAATCAGAGTTTAGCATCAACTTTATCAACTATTTTATAGGGATATTGTTCTGGTCAGTTAAGTAGCAGGGGTTGTTATTCAGTTTCAGATGCTTGTGTTAATGAAAAATACAACATGCCAGCTGAAGCATCTTCTTGGACTTTCGTGGGGCCTCATAGGAAACTGGCTTGAGAAGCAGAAACAATAGTTATGGATGTTGGTCATGTAGGCCTCTTGGCAGAAAGTGAGGACTGTTTCTGGTCTTGATCGTGGTCTTAGTTACTGGTCGCGACAGTTACTGGCTGATCTTGCTTACTGACAACACTCAGGAGACAAAGGTGTTCATGCACAAACTGGTTCAGTTTTCAATGCCCAAGCCATGTTTAAGCTATTGATAGAGCATTTGCATAATATTTGATCCACTCCATTACATCATCAGGGTAATAGGGTGGAACAGAGATTCAAGTTAACTCTCACTTTAAAACTATTGCGATTAAACCACTAGGAAAATGCTCATGACTTTTTAGGTGCCCACGAAAGAATCTACTGGGTATGCTGGTTTAGTTCATGTGTGGCCAAGAATTGTGCACTGCTAAATACAACTGATAAAATAGTGCAAACACAAGAACGTTAATAACAATGGAGAAATTGGGAATGGTGTGGTGTGCCAAATATAAAACAGTCCAATAAACCTTATAATCAGTTTAACCTCTGTAATCAGAGAATTGGACTGGAAAAGTCCATCGTGCTGCACAGTTCCAGGGATCTGGGTTCAATCTTAAGTGTCTAGTTACTTCCTTTGTCAAATTTGGTATGTTTTTTCTTATCTTTGTGATGTTCTCTGGGCACTCAGTTTTTACACCTTGCCAGGAAATGAATTGGACAATTTATACGTAGTTGTGAGTAGCCATCCAATCGCAATGGCCTCCAATCATGAAAACAGATCATAATATAAGTGTTGTGGATAGTGCTCTCAGTTGCTTTGACACGATTGTTTTATATTATTAATATTTATTGTTCCTTATCCGATCACTAATGGGTTTTTTTGTATTTGCATTTTCAGCTTATGTTCTGCTTCAGGCATAATTGAAGAAAAACCCATTAAGGAGAAACCAGGTAATTAAGATTTCCAATGAATTATTTATCACTGTTTTACACATGTAAAATGTATTTAAAATGTATTCTTTATATCTGTGTATGCTGAAAGATTGTTGAAAGTGTGAATGAACCTCATTTACATACTTGTTCCCACACTCCATACTCCATATTATTGATTAGTGCTTTAGCCTTACAGCTCAAGAGATTTTCATTTCAATTCTGGCCTGTGCTCAACATGTATGGAGTTTGTAAGTTCTCCCTATTTCTGTATTCCTCTATTGGCTCTGGGTACTTTAATTTCCCTTTAAAATTCAGAAGACATGGTATAGATCAGTTTTTGTTTCTAAAGACTCAGAGTGTATATGCCTTGTAATGGATTAATGCCCTGTTTAGGGTTATTTTCTGCATTGCATCACACATTTTGGTACCAGCTCCCCAAATCTGACTGAAATTGTTTTTAGACTGAAACAATGACAAATGGCAGTAAGCAAACAATGCCATCCTTCTACAACCCCAAATTAGAAAAAAAGATGGGACAGAATGGAAAATGCATATAAAAATACTGTTTTTTACATTTACCTTGTAAATGCAATGATTTGATTTCACACAGGTGATGTCAACAGGTGATTGTGATCATGATTTACAATTCAAAAGAAGCATCCAGAAAAGACTGGGGCTTTGATTAGCAACGATGGCCAGATGATCTCCAGTTTGCCAAGAAAATTGTCAGAAAATTATGTAAATATTTAAAAACCAATGGTCCTCAAAGATTGAAAGCGACTTGCATATTTCTCCCTGTACATCACATAATCTCATTAAATGATTAAAAAAATCAGACGAGATGGCATCGTGTAAAGGGCAAGAGTGCAAGGTAAAGCTGAATGCCGATGATCTTTGATCTCTCAGACAGCACTGCATCAAGAACTGCCATTCATCAATAGCTGAAATAATCACATGTGCAAGGAATTACTTTGTCCAACCTTTGTGATGCACTACAATACAGAGTTACATTTTCAAATGGCACTTAAAGCTTTACTGTGCAAAAAAAATCTAATATTAACCATTTCAAGTGGCATTGGTTTCTCTGGGCTTATCAGCAACAATGGTCAGGGTCTAGCAGTGCCATTGTCAAAGGTTGTTTGCACTTCTGTGATGGGATTTTTAATACAGAAAAATACACTTGCATAACATATTCATATTCTAAGAAGATATACTGTATCATCCATGCATTTTCAGCAAGACAACAAAAAGCTACACACATCACAAAGGCATGGATGGGGAAAATGATATGTGTACTTGACTGGCCTACTTAAAGTTGAAAAGTGTTAATAATTTTAATTTCACAAAATGTGACAACAACCCCATACTGTTAGATATGAGTGGTAAATCCTTTACTGTCCCAACTTTTTTTGGAATGTGTTGCAGCCCAACAACACAGGAGCTGGGAAATTATATAATGGGTTCATACCATCTTCAATGGAATCAAGGTCAAAGTAAATTGTAAGAAATTAATACATTGAATTCTCCATACTGTCCCAACATTTTCTGATTTGATTCTCCGTATTTAAAATCTACTTAAAAACGAGTCTACTTAAAATCTCCTTAGTTTCCGATAGACAACAGTGAGAACAAATGGAAAGAAAAACTACACTTTTACATAACTCCTGTTTCTGAGGTATTTCTTCTAAGCAAACAAAGTTTGTTTTAATCTACTGCTAAAAAAACTGAGCATTTGGAATTAACTTAAACATATATCATCCATAAGAACAGTTTATTTGGATTAATGTGAACTACTTTTAGAATAATTAGAATTGGTAAACAATCGTCCAAGCTAGCCTTTTATTTTATGACTGTGCACTTATTATGTCCCCCCTAAAACATTCTCTTAGGCATTTTAATGGTGCAACAACCTAATATGCTAGCCCACCACCCCAGGGACCCAGGTCCCTGCAGTACCATCTGGTTGTGTCAGCTGTCATATGCAGACACTTTTGGCTATGCCTGTGGTATGTGGTAGGTTCACAAGAAAGGTAGGTTACAATGGTAGGTCGCTCTTACTAGAGATTCAATTTGGCTTAAAACATGTATTTGGACTATGGAAGGAACTGGAAGGAATACCTGGGGAAATTCCACATGGTGATGAGGAGAATACACAAACTCCACACAGGTGGAGTCCCGTCCAGGAATTAAACCGAGGATCTAAATAGTCTGACAAAAGTAATCTCTAACCATTTGCACCACTATGCCACCAAGTTGACACATAAACACAACACACATGAGAATTACAAATTACCATCACAAAGCTGCTTCATTTAAACAATAAGCATCTTGTTAATTAAAATATAAGTCTTTATAAATAAGAATTGTGTATTGTTTACTGTATGCTGTAAGTCGCAAACAGAACAGATGTAGTATAGTAAATACATAAAATATATCATTGTAAATTAATAACATTAATTAATAACATAAATACTACTTATGAACTTGTGTCAAAGTGCATTTTTGGATGAACTATATGTATGTAATTAGATTGGTTATGATAAATGGTGCAATAGTATGGGAGGCCCTGTTTATGAGGACACCTAACGACTGTGGAGCATCAAGTGATGTATTACAAAAAATTACATAGGTGTAAATAAAAAAACCCCACAAAAAAGTAGTTTAAAATCTAGTTCAATAATTAAAAATGTAGTAAACGTGTTTGCATCACAGCTCTGTTTGCAGTCATTCAGAATTAAAGTGTGGATGACTTTACAGACTGCAAAAGCACTGAGCTGAACTAAACCTTCCATTAATTCAATAGGTATTCTCAGAAGCGCTTATAATCAATTGCAATGATTTCAAATCATTAGCAACATTTTGTATCATACAGTTCATGAGTATCACTAGCTAGCCAGCTAAGGGTAATGCTCCAGTGTAGCAGAAAGCAGGCATTGTAGGGAAATGTTCCCATCACTTGTACCGCTCAATTAATGTACTGACGCGCACACACACACACAGTCATGCACACAGTCACACTCTTAGGGCCACAAATTAACTAAGCACGCCTGTCTTTGGACTGTGGGAGAAAACTGGAGTACCCGGAGTAAACACACGCAGACACGGGGAGGACATGCAGACTCCACACAGAAAGGACCCTGACCGCCCCACCCTGGGATTGAACAGGGTTTGTCCTCCATACTAAGCACCCACTTATGTTGCTTATTAAGTTGATCTGGGAATGACACATACCCATAAGTAATGTACGTGTCAGGATTTTAAATGAGGAATAAAAGTTAATGAAAGCATTGTTCCTTCTGAAATTACTTTTTGTCCAAGTGTCATTTGCAGAGTACTGATCTCAGAAATGATGCAAATCCTATTGATTCTGATGGCTTAGTGTGTTTTTGTGTGTTTGTGTGTGTATGTATTTGTGTGTGTGATACAGAGTGGATTGGAGATGCTGAAGTACTGCGTATTCAGCCGGATGATAATCAGAGCACAGATGGTTCAAAGAGTAATCGTGTCCATAGCCATTGATCGTAACAAACGACATACCATTACAAGAGTACATTAATACATGGCATGTACCAGTAATCTGCTGTTATCATTTGTATGCATCACGTTGTTTCGGCGGACTCTTCAGGTTAGTGTTAATAGCCTTTGTAACTGGGAAAATCATAACTACACAGAAGGCAGCATCTAGGTCTCCAAATGAATCTTAGAAATTAGGATGCATTCACATATGAATAAGAGAAAGAGAAGGCAAAGCAGAATGTCTGTTCATTTAAAGCAACAACCCTCCAATGAGGTACGAGGAAAGGGAATTAAAATGGTAGATAGTGTAATGATTATAAAATATGTTTTGTTTGGGTCAATATAAGAAAACCAGTGCAGAATTACTTTGTTAAATGATAAAGAGTAGCTAATGTGGTTATTCATAAGTAACTGCTCAAGTTATTGCTATTACAACCTGAGACATTTAGTGTGCACATCAGGAAGAAGAGGGAAATAGTACATTAATTATTACATAATTACCCAGAAATTGTCAATTTGAACTAATATTGTATTAGTGTACTATATTTATAAATGACAATTACTAACACCATGTGATTATAATTTCACTAATAAAGTATATGAGGTTATTCCATTTCGTGTGCATTTTATGAATCAGACAAGATAAATTAAAGTATGGTAGAGTATCATTTGTTATAATACATTTAAAATACTTACCGGGTATGTTATTGCGTTTTGCGTTACAGCTTTAATAAAGTCCTTTATAAAGATAGATATTTTATCTAGAACACTTTAAGGGGCATGTTTAGGGAGTAGGATCAGCTTGGTTCCATTGGAAATTGGGCATGTCTTCTTACTCACAGTCCAGTACCATAATCACTGTGTCAGCACAATTTTAATATAAAATTATATGATTTAATGTATTTGTAGACCACATCTATTAGCCAGATTGAAAGAAGTACAGTGGTGTGAAAAAGTGTTTGTCCCCTTCCCTCATTTCCTGTTTTTTTGCATGTTTGTCACACTTAAGGAACATCAAACCAATTTTTATAGTAGTCAAAGACAACACAAGTAAACACAAAATGCAATTTGTAAATGAAGGTGTTTATTATTATTTTGAGAGAAAAAAATCCAAACCTACATGGCCCCCATGATTGCCCCCTAAACCTAATAACTGGTTGGACCACCCTTAGCAGCCACAACTGCAACCAAGCGTTTGCGATAACGTGCAATGAGTCTTTCACAGCGTTCTGGAGGAATTTTGGCCCACTTATCTTTGCAGAATTGTTTTAATTCAGTTACATTAAAGGGTTTTCGAGCATGAATGGCCTTTTTAAGGTCATACCACA